>JAAWXA010000027.1:7574879-7772276 GCA_038090715.1 Florisuga fusca
CCCGGGGCCCCGCCCCGCGGCTTCATGGCGTCTCGGTTATGCTGGGTGCGGGGCCTTCGCCGACGCCATTTTGTGCCGCGGGGGGCGAGGCGCTCGTGCGTCATGGGGGGAGCGAGGGACCCGGGCGCCATTTCCTTTCCCCGGGGAGAGCGCCCGGCGGCAGCGGCGGTCGGGATGCGGGATTGCGGGGATACCGGGAGGGAGTCCCTCGTCTCGGGATACCGGGAGGGAGTCCCTCGGAGCGAGGAGACGAGGGAGGGGAGCGCGGGGCGCGGCCTGGGGCGGCTTTCCCGGGCAATGCGGGCGGCCCCCACGATAGGGACGGAGCGGCGCGGCCTCGGAAGGCGGGGGCCTGGAGCTGAGCCGCCGAGCGCCGGGGGGGAGAGACTGCAGCTTCAGGACGGCCCTCCCGCGGGGCCCGGTGCCTCCTCCTGGGCCAGGACTGGGCCGTCCCCGCAGAGGTGCGGGAGCCGCAGGCTGGGCCCCGGGCGCGGTGTGCGTGCTGCGGGGCTGATCGGGGCAGGGACGAGGGTCCTTGCCCAGCTTCCTTGTGCCGCCTCAGTCCAGCTCTCGCGGATAAGGACTTTTCAAAGCTATGCTTAAGAGTATTTATGCTCACCCAGTATTTTTTTTAATGGGAACTTTTTTTAAAATTTATTTTAAATGATTGCCTGTTCAGGCAATTAAAAGGTATTAAAACTGTTCTAGTAGAAAACTTTAGGAAAGTAAAGCTGTGTAATTAATATAAATAATCACCACTGACAGGACATGCCCAGCTGCATAGGGTTTACTTAATCTTCCTGTATACATGACATATAAAAGTATTTATTTTTTGACTGAAACTTTAGAATAATTACTTTAAACTGTATCAGTTATACACACAGCCCCTATCAGCTTATATCTGAATAGGTCTAATACAGACTCATTTAAATTTCTTAGTGTCGGATCTTTTTTTCTTGGTAACTTGCACTCACAATACAAATTACAGCCATTCTTTGTGGTACAAAATAGCGATAACCCAAGATAAACATCTGGTCTGGTACTTCTTTATGTTCAGAGGATACTTGTTAACATCTCTATCCAATTCTACAGCTCACCATTTCCCATTCTTAAGTGCTTCTTGTTTCTGGCATCAACATCTGAGAATTTCTGGTTATAAAACCCAGAAACGTGCAAATGGGTGACACACTAAGCTGAAGCTACATATTGATGGCAAAGTGACCAGTGTTGCTGCAACACCAGACAAAGCTTTTCCCAACTTCTTGTTCTGTGTGTCTGTCAAACAGACCACAGGAATAAGAAAAACCCAGCTCAAGGGACTAAACTCTGGCTTTTACAATCAGCAACAGCATAATAGCCTTTGGACCTTCCAAGCTTTTCTCAAATTTTGGTAGTTTGTTTTTACTACTGCATTCAGGTTAAAACTTGAATAATGGATTGAGCAGAAATGCTGAACTGTAGTGCTCTTCCCAATTACACTTTTTAAAATGGTTGCGTCTGCATAGATTTTCAGAAACAATGTTCATCCACTGCTCATTATACATCAAAGATAAAAACTCAGTGGCCCAAGTAATGAAAAACTTTTACTTAACTAGCACATGAAATTTGGACTAGCACTAAGTGAGTAAACTTGGTCACATCTCTTAAAGCAAAACCCAGACAATGCTGGGTCTGCCACCAGTACTGACTGTGGAACCACATCCATTCCCCTCCGAGCCTGCAGCACTCACTGAGGAGCTGTCCTTGGACTTGCTGCTCCAAGCACCTCACAACCCTTTGCTAACTTCAGAGAAAGATGGAGCTGCATACCTCGGGGCTGAACACACAGCATGGGCAGGGCTGAGTGCCTACAGTATCATCTGATTACGTACAGAGTGAGTACAGTTTCTGAGCAGCATCTCAAGGAAGTTACAGGAGGACAAATTCAGGCCCAAAGGTGAAAACTGTTAGTGAGAAAAAGGAATGAAGGACTGAAAGGGAACTTGACAGGTAAAAGATTTGTGTGAGAAGCTTCATGATTCTACTCTTCAAGAACTGGTTTCCTCTAGAAATATACAACTTAACCCACAAAACATAGCAAGTATCAATTAATAGGCACAATTGGAACCATCAGCATGTTTATTAATCCACTGCAAACTTCATGAATCTAGGCTACAAGAGATTTGAACAGAGCTTTGCTGTATTAATAATTCTCTTAAGATAGTGATTTAGGATAAAAGGGGTTACCCAGCATGTCAACATTTAAAAAAATAGTGTATAACATAAGCCTTTTGTGTTTAACACAGTTAAGAGAACTGTGATTGTGCCTAACATTTCTGCTTGAAGAAATCTTTGAAAGGAAAATACAAAGTTAGAGCTAGGTAACTAGTACAGGGCTCCCAAGTACTGTAAGAATACAGCTACATTCAAAACACCACAATGAAATAAGTGAAGGATTTGCTTTAGATGTTTATTAATCCAAGGAGATCTTCCATAATAGAAAAAAACAGAGGCTTTAAATTTCCCAGCTCTTCCTTTAGAGTTGCATTATCCCTGAAAATGGAATGGGTAAGTGCAAGTTCTAAAAGGAAGATAAATTTTAAATCTGACATAAGTGTATCACTGAAATGGATATATTGCATCACAAAATGCACTATCACCACCAACAACAATGCAAAGTTGTTTTGCAATTTATATAAATACATTTCTTGGAGCAAAGGAAAGCAAAGTTCTAGATCCATTCTTTAAAAAGATGCTCCTTGCTAACCAGTCTAGTGACACAAAAAAGCACCCTTGAAGTAAGACTGTATTCTTCACACCAAGATAAAATTCTTCCCTTGACTTGTGACTTGAAAAATATAACTGTTCCAGAAATGACAATGGCACTAAATTGGTGATTTTCCCCCTCATTATTTTCATCTGCTTTGTACATAGAGCCTTCTCACTACTGCTCTGTCATCTCTTCTGCCATGAGGCAAAAGTATCTTATCTGTACTAAGAAGTCCTCTTACATTTTTTGGGATGCATAAGAAGATGAGCAGACACCCAACAAATGTGTTCAGAAATCATTTATGTCAAACTGGGCATTTTTCAAGGTCAAGGAATGCACAGGAAAAGGCATGCTGTAATTATGTCGCTCACCCTTTTCTACAAAAATAAAACCTTGTCTAGAGATTATCTTGAGGCTGGAGTACACCTGTACGTGCTCATGACTTACACATTTACAAAGAAACACCAGTTCTGCTATATGTACTTGTCCAGTCAGCTAAAGATTCAAAGGTACTACTGTGGTTCTCATACCACTACTAGAATGGATACTCAGGTCCAGGCTTACTTTTTCAGGCTTTTTCACATCAGGTGCAACATTCATCCTTTCAAGTCTGCAATTTGCTTCTAAAGTATCCCTTTGGTATTCTGCTAGGGCAACGTGGCATTAGAGTCCTGGCTCAGTCTCACATTAGTGCTCTGTGTGCAAGGAACTGTATTTGCCCAGGAAAGGCAGACCAGAGAGCAATGACTGGAAAAACCCACTATACCTGCCCAAAAAAGCGCTCGTGGTTGTGCAACAAATGGAAGGCAAAGCATGGCGCTGGTCAGCTTGTCAAGGAAACCCCAAACCACAAAGTCCTGCTACTCTGCTGATGCAAAAAACCACACCACACAAACCAATTTTCTGAAGACTGCATTTTGAGTATCATAATATATATATGTGCATTTCATTTTTACAGATATAAACTCAGTTTATTTTTAACCTGTATTTAAATTTTGGAGGCTTACATTAAATTAAGGTAGCTTGTTTAATATCAATTGTAACAGCAGGTGACATTTTTATATAAAAACAGCCAAAAGAAAAAAAACAAACAAACAAACATTTGATTTAAAAGACCTGACACCAATGATCTCAAGGCAAGATCAAAAACCTACAGATTTTTGCTTTTGGAAAAGAGAAAGGTGGCATTTAAGCCAACCCATTCACAGCATCTTCCTGCTGGCTTCTTCATACAGTGGTTTTGATAGTGGTCCCAGAGGGAACTGTATTTTGCCTCTAGCTAAAATACTAGTTACTATCACGACTTTGAAGGAAGAAAACTGTGGCTTCAAAAATGAAAGATTGGCAACACTTCAAATACACTGTCTGGATCAGGCAGACAACAGCACACACTAATGCTGGGAGTGCAAAAAGAGGGGGAATGAAACGCAGGAGTAGTGCACCTGCACTACCACACGCTGTAAAACATTTTGCAAAATTAGGGGAAAAATTTGCATTCACAGATCATAGCCCAGATTAGCCAAATTAAATTGTTGTTTTTTATAGGTTGCATATATAGATATTTCATCCACACACTTCAATTGACTCAAGAGCAGAACTTCACATCTTATGTACCTGCTTTTGAGAAGATTTTTTCTTCCCGCAGTACACATCTGTATCCAAATTTCACCTTGTACAGTGAGATCTTGAAGAAAAACAAAGGACACAGAGGGTGTTGCTTTTTTTTTTTTAGCAGCAATGAAGTATCACTAACCCCTTTTTACATTACTGAATTCAAGTCACAGCCCAAGGTGACTGCACCACAAAGTCACCAGGTACAAAACTGCTAGTTCATTTTAAATTAATAACCTGAAATTATTTTCCCCAATATATCCCTTATTTTTTATTTTTATTTTTTTATAAACAGCAAACATTTTGCTATTTTTTTGTACATAGGCTAGCAGGCTTGTTTCAATATGAAAGTGCTAATTAATTTACAGATTTATCAGTTATGTAGTGCTACATTAAGTGTCCAATATTCTACATATGAACAATCTTGATAAATGGAAATGATGAAGATTAAGTAAGGCTATCTGATTACCTTATCTTATTTACATTAAAAGAATAGACACCCAATAGGAAGGGAGAAAAGGGAAATAAATTGGGCAAATATTCATACCGCCACAGGTGTAAAAATCAAGTCTGCCTTCTAGCTTGTCCTGTAAATGAGACATTTTAAATAGTCCTGCAGCCCATGCCTAATTTTTTTCCTCAGAAAAAGAAAAGCTGCCTTCATGACATCCCCTCTTGATTTCCAATTTCCAAAGTGTGTCATTTGAAGCTTTAAATTCAGAATTCTTCCTATCTTCAAAAAAACCCTCTGGTTTGCTTTCCAGTATTAGGTTGCACGATCAGGTCCCACTTCTGGGGCTTTTGTCCAATCTATTTATCAATTAGTTTAGAGTGAGTTGTAGGTAACATGAACCAGTTCTGGAACCACTATTGGGAGGAACACAAGCTCTTCACTACAATCACACAGTAGCAGGAAAATTGATAATTCAATTCATTCCCGGGGCAGGGCCTCCAAAATTAAATGAAGTTGGCACAACTGGAGCATTGAATTTGTATCCTCCATGCTTTTCAATCATTTTGGATTCTAAAACAAAACAAAAGGAAGATATTTTAGTGTGTGTGTAGGGGGGGAAAGAGAGATGAAGAATTTGTCAGTGACCATTTTGAGGGTTTCAGACATACAGGTTTCACCTGGGATTACTGAAGAACATAATCGGCACTCACAAAGTGTAGGTGTGCCAGGCCCCTTAAATTTCAATATTGCTATAGCTATGCTTAAATTAATTTATATTTCAAAAGGCCTGGTCTTTAGCTTTAGGACGTAAGTGTGTAATTTTCACATTTCAGAAACAGGACCTGAATGAATGTTTGCCTCCTGAACTTGCCAACATGTAGCAAAGTCCTGCTGATTAATGGCCTTTCCAGTAACAAAGCACATGTAGAAAAAAACCAGTATGCAGATACTATCTCAATTCAACAATATAATCAGAAATAGCCAGTGAAGCAGCAGAAGATAGCTTTTTTTAGTCTACATGCATTCCCCCTCACTAGAGCATGTACTATGATCCTGACAGAAAACTACCTTTTTCATTTTCAAATCGGACATTAAGATCTTCAGGCATCTGAGGATCACATATCCACCACTGTAACTAACAGTGATAGTTAAAGCTGTCTGGTTTTACTTGCTGCATATCCTGTCCTTTGAAGATTCCTGCAAGACTCGTTTTCACAAGTTAATACAGGGACAACTGAAAAGCAGGTTGGTAAAGAGCAGATAGAAATGTGTGTTTCCATCTGCCTCTACTACCAGCTGAGATAATGCAGATGGTTTTTATTATTCCCAGCTTAAGAAAACAGTGCTTATTAATGTCTTATTTCCACTTTAAGAGCTCTCTCTTTCTGGGAATACAGCACAGCTTATGTTATCAAGAAGATCTGCATTTTGTCTGTTTCTTTGGAAACGGGCTAGAAAAATGTTGCCTTGGCTGATGAAGGAGAACAAGGCCTGTGGAACAGCTCCACAGTGCGTAGAAGACCAAGAGCTTAGCTTAGATATTCTTCTTAGCTACATTAATGAGACAGAATTATATTCCAAATCCTTTTAACAGGATTTCCCCATGTGTGGCAGGTAGCTTAAATGGAGCATTAGTATGGTCACAGCGTGCAAGGACTTACTGTAAAGATCAGGTTGCCTAAGTTAACCTTCAAAATTTGACCCTAACTTGCTCCGTGAATAAGCAGCTGAAAAATAACCCACCTCACAGAACATTTTTTCATAAAATGCACAGGTAGGGTATATTCTCATCAGTATGATCTCCAATGCTTGGATAGGGGTCCCAGTAAAACTATGTTATAACCATTAAAAAGGTAGACCATTCTGGACACTTAAAAGCTCTGTGAGGCCATTTAGGCTGTTTTCTGCAAGAACTACTTATAAGATGTCCATTCTTACTACCAATCTTTTATTGAAAGATTATAGGTACTTCTATTTTGAAACATCTTGTACTAATTGCTCAATAAGTTGAAGTAATGACTGGACTGATCACTTAAAATTCATCCTTGACTTTAAAGAGCAATATAATATAGGCTTATCCTCAAATACCTAGGAAAACTAGCAAAAAACCCCAAACAACAATGAAACTCATGATTTTCCCACTTCCTATATATTTAAATTTGTATTATCTGTACTGAAGAATATCAATCTGAAATATTTAATAGGCTTAATAATCTGTCTAATGGATACTACTGCCATAATTTGGTATTTTCCCCACCTACAGAATCAGCTAGATTAAGTCTAGACCAGCTAGCCTAAGTCACATCAGGAAGTAATTTGTCAGCCACTCAATGTGCTTACCATATCTAGAGTTCATGCACCTTCAGGTAGTCAAATCAATTGTCTTGAATTCCAAGCAATTATGACAAATATGTCTTAATTTACTTGGCCACTTAATTAACATGTTTCATTCATTCCTTATACCTGGGGTATGCCATACAATTTGTGCATTGAGGCTTTGTGACCTGACAATCTCTAAGATTTCAAACATCTCTGGAGTGTAAAACAACCCAGGCTTTGACAAAGACATTATCAGGCTTGAAGTATAGGCATTTTCTGTTTTACTCTTCTAAGCACATGAACATGATTCCAACAGTGAAAGAAGCAACTAATAGTATAAAGGGGGAAAAATACCATGTGCTGCCCGCCTCTGATCTGCCAGAGTTGCTATGTCCTGCAATTGTTTTCTTTGTTCTTCATTAAGACCCTGTGTCAAAGCTTGGTACCACACAGGGTTACGATTCTGAATTGCTGCGTGAGAAAGAAAACAGGAAAGTAGTCATTAAAACATTATTTAACTCAAACCTTATTAATTCACTAGATGTTTTGATCTGAATAATATTCTGCTAGGGCTACATCATTTAAGACATTTAAAAGCACTAATAGAACCTCTGACCTCTTCCACCATAAACCTCTTCTCAGAGCAGGGGGAGGTGCTTGAATGAAACTTTGTCTCCCCCTTTCCAAAGAAATAACATTTTTCCAAAGCATGTACTGGAAGGCCTGCTTGGAAGCTTTCAACAGGTTCTAGTATACAATAATATATGGTATACAATACAATTAAGATATAACTTGTTGGCCAGAAATACAAATAGAGTTACTTACTCTGAAAAATTGTTTTAAATATCTGATATTCATCAATAGGGTTGTCTTCATCATCAATAATTGTGGAATAGCCTTCTAAAGCAGTCTCTTCAGCATCATCTTCTTCCCAGTCTTCATCATCTCCATCTTCACCTGCCTGTTTTGCTAGAATTTCTAGATATTCTTGACCATCTTCATCAATGTCATCTTCATCACTCCCCAGTTCCTCTGAGTTAAATATCACACACACAGAAAGTTTCTCTCAAGAATACTAAGAACAACTCTTTAGGTGATGGATGATTATGCAAAACAAGCAATAGAACTGATAAAAATACAGTGCAGACTAGGAAGGGGGAGGCTCTTGAACTCCTCTCCCAGTGCCATGGTCTTGCCCCCCACAAGTACTCTTCCCTCATATCAACTGTTTAAGTGGGAAAGGAAAATATTACTGTCACAAAAATGTATCTAGAAAAATATATACACAGATAGTTTCAACATCACTCAGTAAAACTTTAGGCAAAGCACTATTTGTGCTCCAAAAAAAGTTTGAAATAATTTTATGAAAACATTTTAAACACACATTAAACGGGCTGTTTAAAATAATGCTTGAGAAATACAAAATAATAGTATGAATTGTATATAATGACCATAGCCTGCAAAGTCCAAAACTCAACAGCACAGATCAAAGAGAAACTCTGCTTTAAGTAGGTAGATGAACAGATGAAAGCCAATAGATACTCCTTTGAGTGTGGAAAACTTCTAAACAATCAGAAAGACACTGGACTAATGATGAAAAGATAAAAATAGGGAACAAGAATTAAAAGCTTAAGGTGAGTACAGGGAAAGATGGAAGAAAGTACAGGGAAGTTTGAACGTCATATGAAGAAGATGGCAAACGATATGTAAGTTTGTGAAATAACTTGTGAAGAAGCAAGACTATAAAGGCTAATAAAGTTTAGAGTACATTAGTCCAGGAAAAAAAAATTGTTAAAAAACAAATTCTCAAGATCTGTCATTCTCAATACACAGCTACATGGCCATTTGTAATATATAGTCCAAACTGTCCAATGGTTTAGAAGGATATTGGGGAACTCCTACTGACTCTTACCCCTCACTCAAATAGGAAACATGCCCTAGAAATAATTCCTTTCAGCAATGAGAGCATCCACACACAGAAGCTAACTTGCCATGAGCCTTTGAAGAGACTTATTTTGGGAAGATAATTTAAGCAAGACTGGAAAGTGAGTAAGAAATACTTGAAAGTCATTAAAAGATGTCCAGTATTCTACCATAATTTTGAGTTTCAGAATTGGATTTGATTTTGCAATTTTTCACACTGGTACTCAGCATCTCCATCACAAAAAATGAAAAATACAAAGTAAAAGTGATGCTTCAGTTTCCATACCTGTTTCCTCATCTTCTTCAGCTTCATCATCATCATCACTATCATTTTCATGCTCCGCATGACAGGCATATGCTCTTTTCAATCCATTAAATAAAAGGATAAAAGCTGGCAGGATCTGGCCAGCAACTTGATTTAAAACCTGTGGTATTTGCTCCAGATCAATAAGAGCACACAAGCCAAGCACACACATCTTTCTGTCATGAAGTCTACAAAACAGAAGAGTACAAAAGTTGCAGGTTTTGTTATGACTTATTGGCAGTAATTATAGCGGAGTATCACAGAGAAGAAGCAGAAACACTTACCCCAAGAAACAGTCCACATCATTAAGCCACTGTGTTATGAAGTGATTAGTGACTGGCTCCACATTATTGGGAAAACGAAGATTTTCCAATGTATTTAATAGTAAATGAGGATTGTAATACAAAGCAGCTATGGCAACCTGGAGGCACATTGTTCGCAGTTCACTTGTTTTCACTTCTCTTGTCAATCTCTCTAATGCAGCTTCCACAAATAAGGGTATGCACTGAAAAGTGATAACCATTACACATGTAGTTCTGCATTTCACACTAAAATTGAGAAATAGCATAAAACCAGTCTGGTGCCTAAATACAAAAGGGCATAAAATGGGAACAATTCTTAACTGCCAGCAGGTGTCATATACACAGATGAAATAAAAAGGTGAAAAGATGATATCTACTCTGAGCACTTGGGTTTTGTAACATCATGCATAGCAGATGCATGATCATGTGCTTTAAAAACTTTTAACATTGAGGAAATGCATACACTAGGTAGTCTACAAAAAAATCAACTTAGTATTTTTTAATATCTACAACAAAGTTGAGATCTTAGTAACATTCCAAGAAAACAGCTACTCAGGGCAGTAGTCTCTTCAGAGATGCCACAATGATTTCCTATGACTAAATTAAAAACTGAAGTTTCCACGGAGTAGATCCACAAGTATTAAAAATCATACCAAAAATGTTTAAACAGCTATTAATACAGTGCTTCTTATATGCACAGCAGAAGCATAGAAATTCATCTTCCAAATTCCAGCTTCCATAGGTCCCTGGTTTCTCTATGACATTAATTGGGATTCTAGGAATTTAATTTTCATACTTAATTATTTCAAGCCTATTAGCTGAACAGATTAAATAACTTTCATGAAATACGCACCAACTTAGAATATAATTAGTTTAACTTTTAGAACCAAGATGGTCCTAAAATAGCACTCTTTCAGAGTCACAAAAACACGAGTTTCGTAGTGGCCTCAATTTTGGAGACAAAGTGTGCAGTAACTATCACTGCAGTACTGTTAACTGAGTAACAATGAAGGAGAAGACAGGATGATTAATCACACTATACAAATTTCTCAAAACAGAACTCATGTTAATACATTATCAATTCATATTTGAAAATAAAATAGTTTTTAACTATTAGTTACAGCAACCAAAGTTATCACCAACCTGATCAATGCCACGCCCTTTACACTGAAGAATAATTACTTCTAACAACTTTGCTGCATGACATTCTGCATCTTCTCCAGCAACTCCTGTAAGAACCTGAAAAATAATGGTTACTGTTGATGTTAACCCTTCAAGATGTATTTTCTATATACTGCTTTGCTTTGAAAAAGCCAATTTATCCATCAGCCTGATTGCAACTTGTTTTCAAATAGACGCAGAGACAAATTGTTCATAATAATACTTAATCATCTTTTAAAAATTACTCAGGAAATACTACAGCCAGGGCAGCTGACAGTTCACTGTAGTTCTTCTATTGATACAACATATGATACCCAGAAAAACTGAAATCTTTACGAATTACAGTTAGTTTTTAAAACATTAGCATTATCTCATAAAGAACCATTCATTTCCTCACAAATGACTAACACCCTGGAGAGCTTTGTATTCTACATATTGATTAGATAAAGACAGCCTAATTGGTAGCTACCAGTAAGAAAGAGGAGCTGAGACACTATGTTAAATACAGAAACACTGCCCAAAAGTGACTGGGCTGAGTCAGAACAACTGCATTCTGCTCCCATCTTTTGTTGCTGACTTGGCATGAACTTGGGAAAATAACTACTTCTCTCTCTCTATTTTCCATCCCGACTCCATTGGTTTTCGCTAACAGATTTAAGAACTTAGTATACAGTAGCTGTGGCATCCTAACCATACTGAGGCTACAAAGTTCTAGAAACAGAAACCATCTCCCTTTGGCAATATGTACACATGTTTTGCATGCCTGAATGCACAAGTGCACAAAACCTGGATTATTTTATCTGCTTCTGTTAGGTATGATCTATTTTTCTTCCATTTTAACAAAAGTATATATCTGAAATTTGATGTGACCTCTCTGCAATTACTTTATTTGTGGAATCACAGAGGATGTTATATAGCATAATGCCTTAAGAGCAGAAATCAAAATTCTTCAGTTTCAGTCTGTTGTTTAACAGTGTATTACTAAAGAGATCAAAAGTTTTGTTATCACAAAGAAATCTCCTTACCTTCTTGCACATACTGTAGATCATTTCAAGATATTTTGTGTCTGACAGAAGTGTATCTGTATCAACAGTAACATAATTATGCAAGAGAGGCATCATGTCTGTATTAAAAGAAGGACCACAGTTAGATATTGTTTGCATGTTTCATTAGAAAAGGTGTTAAAATCAGGATGAAATCCATGCATTAATAAGTACAGTTCTTGCTTAGTGTTTGTCAATATAAGTATGCATCTAGTCATAGATGCCTTAACAGAACAGGTCTGGTCACAGCAACAGCAGAATAAAATACTTTAAGTGTAACGTCATTTCAGTGTTCTCATTTTTCAATCAAGATTTAATTAATTGTATAGTTGATATCATACATATGAAACCATCTGGCTTTCTGATTTATTTGTATTACTTACCAGTAAAATAATCAAAACCATCCTGCTGAAAGACTTCAAAAACAAGAGGAAGAAGTTGCCACATTTGTGCAGAAACTTGTTGACAGGTCAGACTATGAGCCAAGGAAAAAATCTCCTCGTAGAACTCTAATAAAAGAAACAATCTAGGTAAATCTAATGCCAATCCCATACACTTAGAAAAATAAGCCAACAAATGTACAGGTACCTAATACATGCTGCTGCAAAACTGTTCCAATCACTTGCAAACAAATTCCTTCCAGCTGCTGAGTAATCTGAAACCAAAACAAATCCATCTAAAGTAAAACAAGTAAACACAATTCCTATTCATTACAATATTGTCTTCCATGTACAGTTTTCTGTTAGAAGGTTTTTTTTTCTGAAAGTTTTTCAGATAAAAATGTCAAGAATAGTGGAATTACAAGACTTCCAGTGTCTTAGACAAAACATACTAGCTTTAAAATTATTTTTACTTACTTCTTTATGATCTTCAACTACACTAAGAAGTGTATCAATAGTATTCAAGATTCCCATTGCTGTCACTGCTTTGTCATCGCTGCCCTCTTCATCTGGTCCAGTCTGGATGACCTGGTTAAATGTCATTGCCTGCACATAATAGCAAAACAACCCCTAAGTATGACATGGAATGAGGTCATGCTTGGAGATGAACAATTGTGCAAATCTGGTATTCTACAGATTTTAAGGATGACTTCTGCTAAGAAAATGTATGTGACTATTAGAAGGTGACTGCTCCATTCCAGATTTTGTTTTCAAGATAAAACTTGAACGTTAAGCCATTTGAGCTGCCATCCTTTATTCATTCATGAACGAATAGATATAAATTGCATTGCTTTCTATGCAAAAGAATATAATTTCAACGAATAAATTTTTCTGACACAAGGTTTAATTGGGAACTAACTAGACCTGACCCCTTTGCAGGTATTCCCAAAGAGGACATGGTAACAATTCAGTTCTAAATCCAAGGCCTCCAATAGGGAAGCACAGAACTGTCCTCTGCTCTAGTGCAACTTGCAAGACAGGGCCATTGAAGCTCCAAATTTCTCTTGCAGATTCAATTTTAGTTTCTCCTTACATATAACATAACATTATTTCTCACTGAATTTTCTAATCAAAATTTGCTTTCTAATTTCCAATCCTAAAACAGAAAACCCAAGTCACATAGTAGAGACTACTTAAAATGTGCTACCAGAATTCATTATTAGCACTATTGGGAAAAAAAAGTTTCCATTTACTTCCAAGTTATGAAGCCCCTTTTGAGAAGAAAGAGTCTAAATGTAAAAGAAAATAACTTGCATCAATGCACTTAAGCCAACTAGAGTAACAGCAGCTATTAGTTGATGGACAACTATCTTAATTTTAATACATATCTTCCACATACTAAACATCTTCCTAAGTCACCAGGAATTCTTACCAAATGCTGTGTCATTTCTACTGCAATTGGGGTAACTTCTTCACTATATTCACAGATCATCTTCTGAATCACATTAGTAAGATCATCATTTTCAGTCTCTCTTATAATATGAAGTAAAGCTTGCATTACAGGTCTAATGAATGGAGTAATATATTCCTTAGCTGAAAAACAAGTGAAAATATTTGAATTTACGTTCTTACAAAATGACAGTATGAATGTAAGAAAATCAATATATATTCTATGAATATTTAGTGCTTTGTCACTAGTATGCCAAAAACATAGGTAGTACAAATCATTATTAGCAATATAACACTCAAAACAATTTTTAAAATGAAAATGTATACAAACAGATCACAACTGAAGTACGAAAATGGCAGTTCTTTAGCCTTTATGGAATGCAAGGTTACTTATCAATGCAAATTTTAAGTGAACAGCTATGGGTAATGAATAAATTTTTGTCAGTTAGCCAAAGTATTTGATATAGAACTTATGTTTGTTTTGTGGCTTTTATCACAGTTTTGAAATACTAAGTAACGTAAGCCTGCTAGGATAAAGACAATTTTTTTTTTCAAATAATGATTTAACATGAATGCATGTATGCTGAGATAGAAATGCTCATATTGCCACTATGTTTCTTATTCAATGATTAGGTGTAGTAAAAATGGATTACAAGGAAAGTGTGTTAATTTTATTTATGAAAATGTAAAATTTTCCAGCTGAAGACAAACAGCAAGTGATTACAAATTACAATTGCAAAAAGTAAACTAACATCAGGAAAGAAGAGAAAAAGTCTCCCAGAACACCATATAACTAATGCTCATTCCCTTAAAGTTTGATACATCTTTAAGAAAAGAGAGCTACCTTTCTCTTGATTACTGATCAAAACTTGAAGTGCTATTGCAGCTTCCACTTTCACAGGCATTTCCCTGTCATCTATCAGACACCGTCTTGTGAGTTCTAAAGCTGTCTGGAGATTCTGGTCACTCTTAAATTTGACTTCACAAAAATAATGAAGAACCCAACAAGCCTGGAAAAAAAAAAAAAAAGACTTTGAATGAATTCAGAGTTATAAAACCTACAAAGAGGATTATCAACTACTTGTATACCCATGACTTACACAACTTACTACATCTGAAGTACAACTACTGCTGAACAAAGGTATTGTAAACTTTTTAAAAGATTAAGGTGTTTGAGAGGGTGGAGGCTGGCCAGTGGAAGGCTTGTCTTTCAGACATCACTAGACCAGTACTATGATCTCGGGTTCCTCTTTGGCCACAGGTTTTGTGTGAGCAGTACAGTCTAAATGTAAAACACAAATAGACCATACCACCAGACACAGATGGAAAACTATGCACACAATTCTGCAGCCATTTCAAAACTATACAATAGTTATCTATAATCACACAGAGATGGGTACTTGTCTCTTAAATAAGCATACTATTTATTATAGAACAGATGCACAAAACCAATGCATTTATTACAGGGAAAAGTTATTATTAGAACAGTCTATTTTAACAGTAAATTTGACACTTTCTTACCCGTGCTCTCATGTAACCAAGCTCACTACTGAAGAGAGGGAACACATGATTCTGTAACATATATTCCATCTGATCTTTATATATCTTTTTCTGTCAGAATATAAGTAGAAACACAGTTTAAAACTTTATGTAAAAATGCATTTAAAAGTGTGAACAGCCTAATAAAACCCTCAGAATTAACTTTCCCCATTATTAAAGTCCATTAAGCAACAATGAAATCCCACATTAGTAATTTGGATCCTCAGACTTTTAGAATTTCCAGTCAAAACAGTGACCTTTTTTTTCCCTATCATTTTTTTGACTCTCAGATACACCTTTTTGCTTGAGACCATAACTCTGGTCTTGAAATCAAGTGGTTAGGGAAATTTCTCAGAGCCATGGTCCAAATAGAAATGCATGCCCTGCATCATTTTTGTTAATATTTTAATCGTGTAAGGTTGCTAATTTCACTTTCTTTCCTCTCTTCTATATACAGAAAAGATCTCATTAAATCAGTGTCTCACTAGATGGATTTTTTTGTCGTTGTTAACCACATAAATAAGGGGAATGTAGCTAAGGGTAGAGCAGAAAATATTGTAGCAATTTAAGGAACTTAAAACAATAATATGAACTTCAACATGACCTAATAAAACTTGTGCAATTAAGCTGACAACAAAACCAAGTTCAACAGCTTAAAAAAAAACCAACCTGTCACTGATTCAGAAACAATTGAAGTGCTACTGTTAGTTCTTCTCAGTCACTATATATCAAAGAAATGAGAGGAGGGGAAAAAAAAACAAACCAAACCAAACCCAAAAGAATAACTAGATTTGCTTACTTTTAGTAGAATTTCAGCCAAAGAACCAATCATATGTAGAGCACCATCTTTCTTTCGAGGGTCAGCATTTGGCTCCGTAAGGATCTGGTAACAAAAGCCCATTGTCTTCTGCAGGACCTAGAGTACATGTAAGGTTCATCAAAGCATTTCAATCAGTTGTTTCAGGTACCATTCTCAGTGCTCTGAAAATGTTAAAATCTAATAATCTGCTCCAACTCTGTAATATGGACAATGATTTGTATCTTTGTTATAAACATGCAACATTCAAGGTAGGTTCTAAGTGAGCTGGTAAAATACAAAAATCACAGAGCAATGGAAAATAAATTTGAGAGAAATTATAAAATGTTGTGTACTATGACATTACAGGAAAAAGTAAAACTTTTATTCTTCATTATAACCTATATCTAGCTGACATTCTATGTAAGTAATATTCTTACCTCTTTCCTTTTACTACATGATGTAAACAACAATGTCTGAGCAGCAGTTGTTGGAGAAATGAAGTCTTCAAATACATCTATTAAGTAAACATATAACAGCTATAAAATTTTGTTCTTTCACTACAGTTCATGATCTAATGCAATCTAATAAACTAATCCAAAACAGAAGAGCAACAATCTAATCATGCTCTCTTAGTACAGATATTCCAAGACCAAACAACAGTAAGACATGTTTGGAAATTCCTAATATATATATTTCACATATTTCACGAACACTGGTTCTACATGTCTAATTTGATGCAGGTCTTCCTTATTTTTCAGATAAATATTGTGTAGCAGCAGACGCAGACACAGCAGTTAATTTTTGATGTATTATTTGCTGTACAGGCACTCACAAATGACCAAGATAAAAATGCTCAGTTTCTTCTTGCTCTGCGGAAGAGCGCCATCAGAGCCTTGCATAATACCTGTTTACAGGTCTACTTCTAACCTGAGGGATAACAAACCTAAACCCATCAAGTTTCCTTGTTCTAGCCACATTCAAGTCCTAGTTAAGGGATGAATTTGTTCAGGAAGTCTGAAGTATCTTCTTTCTTTCCCTACCTGAAAGGACTGCATAGACTTAACCTAAGCCCCAACAACAAAGTAGCAATCCGCAGGGAGTGAAACTAGACAAGTGTGGAATGTTATACTTATTTCATAATGTTGCATTTACCCTTATGGTAAATCTGTTCTGATCTGTGTTAGGATCATAAAAACTCAAAGGCCTTGGAATATTAGCTGTTGCAAAACATTAACTTTTAATAACATTAAAGTGTATGTAATTATAGTTAGGAATACCTGGACTGCTTGATTTATAACAAAAAATTTTCTGTCTAAATTATCTACTTGTTCAAGAGCAGAAACGTTGTGCAGTGCACTGTTGACTGTCATACATAATCTATCATTTTCATGAGTACATCCAAAAGTTAACTATATTAAGTTACATTATTTGGATAATGCAGTTTTTATCTTTGCTTTTTTTCTTTCTTTTATATATTCAAGTCATCTCTATTTTCACAAAAAGGTATTAAAAACCCTGTTTTTGTGTCAAGTTGTATTTTAACACAAGTAATTTCAAATTCTCACCAAATTTCATGCGAATATATTCATATGGATCTTCTTGCCAAAGCTCTTCATCAGCATCTGTATAGCACATCAGTGGAAAAATAACATCTTGGATGATTCCCTTTAATAAAAAAAAAAGTTGTAAAGAGGATAGCACTACTAAATCAATCTCTGTATTCTGTCATGTGTTTCACAGATTTTGTCCATTCTGTCACTCCTCATATAAAATGGTAACATTCTAAAACTACTTGGTCATAAAGGATTTTATGTACTTGCTACCTTAAAAAAAAAAAAAAAAAAAAAAAAAAAAAAAAAAAAAAAAAAAAAAAAAAAAAAAAAAATATCTTTTGATAATCAGTGCCCTAAATTCAGTAGTTAACACCATCTCCAAATGTGTTGTGTTGCTGTGTTAACACGGTAACCCTTGAGATATTACAGCACAAAGGACTGACAACAAGAAAAGGCAATTAAAGCTTTGCTCATGTATCAATTCTTTCCACCAGCACTTTATAACAGACATCACTAAAACATACTTTCCAGCAAAGCTAGAAACACTGTACAAAAGACTGGCTACTGTACTAGTGAGTCATTTAAGTATTAAACCCCCAAAATTATTTACTTGAATATGAGGTTTCAGATTCTTCCAGGTGACTGCATGTGATACTCCTTGATTGATGTAGTTCAGTGTTTGCTGCAGAACTCTAGGAGCCATATACTGCTTTTCCTTGTATTGATACAGCACCTTCAGCAACACCTAGGAAAATCAGATCTCATCAATAGCTTATACTGAGCACAGACCATTTGCACCAGAAGAATTCTACCCTCCCTTACAATCCTACATAAGAACCCCTCTAAATTCAATAAAAACACCCTGTTTATTCATTAGCCTAAAATGGGTACTGACTAATCTTTCTCCTAAATGTCATAGTTAATTTTATAAGGCAATTTGTAGCTCATATCATAGGCTGCACATCTTTTGAAAAGAAAATTTAGTAAGACAAAATGTACATGGTAATTTGTCACCATAGCCCAGGGGACCCTTCCCTCCGAGGTTTATTGTTCCTTAGCCTTGCCACTCTTCAGGAGAAGAAATTCATGTTCAAACACTGCATTGGTACAACACACTCACACAGACAACTGATTCTTGCTTATGTGCAGTCTTAAATCAATGATGCTGCATGAAGAATGGATGAACCAGCCTCTCCCCCTCCTGGCCTCAATTCTTCTCCTGAGGTAGCACTCAAACAAATGGAAATCCCTCTGAATAGTTCCAAGTCCAAGATCCTCCAGAAATAAGGACATGAAATGGACACATGACCATTACTAATAATTAAATTCTAGCTCACTAGAAAGTTTGGTATTGAAGGGGAGTTTCCTCATAGCCCAATCCAGGCCAGTGGCCACACTACACTTTTGAGATCAGCAGCACCAACTAGAGAGAAAGGACCAATAAATCCCATTTGCAGGGTTTCATTTGATTCTTCACCTAAAACAAGGTTTTAAATAATTCAAAACTGAATGAACTGAGAAGATATCTATCAGTCTCTAATATTACCAAGAAAACATTTTGTGAAAATGAGACTCATAAAGCAATCCTATTGATAACATTTATTACACGAGCAATGAAGCATTTCTCCCACAGGAGAAGCGTCACGCATGAATCTGAAGAGGATACATTCATTCACCAGGAAATTCGTAACTTTACAAATGGTTTTATGCTCTAGATGCATTATCAGGCTTGGAAGTTTAGCTGCCCACGTTTAAAAGCCTCCTGGACTTACAGAAATTACTGGTTGCCACCCTCATTTAATTACAAAGTTCTGTGTCGTTCGGTATTAGGATAGGAAAGTAAAGGAAAGCAGAGCAAACGTTCAGACTTGCAGCTGTTCTGAGGATTATCAAAAAATACATGTCAATATTCCTTCCTATCCTCTTGTAAACTATCCAAGAGAAAATTATTCCCTGCAAAAACAATACTTTCAGTGACAGATGTAACTTCCAAAAGCAGTAAAACCTGAATACATAGTAGGACTAACATGCTGCTTGAATTTAGAACAATTAAGAATGTTACTTGTTAAAAAGAGTCTAACAAATACATAACAAAATTGATTAAACATATGAACAGCTCTGCAACATATTTTACTTCTTTGACTGTATGCCTTAAATAGTCTTTCCAGAAGCAACTGGAAAACTAATCAAGACTACAAATTCTTGTGGTTTAACATAGAGCACTTGACATTCTACAGATTGGCTTCCTTTATGAATTCTTTGTAAATTCTTCCTACAAGGAAATGACCATTTCCATAGTAATATCATACAATGAACTGAAATAATACATGGATTTGAGACAGGCTCTGTGGCCTAAGTCTCACCATGGTGGCATCTCATGAAAGATACAAAAAAAATCTAAGAGAGAGGCTCTTTGTTCTAGGCAAAAGTAGTAATCCCGGGCCTTCAGCAAACGAGAACTCAACTATTTTATAGCAATAAAATCTTCTCTGTGGAAAAGCTTATGCAAGAAGGTTCAGTTTGCTAGAGTATTTGAATTTCAGAAGGATTTGAAATTTCTTTTCTTTATAAGAGATTCTCCACAACAGCACACAGAAAAGCCTAAAATTCATCAACAGTCAATGAAGGGATGGGAAGCAGTCTTTGTACAAAGCTTAACAAATGGTTTGTTTGCAGCCACACAACTTAGGAAAAGTGTTTTGCTCCTCTCACAAATCTAAGCAGATACCTCCTATGATTCAGATGGAACAAGGAAAGAAATTAAAGATTAAGAAGAGGTATAAGAACTGCAGGGAGGAAAAGCAGGATGTCAAATGGAAGCTCCAGGGCAAATAAAATTCTGCAACTGTGCCAAGGAACAACCAGGCAGGAGTGTTTGACCAGGACTCAGTTCTGGCTCATCAAGTCTTTCAAAATGAGGTATGTCTTAAGCAAAGAAGCTACTAACACAAGGGATAAGAATCAGAGTACTTCAGCTAGGCAGCTCAGCCCGTTTTGGCCAAGCTTAAGGCCAATTCATCTCTAATGCTGAATGCACTGGATATTTTGTGGTGGTGGTGGTGACATGAGCAAGACAAAAAAATATGGACACCAACTAGATAAAAATAATAATTGATAAGAAGTAAGTATGAGAATAGTACTAGCAGTATGATTCAAGTTTATACCTCAACAACCTTGAATACCATACCATATATTAATCTATTGCTGCTTTAGTAAAAGGGTTGGTACAATCCCACAGCTCCTTGTCCTTCCTGGTCTGGGGACTCCAGAACTGATACAGTACTCCAGGTGGGGTCTCACAACAGTGGAGTAGAGGGGCAGAATCACCTCCCTTTACCTGCTGGCCACACTTCTTTTGATGCAGCCCAGGAGATGGTTGGCTTTCTGGGCTGTAAGTGCACATTGCCATCTCAGGTTGAGTTTTTCATCAACCAATACTTGTTTTGAAAGAACGTGAGTCAGTAGCACAGCCAGAAACTGCAAATCAGATCAAAAAATTTCCCAGTACTCATGGGAATTTTCTTGCTAGTTCAAAAACATCTGATTACTGACTATACTATAAGTGAGGCTGATGACAATTCCTGCCGCACTGATCCATTCTGTCCCTTCAAGAATACACTGTTGCCACGTAGCAGGATTATCAGAATCATGATGTTACTCCAGTAAAGGCAAATCAATAATAGTCTTGCATAACATTAATACATCAAGTTAGAAACTGCTCTAGTCCAGAAGATACTTTGTGTATAACAGGCCCTGTAGTTGTGGCCACCCCCAGACAGGGGGACAAGTGTGAAGTGATCAGCCTTACCTGCTTGATGTGGCTTCTGCAGAAAGCTAGGTAGCTGACTTTGAGCTTTTTTACCCTTTGAGCTTTTACCCTTTACCTTAAAAGGTAAAAGGCCAACTACAAAACAAGTATTATACCAATTTCTTCCAGAAAGAGGAAAATCGACAGCATTTATCTGAAGTTCATATGAGGGTTTATTACATCAGAACATTTACTCTATTCGCAAATTATCCGTGCTGCAAAGGCTATTTTAAATGGACTGTCCGACATGGCAAATTCATTTGTTTTTTTTAACCATTCTTCTCTTTTAGCCCACAGATCTCAGTACTTTCCATATCAATGTGCTTAAAAAATAATTCTGAAGAGCAAGAAGCCTTTGCAGGAAATGAAATAAGAAATCACTACTAATCCTGAACTTAAAGCCCCAACATTCAGTGTTTCTTACCTGCTGAACACCAACAGCAAATGCCTTCAGGAATACTTCAGCAAACTCATTGTACTCCTTGGAAACATTACCAGGGCTTCCATACCTAGAATTAGAATAATGTGTACAAATTCAAAGGTGCAGCAGTATTATTGACTTGAATATTTTTATTTAAAAAAAAAAATATTAAAAATAATGGAAACTACCTCTCAAAAAGTCTTGCTAAAATATGCAAAGCCCACTTCTTGCATTTCCACCAAGGCAACTCAGGTCTATCATCTTCATCAACTTGAAGGGTTTCCTTTACGGAAAAAAAAAGTATTTATCAACTGTTCAGAAAAAGTACAAACTCTATGTATTTTGAGCAACTATATAGCATAGTTTGCTTTTATAACCAGCCCACTTGCACTTGTAGTTTAAACAGAAGTATCAAGTACAGCATGTCTAAAACCAATCCCATTATATATGCTGCATAAATTGTCAACAAATTCTTGAAACAAGAAACCAAGGCAAGTTGTGCTGTTATTTTAAACAGAACTCCGCCACAAGCTAGGTATTTTCAAATTTTGTCTAGTCAGTTTAAAAAAAAACTTGCTTATTTAAAATTATTTTCCTGGCATCTATTGAGAAAAGCAAATGCAGAAATAAAACGTTAAACTTTTTAACATTCTAGTATAAAATATTTGAGCTTAACAATATATGGAGACAAAAGCTACTTACAGCTGGTACATCCCTATCAACAACAGTCTTCAGGATTTCTATCCATTCAGTCAAATTTTGCTGATTTATCAACTCCAAAGGTAATGTGTACTTATTTGAAAAGAAAAAGAGAAAAAAAGCCAAAATGAATTTATTTCAAAGCAATTTGAAAATAAATGTCACTTTCACAGTTAAACCCAAACTCTTTCAAATCTTTGTCTGCACCTAGCTACCATGAAAGATTAGCAACGGACTCAGAAAACCAGGCTAAAGAACTTTAGTATCAGCATATTAACAGTTTCATTCCAAACTGCTGCATTTACACTTGGAATTTTATGTAGGCTGGCCTCCACAATCTGTCATTTGAAAACTGATTGTCTATTTGGTTCTCTAGCAAATGCTCTACCTCAGAGAACGGCATGCACAAGTAATACTAACCAAGAATAGTACTGTACAAAAGTAAGAGCACATCACAATCTAGCATATTAAAAACCTGTGATTCATACCACAACTGATTAGTAGGGGACAAGATTCAGATGTAATCAAATACTTCTGTCACTTACTATTTTGAGAAAAAGCTTAATGCTTTACATGAATTTACCAATCAAGCATACCAAAAGTTTATTTTTTACCTGGACAAGGGCATAAAATATTTTGAAGATCTGTTTCTGGATAAGGACAGACTGATCAGATGGATCACTCAAGAGCTGAATGAAACTGTCCTTCAGAACTGGTAGAAAATGTTGCATTGCAGCTATCAAAGGACTTCGCTCCTCTGGTTTCTTGTACCTTTAGATAAGGACAAACTTATTTTGCATACATTTCAGGTAGCTTTTGAATTTTAAAAGTTCACCTTTCTCCAGTGTAGAAACAAGTAGGTTATGTTACAGTTCATAACAAGGTATGATTTAAAAAAAAAACACAACAAAACAACAAAACAAAAACCAACAAAACCAAAACACCTAGATATTTCTTAGTACACAATTTGAAATAAAGCTATAGCCAGACAGTATTACAGCTAGAAGGCAAGGCAGAACCTCTCTGAGCATCCATTACTCCACTATGTATCCACGTTCCTTTTCTGCTGGTAATGCACTCCTGCCAACTTCCTCACTCTGAATACTACATCATGTTCAGCTGCACCATTACAGTACTGAAAAGTAGTCAGAACACTACAAAAACTGCAAGCAAAAGGTACCCATCTATTGCCAAGAATGCCAGATGCTGGCCTAGTCAGTAGAACTCCAGAAAGACTTTTATCAGAGTTCACAATTTATCAGAGTATTTCCAGGAGCTAGATTACTTCACTGACATTGAAGAAAGTCAACTGTGAGGTTTCTCAAAGTTTACCATTGTTGTCTCTCACATCTGACCATTTAATTTGCCCAAATTTAACCATATGCTAGAGAATATAGGCTCCAAGGCTATGTGGCAGACTTTAAGTATGCTTTAATTGCAAGTTTCCCCCTGAAATAGTGTCTCAAACCTTTCCATGCTGGTGACATTCCACCAGTTTGCTTATGCTGAAAACAAGGCTCCATATCCTTTCTTCAAACATTTCAAAATTCTCAAAAGAAAATGAAGCCACATTTCTAAAGCTTCCCCCAGCTTTTAACTTACAAAGAAGTAAATCCTTATTGACTCAAGAGTCACCCCAACACAACAGGTTCTTGTCCTTGTCCATAATGGTGATGACATTAAGAACAAAGTTAAGTAACACTTTAAGACTGCTTTATTTTTCAATGAAGTGATTAACACTAAGACTCTTGTGGGATATTTTTTGTTTGGGTAATTGGGGTGTTATTTTTTCAAAATACATTTTGTAGACCTTTCACCAATACTAAATATCAATGCTCAGCATTTTAAACAGTGCTAATTTGCAAAAAATACAAAGTCTACTCAATCTGCTGCCAGATAGCATGCTTTGTAAAAATCCTGTTCAATAGTGCAGTCTCCATGTATTTTCTGAAACAGAGGTCTATTCTAGGTTAAGGACTGAAGCTGCTCAAGAAAACTCAGTTTCTAATGTGCACAAAAGACATGACTGAAAAAGCCTAGGAAAAAAAATTTGATCTTGCTGGCTGGATTTGGAGAAAAAGAAATAACCTTGTAAAGCCCTGAGAAACTTAACTTCCAAACAAACAGACATAAAACTTACAGAGTAACAACTTGATCAATGCCATAACGTGATGCAGTTTTTCCAAAAATCCTGACACAAGTAAGGCAAGAAATTTTGGAGATCTGCTTGCACTCATATTGTTGCAAGATAAAATGTGCACGTTCCCACGTGATTTGTGAAACAAACTTGTGTTGATTTAATCAGAAAGTTAAAACAAATAGGAGCAGTTGCTGGCCTCAGCTGAAGTGTTTGATCAACAATGATTATGAACACAGCTGCTACCTTAGTTAATCACACAGTGACTGAGCTCGTATCAAAATTCTTCCCTAAACAAAGACTGCTATAGCCATAATACACTACCAGTGAACATTCCATGTCTTACATCCCACAGATCTCTGTCTCTTGGTTAAATATGTTTAATTTGAAAAACAAGTGGGAAACTAGTTTATTTTCCTTTACGAGCAGGACTTGAAATTTTCAGCCACAGAAAAGAAACTCCAACATGGAGTTTCCCATGAGAAAGGATTTTTGAGAAGCTGATACTCATTTGGCTTATGCTAATTTATGCAAAATTCATGGAATTACACAGTGAAATCTTTCAATGCAACATTTTAAATCAGGTACCTGAAACAAGCATGTAAGGCATGACCATGCTTTACAAGAGTAAGCTGTGAATTCCAGCAGTTCCACCACTACAGTTCCCTGACTCCAGGACTGCACTTTTGTCTGACCCAATTCAAATCAGCTGAGCTCCACATAACTTGCTGAAGTGCAACCTAAACTACAAAGGTCTGGCCATGAGACCAGATAAAAAGCAAAAAAGAACATTCACATGAATCCTAGTCCAATGCCTTGCATACAGAGCTATGAGCTTTGATAAAGATTTCCTACGATGGGTCGGACGACGTTATCAAAATTTTCAAAAGGATCACACTAAAGTCACTTGATTAACTCTGAACTTCCTAGCATTCAAGATTTCACCATATAAAACCTTTACACATTTTGTTACTGATACCTATAGCACAAACTGTTTAAGAGTCTAAACCTGTTTTTAAAATAATAATTTTCTGCAGAAGTCAAGATTTTGAGCAGACTTTCTTAATGTTATGGAACGATAAAACACTGCTACCAAATTAAGTCTTTTAAACACTTTTTTTTTCTGATCTCCAACCTTCAATAAAGGTAGTTTTTCTTTAATTTCTTAGAGGAAAAGATATGAGTCAACAACTGCCCAGCAAGTATTCACAAATATTTTCTAAAATTATAATTCTTCCACCTTTGTGTAATCCCACACACAATTCTACATGGCTACAATACGCATACAGAATACAAATACACACACAAATACATTTATCCTGCTGCTTTGTATGTTAGAAAAAACTTACTCATAATTTTTCACAAGCTGATAAAGGCAAAGAAGAATTCCAAGCCAGCAAGCACTGTTGTCAGACTGAAGATAAAATCCAATTTTCTCCACAACTGCAGTCCAGCGACTGGGATAATCATGCTTGATTATATGGTGAATGCAAGTGGTAAGCTGTACTCTGGAAATCAAGTACATACAATTATTATACTAATAATACTCGTGTTGTAAACCGCTAATATTGCCCAAACACAGATTTATCTCAAGTTTTATTTATAGGGTTTAGATTCTGTACTTTTTGCATTTGAGGAACTTTAAATGTGATATAAGCTGAAAACTATTTTACCATCTACTTTAATTCTGTGTTTAGGATACAGAGTATATGACGATGCTTAAAATGCAGGTGATCTTAGTTGTAAAAAAAACCCCACCACCATACCAGAAAAACAAAGCCCACCAATCAGGAACCCCAGGCAGTTGAGTAATAAGCAAGATAAAGCTGTATACCTGATCAGCTCAGGAGAGTGAATAATGGCTTCAACAATATTTTCACGAATACAGTGTCTATCTTCTTCTGGGATGGAGTAAGGTGGGATCTCTCCTGGTGCAGCTTCACGATCTGGCCAATACTGGGTTATCATATTTTTCAAGTAGATAACCCCTGTAAGACAAAAGTGGCAAATCAACTGGTAGTCAAACACAAGCTGGCATTTTGCAACTAAATCTATTTTAGAGCAAAACTGATTGAAATGACAAATCCACTGACGATTTCTGACCAGAAGAATCAAAACAAACCAGGCAAATTATTAATCTAATAATTTACTAGGTTGATACTCTTTTACCTGTTTCTTCTGCTGTTAACAGTTTTTTGTTCTGTAAAGAATGTGTTTTCATACAAAAATACTAAACATTGCTTTTGTATGTGCTACAGAGAAATAATTGTGGAGAATTTTAGCAACACACTTCTGAAAAACGCTTTATAATTATTTTCTCAGTATTACCATTAAAACAAAGCTAATCCATACTTATGACTATCTAAACCATCCTTTATAAGAAAAACTAATCTATTTAAGTTTGTGATACAGAACCAAACATAAAAGAGAAACAGGGCTCCCTTATACCAAGGTTACAGCCATTCCACTTTGCAGCCATCAGGCTGCTGGCACAAATGCCTGCATTTACCAGTTGACAACCAAATCCAAGATGCTTATGGGGCAGAACTTAGATTACAGGATCACTTGAAAAGAACAGAATTTGAAAAAATGCATCAGGAAATGTTAAATTACGAGCTACAAGCTACTCTGTTGTACAACAAAGTTGCTGCAAATCTAATTCTGTGTACAAATCCATAAAGCAACTTATCTCCCCAGATGTTGTATGCACCTTCTGAAGATGCAGAAACCAAAGGGTTTATGAGAACCTGCAGTGGTAAGGAATGTTCAGCAGATATGTGCAATTACAAGGCAGAGGTAATAGAGACTTCTATCCACCCTCAGTGGGATTTATTGTGCCATTAACTGCTTTGCTGAACACAGCATTTGTAACTTTGCATTTTAGGAGCTGTCTGCAGTCTTTACAGACTGCTTTGTTTTTCATTTGGCTTACACTGAGGACTAATTTTGAGAGCTTGTGTTCAAAACTCCCCATTTTTTGCACGTTATATATGCAAAAGCAGTAATTTTGAGTGATCATCTAAATGCTACCCCAAGGAGTAAGATAAAAATGCATGTTAAGGACATGCTGCAACTTAGAATAGTCTGCTAAGTGGAAGGTCCAAATAGCAATCGAGATCACACTTCCTGAACTGTCAGAAAAAACACTTAAGTATCCTGTTAGAAACATCTGTCAAGTAATCACAGCAGCTTCAAGATGATGTCTGAAGCTGCTAATACTCATCAGCCAGTTTTACTGACATCTAATGTGCAAATCAGCATGGTTCCAAAAGACAATTTGTTTTCTTCCAGTTATAATATTTAGAAACATTAGCATTACTAGTACAATGTTAAATTACCTCCTTGGGCCATGTGTAATAGCATCAAAACCACTGTTTCCCCAAAGACCATTATTCTCTAAAGACAAAGGGGAGCAATCACCAAAGAGACAGCCACCTTTTTCTTCTGTCTTCCCTATTCAGTGTATGGTGTCATATATAACTCATGATGACTGTAATTGAAGAAACTCCCAACTTATGAGTATTTGAGATTAAAACCATTGTAATTTTTCAATAGTATGTCTATATGTACTTGTGTGCATGCACCATTAAAGCAGGTACAGTGAAAAAAGATTTGAACACTTGCCTGCCTGTCTCACTGGTAAATCCAGTTGCTCGGACATAGTGATCTGAAGCAGAGTTGAAACAAAGTTTACTGACTTATGAGCCTGTAAAGTGGAAAAAAAGAAGATTTAGTCATAGTTTGTTAAGTTTTGGAATATTCCCATTAGATTTAATGATCTATTTATGACATAATGAAATCAATAGAATAAGAACTATTCAGACAGTTTCACAGCAGTCACTAATCAGCCAAAGCATTCTGAAGTTTCTTCCTCACTGTATTCCGAAGACAGCATGGAGGAGGAAATACCCTGCCACTGAAGGTAGTAACAGTTCAATTATTTAACAAGCTTTGGGAATCAGCTTTTTGGTCAAATATATTCTTCATTCAAAACACTTAGCTGCAAGAAAAATATCTAAATAGCCAGAAAATCTCAAGTGCAGTAAGTTCAGTGACCTTTAAAAAGGTATGAGTTCAGTATATAGCCATCTCAGAAACAGATCACAGCTATGTTTAAGAACTAGGCCTAGCCTTAAGCAAGCCTGTCTAACTTACAGTTACAAGAGCTTCCAGTGACCATTTATAAAGTACTTCAGGAACTGTCAGCACACCTACACAACAGCAAAACAACAGCATGGAGACACGAATAGAGTGATAGCCACAGAGAAACAACTTCCAGCACAGCTTTGATTCAGGAAGCTGGGCCAGATGATCCACAGAGGTAACTGAGCTAACTAGTCCACTTCAAATTTTCAAGATGTGCTTCTGCTTTATCTTCATTGACATGTCAGTATTATTTCATACACTCTTTGCAGCACTTCTATCAGACAACTAGATGTACGTAACTTCACCTGATAGACTCTTAGGAAAACTTCCCTTACCAATGTGTTACTCAGTTTACTACTCCCTACATCAAGTAAATAAATTATCAGTATTTTGAAAACAAGTCAAATTACCTATCCATTTATCAAAACCAAACAATTGTCTCACTTGTTGTGATGTCAACATTTCTCCTAAGAAGAATGAGCCAACTTGAGGATCTCCCCAAGACATTAAAACATTGTACGTATTCACCCTGAGCACTACAAAATGGAGTCTGCAGAAAAAACACAGAAGTAAAACTTGCATCTCAGCCAACTGGAATGATCTGAGTGCACTTTGATGAATTGGGAGTAACTATCACTGCAGCATGAGCACTCATCTTTCTGACCCACATCCCTCCGATTTCCCCAAAGTCCTAAAGAACCAAATACACTTTCAAACAAACAAAAATATTTTTTTAACTGTCAAGTAATGGCTGAATACATAAATTCAAAAATAATTCTACTTGTAAGCATTAAATTCTAATATGGCTCCAGTTTCCTTAAGTTACTTTTTTTTTTCAAGTAACATTAATAGATACACTTCTGCAACACATACCAAATGACATTAGACCCTAATTCAGCACAATTTTCAATTATGTGCCTAACATTAATGTCAGAGGAAGTACTCCTGTACTTGTTATTGTTATTAGGAACTTGTTGAAGATAGCTTTCAGTTTCACTAACCTTTAACTCACCTACAAATAAGGTCATATTACAGCCTGCATAAAATGAACTTAAAAGTGCAAACTGATATATTTCCACAATGACTATGATAAACTTAACAGATACCTTTTCAATAGTGAAAATCTGCAATGTATTTAATGTTTGGAAAATGTAAAGCATTGAATCCTAGAATTTAAAAACATGAGGACTACTTTCCCTTTTTAATTATAAATAACAACTCCCCTTTTAATAAAAACTATCCATTTGAAAATAAAATATGGAAACTGCTTAAGAAATATCAAGGAACTAGAAGGAATAACAAAAATTGAATACAATAATATTGTGTCTTAATATTAAGCAACAACAAAAAAAAAATGCAGCAGTATACAAAACTGCCACACACTGAAATGTAATAAAATACTGAAGAATAATACTTTCATTAAAAAATCAGGACTGAGCCCATGACTACAGAAGCTTCCTATAAAGGTCAATGTTAGTATGTAGTATTAATATAATTTCACTGGATTCTTTGTACTATAACAATTTTTAAAGGATATGACCAGAAAACCCATTATCTTGGGGTTTTTTATATCTTAAAAATATCTCCCTTACTAACATTGCAAGCATCAGACACCAACTAACCATAAGGATGAGCTACTTCACCACCTTTAGAGCATCTCTAAGCAGAGATTCAAACTAGAAATAATTTGTGTATTTAAGACAAGGTAGCATAAGCAAAATACCTTGTACTTTCCAAACAAAGCTTCCTCTTAATCCATCCTCCTTATAAGTAAACTCATACAGACCTATATTAACAATTCCATGCATTCTATATAGAATAGAAAGGACCACAAACTCTTTAGAACTCCCTTCCCATGCCACTGAGGGGAAGGTGATTCCAGAGAAACTGAAATGTGGGGAGGAGTAAGGACAGCTACATGAAGGCATGTGTGTACTGAATGGTCAAATAAAATCACAGGTACAATAACCTGTCACATGCTCCCTTGTTTTTGCTTTACTGTTGTAAAAACACTATGTGTTCTTTTTTGGTACCCAAAACCCCCAGCTAAATTTAAAATAAAACACCACACAGGTGCCTGTGTATCTCAGGCATTAGAAAATACTGAACACACATCCATTTCAGCTATTTTAGTGTTTAGTATTTTTACTCTCCAGAGATAGCTGCCTCTCAGGACAATGATCCTTTTCACTGACAGCACTACTATAAAAAGCCAGCCAAACAAAAAAACCCACACCTATTTTGGGTACATCACTGAATGACAGAATGTATGGGGCTGGAAGGGACCTCTGGAGATCACCTAGTCCAACCCCCCTGCCAGAGCAGGTTCATCTAAAGCAGGCTGCAGAGTATGGAGTCCAGGTGAGTTAGGAATGGCTCCAGAGACAGTCTCTGGCTCCCCTTCAGTCTCCATTTCTCCAGGCTGAGCTGGTCTCAGCTCTCTCAGCCTTTCCTGATATGGTAGATGCTTCTGTCCCCTAATCATCTTGGTGGCTCTGCACTGGACTCTCTCCAGTAGTTTCTTGTCCTTCATGAACTGGGGAGCCAAAACTGGATGCAGTACTCCAGACAGGGCCTCACCAGGGCAGAGTAAAGGGGAAGGATAACCTCCCTTGACCTGCTTGCTACACTATTCTTGGTGCAAATTCTGTAAAAATACTGGGTACTGGGTTTAGTTTATGCAATTAGCCTGAATACTTTGCTGTACATAAGGTGAACTGCAAGTGAGGGTCTAACAGATAACTACATGAATTTATAGGATTCTGCTGGCCCATGCATGCCCTAGTCCCCAAAAGAATCTGGTGCACTGCTGCCACTTGAGTGAAAACCACTGGCATAGTGTCACTCTACACAGAGGTCCCGTGGCTCCCACATCTGAAAATGCAAAACAGGATTTTGTGATGGTTGCTGTAACACACTCTGCACTGTACAGAACAGAAACAATTTCTATTACTTCATACTTTGAAATCTCTAAAACTTTGTCTTCTATTATCTGACTCCTTGTTTACAAATACCCTTTTAAATAAATATTAAATTGAGAAAACTACAGTGGTAACTGCAATGATAACTAACTAACTAATGGTTCTGTCACCAAGTCTGTTTCCCAACATGGAACTCAACATTAAAAAAAAAAAGTAAAACCAAAACTCACCTCAAGTCCTTCCCTCTTACAAATTCCCTAACATGCCGTGTCACTGGTATGACTTTGTTGTCTAAGAGCCAAAGAATTCAGGGACTTTTCCCAAGAGCAATCTTTGCTATGCAGCCTCCCTCACTGAGGAATGTATGCTATCAGACCACAATCGTTGTGCTGCTGTCTGTTAGTATCAATCACTGGTCCAAAACATGCAATCTTTTTGGATGTTTCAATGCAGTTTTTCCTAGCAGAGCTGGTTTGGTAAGCATGTGCTAAAACATGCTTTAAAGAAAAGTGTCTTGCCAGATAAATAATATGAAAGATAAATGAAATTTGAAGCTAACATTAAAGAGACCAGTTCAAAGGACATCAAGGATTAATGACAATGCAGTAAATAACATTTTTCTCCAGTAATGATATCCATTAAAGTCAGTTACATTCATCTTTAATAATAGAATGATTCGTATCTTACACAAAACCTGCATACTACTAAATGATAAAAAAAACAAGAAGCTTCTTCTCAGGCAAAAAAATGTGCATGTACTCTTCTCAGATATTAAGAATTTAATTTACCATAACAGGCACACTACTATAGGTACCTCCTTCACTATTATGAAAAAGAACAAAACAGGTTAAAATTTACTATATGCTGCTGAAGTAGAACGCAAGGCTATTTATATAGTTATAGCACACATTTAAATAAAGGCTACAACTTATTTTTAAAGGAATTGAAAAAGACAAATATAACACTTCTGTCATTACAATTTTGAAAAAACAAGCAATTTTTGTTCAGGATTGTAACTGGACTAGGTGAACAGAACTATTACACAGAGATAAAACAGTTTGGATTTTTTTTTTATAGAAAGGTAAGGTCAGGAACTATAAGCCCATGCTGAATCAGCAAACTGCCCTGTAGCACTCTTTCAATTCTTTTTTAAGAACTCAGCAGGTGTGGAAGTCATTTTGACCTCGTGTTTTGCAAGCTGGTTCTGCCTCCTCTTAGGCAGCTACAATGTATATGTAAATCCAGTTTAAGGTTCTCAAAAACACATACACACTCATCAGATCTTGAAACATCCTCGATGCTCATGTCATGAAAATCCTGTCTGCAAGTTCTGAAGACTATTTGCCCTTCTGCTGGCAGAAGGAAAAGGAATGTGCTCTTAGCCAGGGAATAGCTGTGCACACACAGTAACTATTTGCTAAGTCATGAGAAAGTGGCAAGTCGCCCTGCCTGCTAGGATTTTACCCTGTACTGGTTAACAGGCATCGAGACTAGAACTTCTTCCTAATGAAGACAAAGCTCCCTTGGTTCCTTACTGCCCCCAAGGGGGTTTCTAGTGTTGGACATTGATACCTAAAACTTAAAACCATCCCTTCCCAAAGCATCTCTCATCACAAACACAAACAAAAATGTACAGACAGGAGGTAAGGGAAGTGACAATTATCAAGCACTGTCAGTACAATGCCTTACTGAAAACTCTAAGAGGACTTGAGATTTTATAATCAGAGACAGGAAACTCATGCTGTGTTCTTGTTCTTACATTACAGTTCATCATCCTAGGTGTTATACTTGAAGACCGTGTTAAAAAAGTTACTAAAAAATTGAAGATAGGGGTTAACACTATACACACCTACCACAAAGTATCCAAAACACAGCATTTCAGCATTAGGAAATTCCTGGGTTAAAGGCCCCATGTAATAAGAAGCTTGTTTTTTTCCCCTTTGACACCCTTTCACTCTAAAGTTCTCAGTAGTTGAGTCAATCATTTAATTTAATCATTCAATCGTTATGACATTTATATTTATTAAACAGGCAATGAAAGACACTGAACTAGGCCCTACTGTATTCTGTTAAACTGACAGTATGGTATGGTGACTAGTCAACAAGCTTAATCATTTTTCCTTCCTCTAAAACTTATATTAGAACATGAAAATGCCTCAGCATAACTTCTGAAAGACAGTTTTTCAGTAGAGTAACAGGACATGATTTTCCTAAACAAACTCTGTTAACACTTTGACTTTAAAAATTACTGATTTTTTTTTAAACATTCTCAGACATAAAGGTTGGGTTGTTAGTCTGAAAAGATGTCTTAATAGCTCCTATGTACTGAGGTTAATCTCAGATACTTACAAGACATACAAAACAGGAAGTTATAAATTCCCTAGAATTAAAGACACCAATAAGGAAAGTATTATCTAGCAACTGTGCCTTTATGAATGTCTTGATATTAAAAGATGAAGCAACACTGTGTATTATTTCTAGTGTCATTCCATAGCTGCATAGTTAAAAATACCTGTTTTCATCACCATTTCTGGGAAACACTTTATAAACGTAGTCTAAACACTGTTTCAAAAAGCAACAACGTATTCTTCCTGCTTTCCAGTAGTTTCCTTGAAGAGTCTGGTTCTAAGTTATTGTAAACCAGAGCTTTCCCCTGTAAGATGGGTACAGAGATGGGCAAACACCACAGGGTATCCCATCAGACTCAAGTTCTTTTCTCCAGTCAGTGGAAACTTTGTTGATTACGATATAAAGACAGATCTAGGTACTTGGCTCTTCTATTAATTAGAAATATCAATTACTAACTGAAGCACATTCTTTTCTGGTAAGGTAAAGATGATCCTTCTTCTGAAAACCAGTCTCATCTGCTCAACAGAGGCACATCAGACAAATTTAAGGCAAACTAAAAAGTCAACCAAGGACAACTACTAAACTGAAATTACAAAAACATTTGTGTGTGCCTGGCCACATGCAAGAATAATGTTCACTGATGTATGATTTCATCTTTACAGAGAAAGACACACCCATATCTGAAATAAAATATTAACTGGTAACACAACTGCTCTAATAGTTAATAAATTTAAACCACTATCTTGCAAGCAAGTAACTTCAATAAAACTGTGCAAAACCAAGACCATGCGTGTAACTAGAACTACACCTATGTATGAGTGCTTGCAGATTTTGGGTTTAACTCCTACTTCTATCACAAAAGGTGTGTGAAAGACCAGCGAGACTACATTTCAAATAACAGTTCTTACACACTGGTTCAATAATGCCTGGTGTTTGTAAAGGGGAACAGATATTTGGATTTTATACCAATTCAGTACTTGTGTAGGAGATGATAGACCATAATGTTGTGCTTCAAAAGTGTGAACAAAAGCCAGTTGCCAGTGACCATGATCCTTCATGAAACAGTTAGCCATCTGCTGGAGACCTCAACTGGCAGAGAAGAGAATATAATTTCCTGCATGGTCAGCAACTCAATACCTGCAGAAAGTAGCTAAAATAGATTTCAAGCACATTACTATATCCAGATATTGACAAACACAGAACACAAAAACTCCCACTTTGAACCCAGTTTAAGATTTTATATATGGTACTGTATTTAGAAGCAATTATATTTTCCCTTTTGTTTAAATAAGAAACATGAACACACTTTTTAAGTGAAGTATATGGAAAAGAAAACCAGCTACTTTAAACAAGTCTCAATTAAACACTAAGTTTACAGCTATTTTAAATGTATCCAAGTTATTTCCCACTCACTTATTAAGTGACCTGTAGGTATTCCACTTGATTACACTTTTTTTATAATATGAGAAGCTATATCTTCAGTTTTTGAAAGTTTGTTTAGCACGATCAGAAAATCTGCCCCAAATTATCTAAGTTCTACTGAACATTTGTTGCACTGAACATATTCTGCCAGGCCTGAAGTCTGCTTTAGAGCAACAAAGACATCTGCAGAAAAGGCCAATAAAAGGAACTGCAAGAGCTGCCACACATAGCTGAGCCTTCACCTTCTCCACTAAGCTACCACCTTTTCTCTGAGTCAAACTATGGAACACGTTTTTACAAAATGTCTCAAAGTCCCATGGCCGTGTGTCATTAATAAAGAAGTTTTCACCCACCGGGTGGAGTTAAGTGGAACAAAAATATAGCCTTCTTCTGAAATTGAAACCTGCAGAACTAGGACCGGCTGGTTTTGTTGTATCCCAATATGACACACGAATGCAGTCCAAGCAGATGACATATCTGGGTTGGGAATCCTGTCTTCTCTCCTTTTAGGCACGTGTTGCTACTACACCGGGAAGCACACCTACCTCGACAGTGCTGCCGAACCCGCAGCCCAAAGGATTTGTACCAACACAAAATAACGCCCGAGCATCAGATTCAATTCTGAACTCCGCTCAGACCATTCTTAGTCTACTGCTCATACATCGATACTTTTCAAGCGATGGGGGGTCTTGATACCCTCTTTTCCACTGACAAATTCCCGCCATGCACATCCCAAGACTGCTCTGAGGCAGTCCCAGGTGGGTCGGGGTTCAGCCTTCGAGCCACCGGGGGCCTATACCACCGACGCCTTTAAGCACCCCGCTATAGATTACCCCTTCCCCGGCTGAGCAGAAAGACAATGGGAGTGATTTGCTACCCGCAGGAAAGACAACGGGGGCCTCCTCCCCAGTGCCGACCGATTTCTGCCGCTAACCCCCCCCTCGATCAGCCCCGCCCGGCACGGCATGGCCTGGCCTGGCCCCGGCCGGAGGCCCCGCTGCCATGTGCCGGGGACAATGCGAGTCGGGCGGCCGGGCCCGACCTGCAGCCGCCCTGACACCAGGCGGAGCTCGGTGGCGGGAAGCGGGCGAGGGCGCGGGGAGACAGGGCTGAGGGAGCGGGGGGGGGGNGTATCGTGTCGTGTCGTGTCGTGTCCGCCGCAGCCCGGGCAGCGGCGCTGGGCTGAGGGCGAGTGCGGCCCTTGGCAGGGGCTGCTGGCGGCGGTGGCTCGGGCCGGGCCGGGCCGGGCTGGGCTGGGCTGCGAGCGGAGGGGCGGCACAGGTTCTGCCCCGGACTGGCGGCCGCGCTAAGGTTAAGCATATTGCGTTATTTTAGGGAAAGCTCCTCCTTTTTCCACTGATGCTTCCCGGTTGCGGAGCCGTTTGGTCGGAGGCAGGGGTTTTCTTTACAGGTGTTTGGTTTATAATGGGCACAGGCTGCAAGCAGTTCTGAGGCATTTAGGAAAATACAGCGTTTTGCTGTATTAGCTAGTTATAGCAAAACAAGACTCTGTAAGTTGTGTCAGAAATTTGTGAGAAAATAAATATAAACAGAGGTGTTAGTTTTGGAGGGGCTGACTCAGACAGAAAATCATAACTGAACTGCTTATGTTGGTCCTCTGCAAGTCAGTTCTGCAGGCTTCATGCTGCAAGCATTTGGGTGCTGAAGTAATTTCACTTACATGAGTAGTCACAATACAATAAGCAACACTGTTTATTACCTAGGTGCATAGTGAGTTGTAACATTTAATTGGTACAGTCATTCACTGTTGTCTTTTGGGGTATGCCGTAGCAATATACTTGACATTTGGGAGGTATTTCTGTGACAGACATTTATTGAACAGTCAGATGATACAATTAATAAAATGTCTCCCAAATAGGTCATCCTTCAACAACTCTTGAAATGAAGGCACATTGTTAACAAAGATACTGCATATCGAATAGAAAAGCAGAAATGCAGATGCTAATAGAAAATAATAAATGTTAAAAGTGATACAGTTATCAAAGGGATAAAGGACACAATTCCTTTACTTGCTTAGTCAAACAGTTTCAGAGACTGCCTCATTACAACTTGATTCCCTCTAGCCCCCTACTATCTGAGTGGTCTTGTAAACATTTCCCATATTCTCAACATGGAGCCTGGATGGAGCCAGTTGGGTTTTGAAAGCCACCTTCTCAGTGGGTCCCTGCCCCAGAGAGTGGCAGGCTAACCAGGTATACCTCAGCTAGCAAAATCTGCACTAGTCAGGTTTATCTAGAGTATCTTTTATTACATGAAACAGCTTAACAGACTTGCTTTTCTGTCTAAATTTTCCAAATGAGTAACTTCTACATGATTGTTGCTGTATTAAAGACTGGATTTCTCATTTTCTTCTGCTGCTGGCTTGGTGGTGGTTTCTTGTGGGTTTGGTTTGTTGTGAAGTTCTTTTTTGTTTGTTTGTTTTCTGTTTATTTTGTTTTTATAAACTGTGATTTACATTACATTTTTTAATTGCAAGTATGCAAATTAGTGCCTCATTTATAAAACTAAATGGTGAAGCAGCAGTGAATGGCTGGCTTACTATATAAGCCCAGGAGACATACAGACCTAGAAGATCCAGATGGCAACATAGCATGATTTCAGGATATGACATCACAGCATGTTCCTCTACAAGATACCCACTTCTGCAGTCACACTCCAATTCCACATCAGGAAAGGTGAAGTACTGTAGATTCAATGTCATTAAACAGTGCTATGACAAAGTCTTATCCATGCTTTTGTGTTGCAGCACAGATAACCAGATCAAATCTCAATGCTCTTTGTATCAAAGGAGCAAAGCAATAATGCCTCTAGCCAGAGATAATGTAGATGCCAAGCTGATCAACAATTTATGAAACACCATACATCTTCTTTAAAAGAAAAAGGAGTGCTTTGAAGGACAAAGGGCTTATGCTGTACTGGCTATAGATAATAGCATCAGATACACAGATGGGTGAAGAAAAGCACAATGGGGTTTGAACCATTATCAGTCGAGGTGCTGTGGCTAGAGAAGATTCTCATCAGAGCTGTTACCATTTGTATACAAAAGTGAGGAGGACAAAAAAGAATTATAGAGGTTAATGTGTAAGCAGTTTCCCAGAGTCTGAGTACCCTGAAACAGAAAACATTTTATGTCCAGGAGTGTTTGCATTCATGTGGCTGTTTGCATTGCCACCTTTGCTTGCTCAGAAGTAGTAACAGTAAATAACCTCATAACAGGGTTAACTGCATAAACGATTCACAGAAATTAATTAGTGCAAAATTCAGTCAAGATGGACATAGCATGTAGACTGAACACCAGCTTCAGGTAGAAACATGCATAAGGTTAAGAAATAATTCATTACAAATCTGAGCAATTTGTAGATGGATTATGTTTGCTGTGGATAGTTCACTGTTAAAGAGAAGATGAAATCATGAAGCTCAAAGAAAAGAGACAATGTGAGCTTGAGTGGAGCCTAACAGGTGAAAATTAACATCAGAGTACACAGGACTGATGAGTTGTGGCATCTTGAACTCTGAAATTTTGTCAAGATCAAATAAATATACCCACTTTTGTCAGATACTTTATTTGAACAATATTAGCAGGATAAAAGAGACTAAGCCTAACCAGCACAGCACACCAGTTGGTGACCAGAACTGTTTATCAAAGGAGGAAAAAAACACCAATGCATAAATAAATATCTTGCAAGATGCAACAGGTGACTTAACGTAAGGATGTAATTTTTCGGTAAAATTTTGAATCACAAGTGTTGAAGTTGGAGAAATGTGTCCCGTAGCCAGATAGGCCTCATCAATTTCTTGGTCTCATAACAGAAAAAAATGTATGCATGCTGCAGAGATTAGCTGCATGATGATGTTCTTCTTTGTATATGAATACTTGCAGACATTTTCAGGCTGCTGTGGGAAACTGAGCTTCTCAAAGTATCTCTTAAGAGGCAGGTGTGCAGGCCTCTAACAGTGGACACAACTGGCTTACTCCTGAAGGTGAACGTACTCTTACAGACTGTCTTGGGTTTAGCAGTCATGCATATTTTCCCTGGAAAGTTAAAACAATAACACTTTGTCAGCTTTAATAAAGTAGTATGCTCCTTTGGAGCTGACTGCAGAGTGTTGCTTAGTATATATGCCTTTCTGGGGTACCATTTTCTTTATGGTAAATTAAAAGCTACAAGCCAAAAATTGTGTATAAAGCCTAAAATTGTGTATCTTCCACAGCTATGGAGGATCTTCTTTGAGCCTCATCAGGTCTGCATGCTTTCACTAGATCTTTCTAAAAATTCTCTGGCAAACCATAGCATTTATGGCTTTTAAGTATTTACAAACTGGATTGTAGAAAATAGCCAAAAAAATTATTTGAGATGAAGAGTTTATTCTCTTCATTGATGTGACACCAGTTTGAAATGTCCAAGTTAGGTTTAGGACAAAAGCTGTGAGGCATCTTGATTACTGTCTGTCACTACTATAATGATGAGCTAAGGCAGAGAGTTAGGGGGCAGTACAAGGCAGGTTCCCTAGAGAGTCCCTGCTCTGAGCTCTGAGGTTGGCTCTAGTTGGGAGCATGGGAAACCATAGCATGCCCATCCTGTGGTTGCACAGCTCCCTTTAATCCCCACTAGTCAGCTGGGAGTTGGCTTCACGCCTGAGGTAACTTCACTGAAATTTTGCTCAGGATGGATGTAAAGAGAGATGTACTAAGCTCCTTTATGTAGTCATGAGGTCAATAGTTGCTCCACCCCACCAAAAAACAGCACAAGTCACCCCCACCCCCTCCAGCCAGGTGGCAAAGCTTGAGCAGATGCTCAACCCCATGTTCAAACAGGTTTACCAGGGAACAGGGGCTGAAAACAAGAATCAGTCATCAGATGGTGGAAGCCTATGCAAGTATAACAGCAGGAGTAGAAGTGCTGAGATGCAGCAGCAAAGAATCAGTCACTGACACGCTGGAGTGATTAGTAGGAGACAGTTGGATAATACCAACTTCATGCTTTACTTGTGAGCACATGTTTCTTGATGATTGTAGGTGCACCCCTAACAGTTTGTGTGGAATGACAGGTGGGTGAGTTTGGGACATAAAAACACAAAGGCCATGTAGCTTTATCTTGGTTAGCTTCTGCATGAGCAGCAGCCCCAATGTATGAGCATTATGTCTGGCTGAGGCCAGCTGAGAGCTGGCCCTGAAATTCATACTCCCATAGCATCCAGGCTCCTGGTATCCAACAGCTAGATTACTCCTCATGATTGCTGCATGCAAATTCCAGTAGCTGCAACAGCAAGGCAGGGAACCTGTGTGGAAACACAAGAATCACATTGCCAATGCCCCTATCTCTGGCTGAACAAGACTCTGTGACTTTCCCGTGTGTTCTGTGAAGTAACAAAGTGAAAAATTCATGCCCCTCATTTCCCCTTTGGAAGGAATGTGAATGATGCAAACCGGGACATGTGGTGTTCTCAGGATAACAAAAAGCTGTGTCAGCTTCCTCCCTGGGTGCTCCTCACACTCCTTGGTTCCTGCCAGTCAGCATTCTGCTGTTGTACTCCTGGGTTTTGCCGAGCAGGATTCCTTGCTTCAGAATGTGAAATGAATTTTCATTCATGTTTCTGCTGGGATGACAAGATAAAATAATGAATTGCTACAGCTAAATCAAGCTGTAACTTTATTAAAGTATTTGCATGAAATTGTATCACCAGTACAGCAAGTAATTCCACATAAAAAAGCAAACATGCTGGTTCAGCTGCAATGAGGGTTCCTACAGAATAATGGCATACCAGCATTTGCTGGTTTCTTTAGAATCATTTATCAGTCTTCCTGTGGATTTCTTTTCTCTGACTAAGCTTTGCTTATTCAAAAAATGTTAAATCATATTAATTCATAATGTCTTACACAAGCATCTAACATTTATTTTCTGCAGTGGCATTAGCTTATGAAATCAGCTGATCCTGTAGTCAGTCCACAGGCAAAAAGGAGCTAGTATTGTGTGCAGTAGAAAATATGCAAATTTCTTTATCACAGGTGTTTGTAGATCTGGATTTCTGCATTCAGCTGAGCTGTTTGGCAGGAAACTTGTCTAGGACTGGTTGCATAATGTTCAAGATTAAATTTAAGACAGAACTCCCTTAGGTGAAAAAAGTCTATACTTATCAGAACATTCCCATTTAATCTCTAATCCTGATTAACAACTGACTTGTGATGCTCATTTACTATGATACTGTTATCAGTCATATTATAGCTTTTTCAATTAAATTAATAACTTCCCAGAGGAATAAATATACAGCAATTCTTTTCTCAATGTTGGCAGATTTTCTAAAATGTTTCAATCAAAAGCATTCTGACCCCTTTGATGTAGCTCTGATTTTTAATTATTTTCCATTGCAAAATACTTGTTTAAGGATGACCTGAATGTATTTCTTTAAAACTATTTGTGTGGTTACATAGAGCAGTGGTGAAAGGTTCCTGGTGGACTAGTTATTGGGCCACTCTCATTATGCATGGTTACTTCCTAGAAGAACCTAGACCTCAGAGGCCAGATCAGTAGAAATAGTCTCACTGCAGACATTTTGTATCTCACAGAAAAAGCAAAACAAAAGAAAATTTGGCATGACATTTGCACATACTCTGATTAGGCTGTGCATTCTTAAATTGTGAATTGTGAAACACTTTGTAACAGGAAAAATAATTATCCTTTTAATTTTCCCCCTCCTAATCTCAAATCCAATCCATACAATTTATCTGAAGGTTCTGAGAAGGTTATATTTCCTTACAATATGTTAAATATTTAGAAGTTCTAAACTTTTTTCAGTGGAATTTCTGCTTATTTTTAAAAAACTAATACTGGGGTTTTCTACTTTTTCTATGTTCTTATCCTTTTTTTCCTCTACAAACTGTTTTACTCTCCCATTTTACCTGAACATAATTATCCATCTAGTTGTTCCACATTTTCTTCTTGAATCACACATCTAAACAATTTATCATTTTTTCCTCTGTCTGACTGGTCTCCAGCTCCAAAGATCCTCGGTGTTTCTTTTCTTCCTCCTCTAAGAAGAAATTTTCAAAGTAGAAACTCTGACCTCTCTCTTCAGATCTGAGACCCCTGAGCAATGCCTGGAAATAAAGCAAAGGGTCAACTAAGTTGCAGTCCAGCAAGCAGCATTTCACTGGTGACTGTAAATAACTGCTGATCAAGCTATTTAAAGCTGAAAATTACTAATTTTGAAAAGAATTGACAGAGCAAGGTGGAGTTGTTCAGATCCCTTCCTATTACAAACAGTTAAGTTATTTATTTCTGCCTGAGGTTCTCTGTACTGATGAGAACTCTGTCTTTTCCTGGTATTTTTAACAAGAGCTTTATCTTTTTAAAGAAAGTGCTTTCTGAGTCTTGGGGGAAAAAAAAGAATCAAAAGTAAGGCCTCTAAAGGTTGTTACTACATGTAAGGAGCCTGAGGTTGGGATAGATTAAGTTTATTATAGAGTATGTTTCATTCTTAATTTACAGCAAGGCAAAATGACCCTTAACTCCTATCTTCTTGCTTTCAAGCATAGGATATGAGCAGACAAACCAGAAAAGTTTATTTCCCCATCTCGTGCACACCCACCACTGGCACATGCAATAAAGAAAAAAAGTAGCTGGATATTTAAGGTGAACTATGAACTATTCACTAAAAACAAGAGCTGCATCAGAACTGAGAATCTGGTTTTTATTTTTATCTTTTGGGGCAGAAACATCATAGCTATCTGGTTTACTATGTTTCTCATTAATTAAGCAGTCATGCAAATAGGTACACACTATTTAAAATGTGCATGTTGTACATCTGTATATAGACCTGTGTACAGTATATGTACATGTACAGTTTGTACATCAGTATGTATGTATGTACAGTACATACATAAAATGTACAATTGGGCATAAAATGGACAACAAAGAAACATACCTTCTAAAAAAAAAAAAATAAAATACCAGAAGAGAGATGAATCTGAGCATTTATTTTTCCTGAGTTCATAATCAACTCACTTTAATGTTTACAAGTTTTCTCCTGATGCTTAATTTTTCTGTGTCTGTCCTTAAGCACTGACTTTGATAAATAACTCTCTTGTCATTAACTCTCCTTCTGGTTCCAAGATATTTCCAATTCTTCATTCACACAAACAGAGCTATTCAGCTCTAATTTCTGATTTCTAATGTGCTGATTTCTATTTCTATCTCACTTGTGACATTTTGCCATAAATTTTAATCAGTGCATTACATCTTTACTTGTCTTCTGTGTAGCTATTTATTCACATCATATCCCCAAAGTCTTTATCATAACAAATGAAAATATGAGATCATTAAAACAAACTCCCTTCCTTGCAAATGACAGACTTATTTGGTTTAAATTAGAATTTGAATAGAATTTCATTTGAATGAATGTCAGGTGTTTAATTTCTGACAAGTATTGCTTAGTTTACACAGTACTCAAGAAATTTTAGTTGTACCCAGAAAAACCAGCATGTACTCCAGCTTCAGAGAACTGAGAAGTGGACTCTCAAAAATTCTTAACTCTGTTAAAGCTTATTTATGTATCAATGTTGCATACATATAGCTAAATTAATTTAGTTGTGCTCTAATTATATTAATGCAAATTCTTTGGAACTATGTCTATACACCCTTCTGATAGCATTTTTAGACACTTTGTTGAAATTGGTAAAAAAAAATAAAAATCACATACAGGGCTATGTATACTTCAGATTAGTTTACCAGTTACATCAGTACAGCTGAATATTTGATTTTATTGTCTTGATTTCCTTCTCAAGTGATACAAATGCAAAGATCTTTCTCTAATTTAAAATCTGCCCAAGCTTTGACCATCCCACACCTAATGAGGCCACTGAGGAAGGATCAGGAAAAAAGTACCTTTGTAAAGTCTTTTTTGAGAAACTTAAGGAATGATGTAACCAATCATGCCATCCTCTGCACACACTTTTGCTGGAGTAGCCCTGATGCTTTGTGGTGCCTTATGGGGCTCATGGACACTCTGAACCCATCAATCCAGCCACATGCTACAGCTGGGGCTCCATCACTTTCCTGGGAATGATGTCAGGCAGGGAGGTGAGCTCTGGTGTCATCTGCTTTTCATGTCATTACATCTTTTTGCAAGCTACTGCCTCTCTGAGATGCCAGCAAAGTAGCTCCCTGTTCTCTGTGTAAAGCAAAACCATCAGCTTTAAGTTTAAACCATTGAAACACAATTAATCTCTTGCTGTATTTCTCCACAATAAAAATGTTAATGCAGGTTTCTTTGTGATGGACAGAGAGAAGAGAATAATAGGGGAAAGTAGGAGTAAAGGGTTCAAACTCTGCATTTGTCCTCTTCAGTAAATGATACAAATTATTTACTTATTGATTAATGCTCCTGTTTGATAATTTCCAGCTAGAAGCTTTCAGGAGTAGGATCACTCTCACTCTTTCTTCCTCCTTCCTCTTGCTGACAATCGGCATGACTCAGTCTTCAGAGCATCGACACTGTCAATGACTCAGCCATGTGACACGTTGCTCTATCAGTTCATTTAGGCACGATTTTAAAAAAAGAAACAAATAACAGTTTCTGTGCTGTGGGAAGACAGTTCTTTCAATTTGATAAAAATAAAACATTCCATCCAGCCACCCACAGAAGGAAGTGACTTCATATAACTGACCACTTAGTTGCTGCCCTAGTAATTGTCAGTGTATTTTGTTTCTTTCCTGCAAGTCAAAAAAACATTTTTCCTTTTGGTTCTCATATAATTAGAAATAACTCATATTCTGAGTTTAAGGTATAGTTTCCAAAACCTAACTCTTTTAAAGCTTATGGGTTCTTACCTCATTCAGTCTATAGTTATTTCCTTGTTCACTCACTGAGTTGCAATTACCAAATTCCCTCTCCTCTGAACACATAAGGGATATGGCTTATGGTGATGCTTTTAATTCTTTGCTCTCTTTCCAGTAAATGAGCCTAATTTAAATTTAAAATATAGATTCTGAGTTACTTTATTTACAGTGAGTCCTGAAGAACAGTCCCCAGACACGTCTCTTTTTTCCTGAGTGAATACAGAGGTTTCACTGGTATTTTTTAGGTGTGGATGTCTTTGGAGGTGACCATTGAAATTGTCAGCAGATACAAAACACTGCTGACAGTTTCAGAGTTAAGTAAAATGGCCAACACATTCACAGCAGCAGTACTTCCCCCACAGGGAAGCAAGAACTGCGTCAAACAGACAGACAGTCTTCTGATAATCTAGTCTAAAAAATACCACTTATCCAGTATATTCCAACTTCAAAGTGATCTAATTAATGAATCCTTAAATTTCACTCTTGGCACCAACTCAGAAAGCTGGAGTTGCTTAACACTGAACACTGAGTTGATTAGAGTTATCTTCTCTATTTTTAATGAGAAACACACTAACACTGGGAGCTTACTGCAGAATCAACATCCTGGGAACCATCTGCAGACCATGCACTTGTACTAAATAGAAGGGGAAACACAGAGCAAATTTTTATTGCTGTAGTTGTTTGTTGTGTGTCTCACAGTGCTCAGACAGTGGCAACTGTAGAGAATTTAGCAAGAGTCAGGTATTAGCCTAACCTATGTTGTCAGGTTACCTGCATTTGGATAACAAAGGGGCTACACAATGCAAAACAAGTTAATTACAAGTCAAATATCCACTGAAGCAGACTCTGTCTGACTCCTTGGCTCTGAGTGATTACTGAACAACACACATGCCAAACTGGGATTCACACCCCACTGTACAAACCACTCCATCAAAGTGATAGCCCTTGCAGCATTTAGAATATACTCTACATATTTTGTTTATGTCTTTCAGTATGCCCTTTTCCTCCTCTGTTTCAGGCTGACCTGGTAAACATTTTTCTGCATAATAATAATATTTACAAGTTTACTTCCAACATTCTTCAGTTTAGTATCTATTTGATGTTTTGTCAGAAGTTATTCAGGCAAGAATAAAGTCCCAGTGTTTGAATCATTTTACCTGGAGTACCAAAAGCAATGGGATAATCAAAGAGAGATGACAAACATGATGTGCATTTGCAATAGGGGGAAAATACTACCTGCTATGGTATCAGCAATTCCCATCTTGCTAGTACCTAGAGTTTTATAGTAAAAGGGTTTGAGAAAACAAAGGATCCTGTCATCTGGCATCAACACTCAGAGCAACAAGTTCATGGACCTGACTGGCTCCTCAGGACCCTAGCTATTCTGAAATACCGATTAAAATATTAAAATAGTGAATTACATTATGTAATTAAATATCTTTAAATAATTTTATTAAAAATTTAAGAAATTCTTAGAAAATTAAAGCTTCATGTGGAACCTGGTAATGAATTAAAGCTTTTTTTGGAATCTGATCACAATTTACAGTTTGGGTTATTTCCTCCCACTGGATTTGGCAGGGGCTGTACTTTTGTACTAGCTTATTAGACTGCTTAGGTTTTAAGTGAATCATCAACTTCCTGTAGACATTCACACTGTAACAGTGTAGCAATAAAGCAACACTTTTAAGAGGTCTTCTGTGTGCTGAATGGTACCTTCCTCAGTGCCTTCTAGGGACTGGCTCCTGCTGTCTCCCTGGAAGCTGGAGGCCCATGACTGTTATTCAGGCATCCTTCCTCTCTCTGTAGGATGTTTAACCAGGTCTCTGTGTTGGAAATGCTGCCAATGTTCATCTCTTCCCCATCAGTTATAAAATTTTTGCCTTTGATATATTTGACTGCCAAATTTGATGCTGTTACTGCTGTTGTTTTCAGGTAAGCTGGGAGGTGGGTGGTGAGACACTTGTAGCAATTTGACCAGGGAAATTGTGGATGTCCCCTTCCTGGAAGTGTTCGAGGGGCTCTGAACAACCTGGTCTAGTGGAAGGTGTACCTGCCCATGCAGGAGGGTTAGAACTAGATGCTCTTTCAATCCAAACCATTCTATAATCTCGGTAAATACAACAATCTGGAAACTTTTACTGATATAAAATTACTTATATCCTGCACAGTCAGTTTAAAAATATATGTTTAACCACAGTATAAAGTTAGTTACAGACAGGGTATTCAGATAAATGAGGCTGAAGTCAAATCTTGAATCAGTGCCCAGCTCCCTCATCAGCTTTGTTTATAGAATAAGAACCTGAAAAAGGGTTAAAGATTTTTAAGTAGATACAGCTTCACAGGGGAGGGTGACTATCTCCCTCAGCAAACAAGTCTGCCCAGATGCTTAGGCCATGGGTGTTGTCCCCAGATGCAGTGAGTGCGCTCTGGAGAACACTGTGACACTTCCCGGTGACGGGAGGTTGTCAGGTTAAGAGATGTTCCATTGCCAGAAGACTGTGAGGAAATAGGTGACTCGAGGTCAGATTCCGCTTGAATGACAAGGACTCTGTGAACATCGGAACACGACGCGCTAGCTTCTCACTGACAGGAAGAGACATGAAGAAAACCCTGAGGCAGATAAGAGTTTTCCTTGTTCCCGGCAGAGAGCAATCCGGCTTATTGGAAACAGCGCCCTGAAACTTTCTTTTCAAAAAGGAGCAACAAACTGGCTTGAAAACCTAAAAACCTAACTGCAAAGATCAAGTACGATTTTCCTTTTCCTTGGAGCCCCAAGGCTCTGCCCCATGGCCCAACCTCCACCCTCTTTCCTGAGGGAAGCTCCCACCCGGGATCACAGCTGTAACGCCGTTACCGCGGCAGAACAAGTGAATCATAGAATCATAGAATCATAGAATCATAGAATCCTAGGGGTTGGAAGGGACCTCGAAAGATCATCTAGTCCAACCCCCCCTGCCAGAGCAGGGCCACCTAGAGCACATCACACAGGAACGTGTCCAGGTGGGTTTTGAATGTCTCCAGTGAAGGAGACTCCACAACCCCCCTGGGCAGCCTGTTCCAGGGCTCTGTCACCCTTACAGTAAAAAAATTTTTTCGAATATTCAATTTGAACCTCCTATGCTCCAATTTGTACCCATTACCCCTTGTCCTATCGCTGGTCACCACTGAGAAAAGCTTAACTCCATCTCCCTGACACTCACGAAGTGAAGGGAGAGAATTTATCATTTATCATTTTTTCTTTATCCTTTATCCCGTATCCCGTATGCCGCTTCCCGCAGGCACAAGCGGATTTTANGAGAACACTGTGACACTTCCCGGTGACGGGAGGTTGTCAGGTTAAGAGATGTTCCATTGCCAGAAGACTGTGAGGAAATAGGTGACTCGAGGTCAGATTCCGCTTGAATGACAAGGACTCTGTGAACATCGGAACACGACGCGCTAGCTTCTCACTGACAGGAAGAGACATGAAGAAAACCCTGAGGCAGATAAGAGTTTTCCTTGTTCCCGGCAGAGAGCAATCCGGCTTATTGGAAACAGCGCCCTGAAACTTTCTTTTCAAAAAGGAGCAACAAACTGGCTTGAAAACCTAAAAACCTAACTGCAAAGATCAAGTACGATTTTCCTTTTCCTTGGAGCCCCAAGGCTCTGCCCCATGGCCCAACCTCCACCCTCTTTCCTGAGGGAAGCTCCCACCCGGGATCACAGCTGTAACGCCGTTACCGCGGCAGAACAAGTGAAGGGAGAGAATTTATCATTTATCATTTTTTCTTTATCCTTTATCCCGTATCCCGTATGCCGCTTCCCGCAGGCACAAGCGGATTTTATTGGCGGCCCAGGAGCTCGGGCTGAGGGGGCACCCAGCACCGTAATTACCCCCATGGAGCGCACACCCCGTTACCGTATATACCCACAGGACTTTCCCTGACCGGAGCTGCTACCGTAATTACCGTCGCTAACCCACCGCCGCGTTTCACTACGTGTAGCCCAACACGTGCTCCCGTACATCATGGCGCAGAAGCGAACGACCGTAATTACCCTCATACAAGCGGCTCTTCGGAGCGGCGCATGCGCTTTGCGGCGCCGGGGGCGGGAGCGCGACCCGGTGGGGTGAGGAGCGGACGGTCCCGCCTCCTCCTCTTGCTTTCGGTGTCGGCGCGGCCTGTCCTAGGTGTGATTCGCCGGCCGGCGGGCCCCTGGATACCGCTGCGCCATGGCTCCGCGGTATCCAGGGGCCCGCCGGCCGGCGAATCANNCGGAGAGCGCCAGGCACCAGCGGCAGCTTCTGGAAGGTGCCGGGGGCTGGGGCGGCGGGAGCGCGCGACCTCGTCCTGCCAACGGTCAACGGCCCGCCTCGGGGACGCTGCCACCGCCCGGTACCGGCTCAGCAGGCAGCGTCCCCCGGCCCCGTCCATCGCGGGCGGTTGGGCGGGAGAGCGTCAGCACGGGGCTGCCTTAGGGAGGGTCGGTGGGGGTGAGGCGGGCTCCCGTCTCGGGGCCTGTCAGCCGCTACCTGCGGCAGGGCCGGGGGATGAGCAAGGGACAGCGAACCGTCCGCCCCCCACACGATGGTGAGGAAACGCGTGGGTTCCGGTGTGTGTGTGTTCTTCCATTAGCGGCACGTGATATAAAAAGTGTCAGAAAGTGGTTGTTCGGTGTGCTTTTGGTCCTCTGAGTTTATTATTATTATTATTAATAATAACAGTAATTTTACATCCTTACTTATTTTAATCTGGAGGAGGTGTTATTAAATTAGGCATTCCTGGGGGATTTATGCGTGTAACTGCTGCACGGATACCACCTCGGCCCCCTCGGCCTTAGCGGAGCCGGTGCATGCACACCTGTGGGGTCACGCTGACCTCAAAGCGAAAAACGTTAAAGGGAGTAAAATCCCAGCTCGTCCGGCAGGCTCTGTGTTGTCCCTGGGTTTCATCATCCTTTCCCTCGGTTGCACAACGGGGATGGTACTGCGACCCACTTGAATGTTGCGCGTTGCCGCTGTAGCCCTGTCACCGGATGGAAATACAGCCCTGGCATTATTTGTGGCCAAGGCTGACACTCCCTGCCAAGTGGTGCAAGCCTTACCCTGTCTGAGCAGAGTGTGGTAATTCATGCAAACATACACACCCTCATCTGCATGCAGAGAGTTTATTTCTCTGTTTAAAATTTTTGGTGTGTATAGCTGCATCTGTGCTCATCAGTGTGACCATATTGGTAAAAATCTAAAGTATAGAAGCAGTCTAAAATGTGTTACTACTTACAATCCTCCTATTTAATTTATGCAGGGAGGTAAAGGCTAATGAAATGTACATAGGCATGTCCAAGAGACCTCTTCTTTATATGAATATAAAAGATGCATAATTTCCAAGTCTGAGAATTGTAATTTGTATATCCAAGGCAGGTTTGTGTCTGCTTACATACATTTTCTCATGATGAGAGTCTTACCTAGCTGGCTAGTGATTATGCCTGGTGCTCTTCCTGGGGAGGAAAAAAAAAATAATCTTTTCATGAGCCTGTTTCAGAGTTGCATTGTACACGGTGAAGTTTTAATTGCTAGTTAGATCTGGTTAACTAGACAGGCAGAGAATTTATGTCAAAAAGGAAAAAATGTGTTGCTTTGTGTTGCTCTTTTTTTTTTACATATTTTTTTATTAATTGAGACTTAAATTATGTTTTGTTAACCTGTATAGCATATTTGCCAGTGTAAGAACTTCAGATGTGTTTGAAAGCTTTCAGGGAATGTGAGCAAAGTGTTGTATATGTTATTGAAAGCATTGGTGGGAAGATTATGTCCATGAAGAGCCAACCTTAACATTTCCTTAAAATATAAGTTTGAAATCTGCAGTAAGGTATGAGGGGGGGGGTTTGATGCTGTGTTGGTTTGAACTTTGTTTTTGTTTAATTTCAGGGAAAGCTCAGGCAGAAGGTGGATCAGCTCGGACATCACTTCTTATTTTGGTGTCAATCTTCTTATCAGCTGCTTTCCTTATGTTCCTGGTGTATAAAAATTTTCCACAACTTAGCGAGTAAGTATGTCAGGAAGGATTAATTTATTTGCTTCTTATTCAGGATCAACTTGTAGAGCAGCCTACATAAGGTTAAGTGATTTTTTTTTTTTTTTTTTAAACTGACATGAGTTAATTATAGTTACACCTTTAAAAAATAAAAAGGTAATTTGAGTGTATGTCCTAGAATGTAGGGATACAAAGCTTAATGCTAACTGGTAGAATCTGTGTAGAATTGTACTTGATGTAGGGCTTGTGTTAGATAGTTAAGATATTGTTTTGAAGAGGTACCCTGGTCACATTAATATTGGTAGCTCACTGTGTTCTTAACCTTCTTCAGTTAAGATCCGAAACATGCTTCGTTAGGGTTAGGTTTATTTTAAAATTCCTTGTGCCCTGGTGTAAGTGCAGGCTGTCATCAAAAATGGACATACTTTTTCCTTCTTAGCTAAGCTTCACATTCTTTTTCTCTTTTTTGTTGCATGGGAAGGTAGCTAGTTTGGAAAGATGAAAGCCTGCTTGTCTGACAATTTTCTTTTTTTCTTTTAGTAGTTAATTTTCTGTCTGATTAACTTGCTCAACAAGTTCAGTTTTCAACAGTCCTATCACTAAGTCTGATACAGAGGAAGAGAGGACACTCAGCTGTGCTGCCCAGGGTTGCACCAGATTAAGGTGTGACATGACATTTTGCTCTTAAGGCTTTGTTTGCTTGTGAGGTAAAGCTCTGTTGCTCTTGCTGCACTTCAAATGCTACGACCATAGTGCTGAGGTGGTTACAGTTAGTTTTGGCTGAAATGTTGACTGCGTGTTCAGTTCCCAAGGTTTGGCTTGAGTAATTATTTCTTTTTGACGAGCACTTGGTGAGAAGGAAACCCCAAACCCCTAGAAATGAAGCTGGTTATTGTAATGAATAATAAAAAAATACGGTTTGCAAATATCTACAATTGAGGATTTTCTAATATAAAATATGCTGTGAATATTGTGTTCATCTAGAAATGTTATCACAACAGTAATCACCTATTTTCTTTGCCAAACTTGTAGTTTAATGATGTAGTGTGTCTAATAATTGATATATTCAAGAAGTAATTTTGCTGTACTATTGAATTATATTTACAACCATTCTTTTTTTTTTCCCAGAGAAGAAAGAGAATGTATAAAGGTTCCTAGAGATATGGATGATGCGAAGGCCTTGGGAAAAGTCCTGTCCAAATATAAGGACACATTTTATGTTCAAGTATTAGTGGCTTATTTTGCAACATATGTTTTGTATCCTTTATTCGGATATAAATGGCAGTTTTGGTAGGTGTATTTATCTTAAAAAAAAGAAAATCCAGTCTTATAAATTCTTGATTGTGGGTTTAAAAGGCTAACTTAGCTAGGTGCATTTATAAATAGAGACAGATAATCCAAAATGTTTGAACTTAAAAACCTTTCTTGTGTGTTCCAGTAGGCTTTTTGGATTATAAAAAGGGGTTGAGTAGAAGGAAATTACTGCTACTGCAGATTTGCATGCAACTTCACCTTGACTGTGTCTGCTATGGGCAGTATTAGCTTTGATAGTAGACTTGGTGTTATTTTAGGGTTATGCTAACATCTTAAATTGCAAACAGAATTGTCAGAATATTACTGCTAATTTGAAAGGATGACTGAGAATACTGCACTGCTTTTCCTTGAGACACCCAAAAGTGTCACATACGTGTCACGTTACAGAATATTGTGCAATATTTCTCAAGGAAAGTGGTCTGAGCCTTCCTTTCATCTCTTTAGTGCCCACACTGAAAAAACAAATTTTCGTTTCATACTAAAGAGAGCTGAAGTTCTGAAGTACTTTTTGCCTAGGGAGGCACAAAGGCTACTTGTGCTGTGTCTTAACTTCTTTTTCCTGGGTGCTGACTATTAATTAATCATTAAACCAGTTCTTAAGGGGAACACTTGACTAAAGGTTAATAACTTTTAAAAGCTGTATGAGAAATCTGTTTCATAGTTTAAAGCTGGAGGCTTTTGTAACTCAAAGAAAAATCAGCAGTGAATGTGCCATTAGTAATTATCCTCTAGTTTCTTCTTTTTAAGTTCACAAATAATAGATTTCTGAAGAAAATTGAAATGTTAATGTATTAACAAGAAGTAGAACAGAATTGGCAGTTTATTGAAATACTGTAGCAGCTAATATTATGACATTAACTGTCTCAGCAGTAGACTATGATCAGTTGACAAACATGTTGGTTATCTCAGAACCTTGACACTTGGATAAAAGCTGTACTGGTTGTTAATTGCCTTAAAATAATAGAAGATTATTAATTCAGTGAGCTTTTTCTTAATTTTATAAGACTTCTGTCCAAAGTGGGCAATACATCATAGTCTCAAGTGTGCCTAGTAAGCCATAAGTTCATGTGTTTACTTAGGCTGCAGAAACTTAGTTTTTGCCTTTTTGAGAAATTGTGCCTGAAATTAGTGATCATATATCCCATTTATCTAGTGATTGCACCATACCTGTTTTTAAGGAAGTAGCAGTTGCCTTCATACATGTCAGTCTTCCATGAAAATCATAGTAGTTAGGAGGTCAGACAGGAGTGCTGTAAATTACTTAGAATGACTGAAATCTGCGTATCTCTAGTTGACAATCAGAAGTATGTTTCCTGTAATGTCACAATAAATACCCAGTGTCAGTTGTAGCACAGGTTAAGAAGAAAATGTGTTATAGCTTTTATTACTTAGGGACTAATTTTTGGATGTGTAATGGTGAATCTATCCCTGGTTTCACTGTGCTTGGGCTTCTCATGCTACTCTGAGAATGTATTTTGAATATATTTATTCTTGTAATACTCATCCTGACTGCTGATAAAATTAAGCTCTGGGTAGCTTCTTAATGTTCTTTGTTTTGTTTTGTTTTTTTCTCTTAACTAAGATATATTCAGCTTGCAGACATTTGCTATTCCTGGGTCTATATTTCTCAGTATCCTGTCGGGGTTTCTTTATCCCTTTCCACTGGCCTTATTTCTTGTTTGTCTGGTAAGTATGAAAACCAGTTTGTGAGAGCAATGGATAGTGCTATCCATTTGGAATACAAACAAGCATCTAATCAGCTTCCTGTTAGAAATGATCAGAGTCTGATTGAAATGGGTGTGAATGAGTTCTCATTCAGCTCTGTTGTGAGAATGGTGTTACCCACAAAATTCACTGTATCATTGTGACAATCCAAAATACTAAACTGTTTCCTCAAGTTATCTTAAAAATGGAAGCAGCTGGATGTGAATCAGCCAGGGTTTCCTTTAAATTTGTCTGGTTTCCTTTACTTTCAGTTTGTCTAACATCCATGAGAACCTGACTGTCATTTCAGAACATGTTTACTATATTTCTGTTGCATTGCAAAACACAACTGTTCTTAAGTGGTTTAAATACCCAAGAAGCTTAGCTTAAGAATTGAAATGTATGTTTTTGAAAAGCATCAAAAATGCCATGTACAAAGGATGCACTTTTAGTACTTAAATGAGATAATTGAGTAGATATGGAGGACCAAGTTGAATTCTCAAGTCTGAATCTCTTAAATGTTGTTGTACCCCTTATTTGTAGAACTTTCATTGTTCAAAATCGCAAAACTGCAGGAGCACTCAGTATTCCTTGATAAGTAATCAACATTGTCCACGCTGAATGTTGAGTCAAGAACATTCTTAGGGAGTGTGTACATGCTGCTGAAGGACAGGCCTTCAGCCTCACTGAATGTCTTCATGGAAGCAGGCTCTGTCCAGTCAGGGTAATTAGTAGGGATACAGGCTAAATTTAATTAGAGTTTCTGCTAATTTATTTTATTTTATTTTTTTTAGTGCTCAGGACTTGGAGCTTCATTCTGCTATATGCTTTCATACTTAGTGGGACGTCCTGTTGTATACAGATACTTGACAGAAAAAGCAGTAAAATGGTCAGAACAGGTAAAGTTTCTAGAAATGCTGAAATTTATGCATAGTGGAACAGTGGAGAAAACTAAGGGGTTTTGTGCTCTTGTATCTAGTTAAAAAGAAAGGATTCCGACTCCTTTCTGACACAGTGTAGTTACTTTATCTGTGTGTTTTTAAACAGTGGGAAGCATTCCTGATTTTATTGTGTTTCCTATGAGGAAGATGTTTTTACCTAGGCAGAGTTTGCACCTGATAACCTCCCTGGATTTGTGCTTTACAGGGAAAGAAAACCTATATCTGTATTTCTAATTACAGAACCTTAATTTGAAGATGTTTTTGGAGCATTTACAAGCTGTCTCTTAGAGTATCTGGTAACATTAGTTTGAGCAACTGTTAATTGTGAGATGAAGTTAAAGATTATGTAATACAAAATTGTATCTTGATTAGTATTTGACCTCATGTCTCTTGCTTCAATACTCTGAAATTAAGATTTTTTTTTTAACTATGAAGCACAACTTACTAGTGTACTCTAATCAAGATTTTTGAATCACCTAAGAATATTTTAAACTTGTTCCTCATAAGATATACACAGTTGACCATATTAAATAATATAGTAGCATTTTGACTTGACTGGAGTAAATCTTAATATTGCAGTATAATCTTGAGGTTGTTCTCTGAGTAGCAAATAGTTATGTCCATTAGTAGAACTGGCTACGTGATTTAAAATTCCGTAATTTCTTGTGCAGCTCATCTTGCTAAATTCAGGTTAAATGGACTATGTAATTCTTGCATGTTGAGGGCTAGGACATCTTGTATGCAGGATCAATAAATATTTGGCCTTCACTAAGATTAAAGAAAACCCACAGTGGGGTTACAGACCAATAGCAGAGCCACTGACTTGACTGTTGCAGTTAATGCTAAAGTTGGGGAAAAATCCAGGGTTGTGACTAGGGTGGGCTGCTATGGGAGATTTCAGATGACATTGCAATCAGACTGGGTTTGATTTCAACTTTGAAAAATGTTATGATTTCAACTGTCAGGTGTCAGGTGACCACAGGCTTAGGCTTGGTGAAAGCCTGTCAGGATAGGCCAGAAATAATGCTTGAAAGGATTGATGTCCTTCTCCTCCCTCTCCTGGGAGAAGAGGCTTTGTAGTACTCCAGTGTAAGGAGCTGGACTCGAGAGTATAATGAAACTGGAAATAAAATAGGGTAATGTTAAAGCTCAGCATTTTAATGCAGGTAGATAGGTTTTGCAACTGCACTGGCAACAGTCATATGATAAACTTCAGAGCAAAAGCTTTAGCAATAGGATTAGGACCTGGCTGTGTTGATTGGGAGTGCAGAGGTTGTTGCAATGGAGTTAGGGTTACTTGTTACTTGCATCAAATTACTTGTTTGCTGTTTCAAACAAATCATGACCATGTTCTACCACAGACTGGTATTTCCAGACTAACTTCAGTACTATTTAACAGGTGATTTGCTGATGACTCTCCATTGAGTCACTTACTGTTTGGCTGTTTTTTATGTTTGCAACTTGTAAATTTCCACAGAAAATATACAGAGCCCCTAACAAACACCTTGTAGTAAATTTATTGTGTATTTTCAAGGCAGGAAATTTTTACTGAATTTTTTGCTTTTGTTTTGGCAGGTTGAACGACACAGAGAACACCTCATAAACTACATAATATTTTTGAGAATAACACCTTTTCTTCCCAACTGGTTTATCAATATAACATCTCCTGTAATTAATGTGCCATTGAAAGTATTTTTCATTGGCACTTTTCTAGGTAAGCAGTCTGGCTAGTGAACTGCAGTTTGGGGGTAGCCTGAAGAAGTAATACTGTTTGCTCCTCTTTGTATGTGGTGTTTAGCAGAAATTACCACCTGTTGGACAGCTGAAAGATTACAAAAGAATATTATTTCTGTACTTCTTGATGTGTGGAGCATAAGCTCTGTACGCATCCCTAAGCATCAAAAGATTAATCAGGACTGTTCTGATGAACTGGATCAGAGGTAATGAGCCCAGGCTAGTTACTTGCTTAACGAAACATGTTACATGAACACTCTATTAGTAACTTTTTGTTTTACTCCATGACTATGAATGTCTCAAAGCTCCTACATTGAGCTCTTTAATGGAGTGAGGATGCATATGCCTTTGATATAAAGGGTTGTTTTTTCCCCTTCCCACTCAATTTTGTTCATCATAATACATCTTCCTAAGAGTGAATTCATAATTGAACTAATTTAGTGCTAAACACTATCTTTCTAATTGCCATATTTTTACAAATACCTTTAAGTCTTGTTAGGAAACAACATTTTTCCTTTATGAACTTAAATGAAATCTAATAGAAAACTTGAAACTGCAGAATCTAAAGAGCAGAGATTATCTTCCTCGTCTTCTGTTTGAGTTGGTATAAAACTGGTATATATGATCTGGTGTAAAACCAGAATTTTTTGTCTTGGAATTTTGTATGTATAACTATCTTAAGTGTTGGATAACTAACATGATTTCTTTTTTATATTTTTCACTCTAACGAGCTGGGTTTTTTTCTTCTTTTGCTTCTCCTACGCTTCTAATTCCCTGCTCCAGGTGTGGCACCACCGTCTTTTGTAGCCATAAAGGCAGGAACAACGCTATACCAACTTACAACAGCAGGGGAAGCTGTTTCCTGGAACTCTGTTTTTGTTCTCATGATTCTAGCCATCCTCTCCATCCTACCAGCTGTCCTCCAGAAGAAATTGAAAGAGAAGTTCCAATGAGGATCAAACTGGACCAGAATATCCCATACTTCATCTCAGGATCAGCACTTCTGATATTTGTACATTTGCTTTTCTAATGGATCTTAAGCAATTGAAGAGGAGGCTTGTAATTGATAAGAATGTCTTTAAATGAACATGTGGCCTAAAATTCAAGCAACTGTATTCAGAAATGTACTGCATATAGTTTTGTAACCAAACCATCAGTGTTTTACTTTGGGAGGGCATGTGGATGAGGGAGTGAAAACAGAGGTACAACATTTTGCTCTGATGAAATGCAGAGCAAAAATTGCAATGTAGGCATAAAGTACAGATAATGCTTTTCTAAAACTTGCAGTAAAAAACACACCTTAATTATTCAGTCCAATTTTGTAACATTCTCTGTAGGCTTGCATGTGATTTGGTCTGAGTACATTTCTCATCAACAGTATTTCTCCTTTTAGTTTTGCCTTTGGGAGTTCTAAAATAATAGCTTAATATAATAACGGTGCTCACTCAGAAGCAAAGATTTTTTTTTTTTTGCAGTACTTCAATGACAGTCTCATTCTGGTTGTTTACTTTTATTTATTAGTGCTGTGTTGATTTAAATACTTGAACCTACATATGCTTTACTAACTGGATTAAAAAATGCAAGGTGTCACATCATTCCCTCTTGTCCTACATAGTTTTATTCTGGGAGACTATATAGGAAGGCAGAGAGCAAGTTAGAATTTTGATTGTGGCTGGCTGATGATTTTGAAATTCTAACTTCTAATTTTTTAATGTTGATTACTTTGCCAGTATTTCACCTGCTTATATTTATCCTGACAATTTAAGAAAATTATCATATGATTAGCTAAAACTTGCGTTCACAAAAAATCTTCAAGCAGTGTAATACTACCTTTTCTCAAGCAATATGTATGGAGTATAAAATATTCTGTTTCAACAGGATTATCTAGAGGAACTGTCAGGTACACAAACTGGTGCAGTTTTTATTAAAGAGCTGATCCCATATAATGTTCAAAGCATCAAGTAACAGAAGGATCTTGTGTTAAGGTATATAAAACTGAAAAGATCATTCCACTGTCTGGAAACTTGGGCTACCAGCAATGAGTCACCATTAAGCAGAATTACATGTATTTAGTCAGTGAGGTATATGATACCTCCCCCTGTATGCTTATAACTGTTCTAGTTTGTTGTATTATCAGTGGAATCCCATAAAATGAGGCTCTGATCAGCAAGAAACTGAGGTGGGCATTTAAGTTTATCCTACTGAAACCACTGCTGCTTACAGGCTGTAAGTTGGTGCCCCTGAAGTATCTTGCTGGATAGGAGTTGACTCATTAGCATATGCTCCAATTCAAGAGTTTGTCTGCATCCTCATGTGAAGTCATCATGATAGATCATTTGAGATTTAAGAGAACAGTTCCGTAAATGTGGTAATGCAAAAGGTACAGATATTTTAAGAGTTTTGTTCTTTTTGTAACATAATGTTAATTGACTCCTTCATTTAATCACAGTATTACATGTAAATATATAGTAAATATTATTAATACACTGTTTGCCTTTTATTTAAATTTGGCTGCACAGTATATTGTATTTTTTACATAGATAAAGGAATTCATATCACTTCTGTTTGCAAATCTATTGTAAGATCATCTAGCTTCAGCAATTGTTCTGTTATTTAGAATTTACTCTAAAAGTGTACTTTACTGAACTTAAAACTGAACAGTGATTATTTTCATTGCTGCAGTTCTAATCTCAGAGGTCATCTACGCAGGGGATTTATTCTGTAGTAAATATAGGTGTGAATTTAGCTGTTGTGAGCAAGTGTCCCCTGGACTACTGAGTCTGAAGTTGCTTTAGATTTACAGCCTACTTTTCTGCATAGTTAATTTTTTATGCAGATGAACACTCAGAATGAATTACCTACAACTTATTATCCGCTATGGTTTTTCTCAAAATTTATCTCAATTTCTGGTCAATAAAAGATGCTGTTGTAAAACCCCTTCTGTTCTATATAAAGCCAATGTTTTGGTGGAACTTTGACACTAAGGAAGGAACTGAACTATGTCTCAATGGAATTGAAATATATTTCAATTTAATATGAATCATACTTGACCTTTTCACTGAGTTGTATTTCACTGTGTAGCTGGGATCTGGCTATGTTACTGAAACCCTGTTCTGTTTCAGCCATAGTCTGAGTTCCCATTACAGTGGCTAACTTTAAAAGATTGAAAAATAAGCTTATTTCCTTCTGCAAAGCTAGCATTTTTTTTTTTGACTTGTCACTTCTGTGTTTATCTTCAGCTGCCAGGGGCTTTTGGCAGTTTTCTACCCTATGAAGATTACTTCTGAGGGTTGTGAAGAGTGAGGAAGGCCTTGTGAAAAAGGCAAAAGAGCACTGTGCTGTGGAATACTGTACTAACCTACTCTTTATGGAATTCTGCAAGTGACCCAAGAATCTTTTAACAAGAGAACAGTGGCTACCATGAAACAAACAGGGAAAACAGGAAGATTTATCTTTGTTTTTTAATTGCAACGAATTTTAAGCTGTTAGGTGACCTGTTTATTTTTCAGATTTTTTTGATACCTGCGTGATATCATTACTAAATGTCTCTTGTCATTTGATAATAAAGCTATAAAACATTAAACACTGTATTTTTTTAGTACAATGAAGCATGTTGAGCTTCCCACTAAGCTTAATTTTTATTAACCTGTTTAAGAAGGATGAGTTCTTAAATTTATTTTTAAATGACTGATTAAAAATTAAACAGTTGATTACATAAATAGATTATTTTTTCTGTATTTTGGGAACATAGGTAATCTTGACTTCCTTTTCTGTCTGAAATTAATTTCTCACATAAAACAGTAATTTTGAAAAGTTTTTATATTTTGCACTGGAAAGCAATTAGGTCTAACTTATTTTATCTCAACTAGAATAACTTGCTTTTTTAAATTTTTTATTAACTTCTTATATCAGGCTAGTGCTAGTATAATGGCTTCATCCACCTTCCCTTATTATTCTGTAATGTCCAGTTTATGGAATTCTTTTTTGCCTTGTATAGAAAATTGGTCCTGAAAGGCTGTAGATAAGTAAAAGTTAAAATTGACAAGTCTTTAATTTAAAATGCTAGTGAACTATGCTGTTATGCAAACAAAAGCCATATTTTGACTTCTTAGGTAAGGTTGAAGAATTCGGTGTGGTATTCTCAGAAGTCATCATGTATATCCTGTGATAAGGTAGTTTTATGATAGTAGCCAAAATGTAGTGGGGATTGCTCTTATCTGCATTAAAACTGTAGTACTATTGCTGCCTCATCTGATTCAGTTTACTCTGGATTAAGCTGAAGAGCCAGCAGAATCAGTTCAACCAGGTAGCTGATGAAGGACTGCAACACCCAGCAGCTGCTTCAGGTACGTTTTGGCAAGCATAAGATGTGAGATAAAAGCCTTTGTGATATTTATTGCTATGGGAATGAGAGTCCCACCTCTCGTGTTCTGTGCTACACGTATACTGAAAAGGAACAAACAAGGAAACCCGTTTCTTCCTGTTTCTTAGTCACACATTTTAATTCTTGTAAATTATAACAGTGTAATAACTCTGGGAATTGGGAGAGCTACAGCACTGAGAAGCACACCTTCGGCTTAAATTCCTGCATTCAAAATGGCTTGGCAGAGTGGGCTAATCCTGCCCCAGGAATGCTGTGTGAGTGCATGTCCATTCCTTAGCACTTGTGATAGAGCCAGTGCCAGAAAGGGGAAGTCAGTCGGTCCCTCCAATACATAATGAAGTATTTCTCATAATGAGAAACTATCTCTTCTCTAAGATGACAAAATAAGATGAGTTTTTTCCCCCAGAAGGCTGAAAAGAAGAATACAGGTCAAGCTATAGAAAGCTTTGTCATAAATAGTGTGAGGTTTGTGAGCTATATATCCTAGTATGACAGTGCTGAGGGGAATGAAAGCAATTTTGACAGGTAAGTGGGATCCAGAGTGAGCTTTACAAATTTTCCTCAAATAAAAGATAGTTATTTTGATTATTTCTATAAGCAATTGATGTCTTGCAGCAACATACACAGTGACATACATAATGGCTTTATGGTTTCATGTTATCTGTAGATGACTCCAAAATACAGAATTCTGATTCTGCATGTCTCCAGCACTTTAATGATACCTTCATATCTTAAAAAGTAGGCTCTGGAGAGTTGGGCAAGTGCCACAATGGGAAATAGCTTTTAAAATTTGGCATTGAAATTAGGGCTTAATAAGGTCGTAACTCTTGATTTTTTTTTTTTTCACCACCTAGCCCTTGAGGAATTGTATCAAATAATCTGGAACTTGCCATGTTTACTGTACTTGGAATAGTTCCGTATCATAAAAAAGTGGTTTAAGCACATCACTGAATCATTCTTATGCTTGACTACTTGCTGTGTGTTAAAATGATTTCTCATAGGGAATATCCCTGGGATGGGGGTTGAAAGGGAGCAGGGTAGGCTGGGGGCAGCCTCAACCAAGAGGCTTGGTCATCAAGCTAGTTTGCAGTGGTGAGACAGGTCTGAGATCAAGCCAGAAATGCAATCAGAAACACAAGGTCAGGAATGAATCTAGTAAGGGTTTGACTTAAATGGATCAACAGCTGATGGGGTTGAGACCTCAGCTGAGGCTGTGAAGGGCCACTAAGGCCTTTTAGTGCCCTCAGAACCCTCTTATAGCTGTTTCTATCTTGGTATGCTGACTTTGATGGGACTTATTCTGAGCTAATCCTCTAATAGCCTCTGACTCTCCTCCAGTGTTGAGATCCTAAATGCTGTCTGAATATTTGAAAATTTATTAAGCAGATACAGTAAATTAGACATTCTGATACCCCTGCCCCTTTGCAGATCTTGTGTCTTACCTAGGACACTAGTCCAGCCAGCCACCAGTCTTCAAAACAGACTGCAGACTTGACATAGTGAAGTTCACACATGGTTAATGTTGTGCAGTTTTCTGAAAGCCTCTTGATCCTGTGTTTGCCTTGGTCTTGACATCAGGATAATATTGTCTCCATGGTTGATGTTATGGTCAAAGGGAACCTCATAATGATATCAAGTTTAATGTTGTTCTGCTGCAGGGTGCTCTTTTGGGGCTTTGCAGCCATTGCGTTGTTTCTTGGACTTCCTGCAAGTGGGAAACATGCAGACCTTCTTCAAACTAGGTGTTTTCAACAGGCCTTCTTGGCTGTCAGTGCCTTGGCCTTTGCCTGCACTTGGGAGGATTCAGCTTCCTTAGGCTGGGAAACCATCCTTGATAAGTGGATGGGAATGGAGTAGAAACAAACCAGACTGTCACATACTTGGCCTCTGCCCTCATCTTTGATACTGACGAACTTCAACCTCACCAGCAGGTGGCCTGGTGCCACTGCTCCTCTGAGGCTGTGGAAGCCTAGTAGTAGAGACCTGCAAAGCAGAACTAAGACCTGCTGACAAGCTGCATCAACAGGTATGGGCTTCTAAAGATGTGGAGAAGGACAGTGCTCTATGGTAACTTAAGAAACATTCAGCAGCTTGACGTGACAGCTGTCATCTGATCCGTGCTCTGATGTGGGAGGATATCTGTGTTAAGTGAGCTCGTGTGCAGGCTGTATTCCAGAAGTCTGGATCAATACTGCTTACACCAAATGCATTGTCATTAACAAACCACAGCTAGTTTCAAGCATCCAGTTTTGCAGCCTGGAGGTTTGCTTTGTTAAGTAATAGATTTTTTTCTTTCTTTTTATTTTTTAAAAAGAATCTTAAATATCTTGATAAACATCTTAATTGAAGTAGTTAGAAGACACGATGTACAATCAGCACCCTGCAGCTGCAGAGATTGCTGTATACTTTGAGCTCTGTTACCTTTTCAAGTTTACTTCATCTTGGGAAAACTGCTGCACAGAAGAGTGGCAGACACCATGTTTCAGACTTTTTCAATTCTCTGAGCAGTGTTAAATGAAACTGTTCATTTGCTGTTTGAGTTTCTTGCTGCTTGGGTTTGTTACTGCTTACTAAAACAAGCTTTTCTAATAATAATGATTGTGATTGTTGGCAAAATAAGTCTTAACTAATACGAGGAATAATCAAGATACGTTCACGTTAAGCTTCTTCACTGTTTTTCAGACTTCATTCTCTTTGATTTAAGGCTTGAGCTTGAAAAATCCTGGTCTTTGCCACTGAAAACAGCAGCTTAAGCAACAGAGATTGACTTGCAAAAGACAATGAATTTTTAAAATCACTTTCTATTTACTAATAGAGCTTTATGACTCACTGGCTAAACAGTGATAGGTTCCACAGATTTCACAGTTACATAGATTTTTTCAACATTACAGAGAATACTTTGAAAAATTCATAATGTTGTTGAGTGTCATTGGCTTACTCAAGAACAACTAAGCAATTTGCAAAGTTCAGTGTCAAAATAGACATATTTTGAGTGTTTCTTGTGATGGGAACACTGACAAAGTTACTGACCTCTGATATCACAGATATTGCTTCTGGTCACTAGGCAACAGTATTTCAGAAATTAACTACTTGAAGGGATGAAAAAGATACAGTGGAAAAGAGACAGCCATTGACAATTGACATCACAGGATAATAAAACTCTAGCTGTTTGGATGCATCTACTGTATGCCTAGATTTAAAAGAGATGAGGTTGTAAGCTGTCTGGGAAAGTAGAGAATTTATCTGACAAAGTATGCATGAACTTTTCACAGTAAAAATTGTGGTGACTCTTGATTCCCTTTCTTGATTAATTAACCCTTTGATTCTGTTTCATGCAGTTCCTCCCTTCTTCCTTTCTCGTAGCAATTCAGCTCAAATATGAATTTCTTAGCCTGAGGCTTTCCTTTAAAAAAAAATATTTCTTGTGCCTTATTCTGTTGCTCAGATGTGTTTGAATATTACTGTTCAACGATTTTTTATTTCCCCATTTTACTCTTTGACACCCCACCTCTGCTCTGTTAATATCTCTGCTGTTTCTTACAAATCCTTCTGACACCCTCAGGCTATGATTTTCGCTTAGAAGGGCTAAACTACAGTTCAGGCTTAGTCAGAATAAATTTACTACATGTTGAATATATTGTCCTTCACCACAAAAACAGATGGAGAAGTAAAACGTGCAAAAAAATGGCTAGAGAACGTAGCAGACTAAGAGCAACCAGAATCAGATAGTTCTGTTCTTTGTTGCTGTCTGCTGCAAAGCACCAGGCTCAATCTAAATGTATATGCTTATTGTAGAGTTAATTTGTGAAATTTCATTCTAATATGGCTCTTAATTATCCTGCGATCTTTATGGAAATCTCTCTCAGGTTCACTAATGGTATAAAATTTAACTGTCAATCAAATCTAAGCAATACTTTCACTCATCGATAAGCCATTCTGTGTTCCACACAGTCTTAACTGAATACCAATAGCATTAACGCTTCGTACATCTTTTCCCGTGGGTGACAGGGGAGGACCTCTCCAGCCGTCCTTTCAAAGCACCACCAACACCAAACCGCGCTTTTCCCGGGCAGCTCCGGCAGCGCCTCCGTGTCCTCCCGAACTGCGGAGCGGGGCGGAGCTGCCCCCGCCTGAGGGGAGCCCCTGCGGTGCGGGGGAGGGAACCCCTCGCCCTCCGACCCCCGCCGCTTAGGCCCGCGCTGCACCCACAGGCTCCCCACCCGCAGGCACAGCGCAGAGCCGCCGTCCCGCGGTGCTCTCACCGCTGTCCCGGTGCTGCCCACCCACTCACCGGCCCCGCAGAGTGTGGACGCTCCCGAGGGGCACAGCTCAGATCCGCCGTCCGGCCGTGCCCCCACCGCAGCCCCGCTGCCTCCCGCCCCCCNTCCAGCATGAGCGGAGGCAGCGTGGGCGGCTCCTCGGCACCCGGCCGCTTCGCCGACTACTTCGTGATTTGCGGGCTGGACACCGAGACCGGTCTGGAGCCGGACGAGCTCTCCGGTGAGTGTCCGCGGGGTCGGCGGCCGTCAGCGGTCGCCTCGGTGGGGTTGGTGGCGGCGGGACGGCAGCCTCAGAGGTGGGGGTCCGGCCTCACGGCTTCTCTGTTCCGCGGACCCAGGGTGCCGTCTGGGCGGCCCCGGCGCAGTGCGGGGGGAACCGGAGGAGCCTCCGGCACCCCGGGCACCGCTGCTGGAGCTCCCGGTACAGGCGCCCCGGGCTCTGCGTAGCTGCCCTGGGTGCTTGCCACGCAGAAATGCTTGGCTGTGCACAGCCGCCTGTTTGTGGAAGTGTACCCAACTTCTTGAAAAACCCCAACAAAACCCCTGTCTCTTTTAAGTGGCCTCTTCAAAGTGACGCTTGTGCGGTGGCGGTGATGTTATTTTAGATCATCTCTGTCTTAACAGCGATGTACTGCGCTCCTTTGGAGCTTGGTCGCATTTACTAACTTTTAATCATGCTCCTGGACATTTGATACTTGAAGGTGATACTAATGAATCAGATTTTTTAGGTAAAGTCTTTTTGCTTGTTCCATATTATATCTTATTGTAGCACAGGATAGGAGTTCTCCTCCAGCATTCTCTGAAAAGAAATAAATCGGATTAGGAAGTAATTGCTCTGTCAGGTGAGAATGTTCACACCAGATACCCAGGTAAACCAAATTAATCTGCATCACACAGCACGGTGTCAAACCTGTATTTTTAAGGTTGCAAATCGTTCTTTGTTTTAGCAGTGTCTCCTTGTTTCCGCTTTAGTTTCACTGTACTGGCTTCAATTAAATCAGATTATTGCTTAACATTTTTAACTGTTCAGAAAGATACAGGAATGTGATGGTGAAAACCTGACCTACATCAGAACTTACTTTGTGTATTTGAGTGCTCAGAACTTGATCAATGATTTTTTTTTTTTTTCTATTACAAGATGTTATGAGGATGTTTTCTTTTACCTCACTGTATTAAAAAACCCAACAAAAACAAAAAGCAAACCACTAAATAAACACTAGTTTCTTGTAGAGTAAAATTTGTGTTGGTAGAACTCATTTCTTGCATTGAACTCTCCTAAATTCTGGCTATGATAGAAACTTTGTTCTTTTACTTTTAATGTCTTCCACCAAAATTTCTCATCTCTTCCTCATGCAGAGCAGTACCTTATCCTAGAGGAAATCCTGTTTGTCTAATATTTAAGTCACTGTAGACTACAGTTTGAGTCTTGAAGAGTGAATAGAGCATAATGGTCTGCTCTATAATGGCACTTTAAATTACAGAATCAATTTAATTTAAGAAACCCAAGAGAACAAAATGCAATATAATTTCATTGAAGGATATGTGAGGTTCCACAGATTTTTCTTCATTGAATTGTAAGTGTACAAAGTTTCTAGACTGTAAACAGTTTATGATCATTTTGTTATTCATTTATGATATATCTATTTATCTAAGTACTCAGTAATACTCCCTGGTCTTGATAGTAACATGAATAACTCTTTTTGCATAATTAAATTTAAAACTAGCAGTATATTACTTTGAGCTAGCTAGCTAGTAAGCTGGAAGACACCAGTGCACAGGTCTGAAAGCTGGAACATGATGTTCTTTCTGTGTTTGCTTTTCCTGTCAAGGACTACATACATAGTATGTGAAATTGTTGTGCTCTTAGGTTCTGCTGTTCTACCTTGATCCTGTAAGGGTGTTGCATGTGAAAAGATGAGGGTTTGGGAGGGAGTAGTTTTTAGTATTTATGGAGGAGACTGATTTTTTTATGATTTGAAGAAAGGGTTTAAAAAAAGGGGAAGAAACAAGAAGGAGGAGGATAAAATGACGGTAATGTCACAACGTAAGAGCTAGCAGGAATTCCGAGGCATTTTCTTGAGTTTGTTGTGTTACTGATTAATGTGTGATAGTGTGACTGATAACGTTTTCAGATTGTGTCTCAGGTTATAGCCTCCTCCGGTGTCCGCTGATACCAATGGAAAGGGCCTCTGTTGATTTCAGTGGGTTTTGGCTTTGAAACACTTTGTACTTCCTGCAAGGCTTTCTTGTTCCACTGAAAAGCTCATTGTGCACACACCCCCTCCCCCCCTTCTTATTTCTGTGCTGACAAACAGATTCTGAATCCTTGTACTTTCGCAGCAATCCGCTTCAGAAGTGCCTTTGTTGGCAGAGCGGCGCGGGCTGAGCTGGTGGGGAGCGGCTGGGTCCCCGGGAGTCGGAACCGGGCTCGGTGGGTCTCGCAGGGGCTGCTCAGCCTGGCTGATGTCACCGCCACCCCAGCGCCGCAGGGAGGCCCCCGGGGATGCTGCCGGCAGACTTTGTTCTCACCGAGCTAATGTAACGGTGTATTTTCGGTATTCAGCCTTAATATTGATGATTGTATTTTCTGCAGGCTTATAGATGAAGCATAAGGTCAGGAACTGATGCTCAGTCTCGTTGCTTTGCCTGAAGAGGCACCTCTGAGAGCGTTTTTCCTTTGTATGTTGGCAGCTTACTAACTAGCACAGCTGTAATGCTTTTTCCGAAAAAAGTTGGGTGACTGACTGAACGTGCACTGTACATGTAGGTATGTTTATTTTCTTTTAATATAGTGAGAAATACTGCGTGTAGGTCTTTGTAGTTATCATGAGTTAAAGATAGCATATTCTGTACAGTTAGGGCATTTTTATCCCCAAATTCAAGTGATCTGATTAGCTGGGTATCCTTTCTGATTTTAATAATTGTGTTTCCACTAGGTGGCCTGTTACAGTAGATAGAAAAAATTTTACTAGGCAGCAGTAAAGCAAAACAAAAAAAACCCCTAAAGCCTAACACTGGATGAATGCTAAGCTTCACCCAGTGCCAGTTGCTGAGCTGAACAAGAGAGGAGCTGAGACACATTTTCAGATGGTGTTGATGTGCCAAATGTGATGACAGAAATCTTTAAAGTATGTTGTGAAGATCTGTTACAGATACATTTCCTTCATAGAGGAAATCACATATTGGTTGAGGTTGGAAGTGACCTCTGGAGGTTGTCAGGCCCAAGCTGCCTGCTGAACAGGATCACCTAGAGTTAAGTTGCCCAGTTGCACTGTTAAGATGATATTTTAGTATTGCCAAGGATGGAGATTCCACAGCCTCTCTGGAAAGCCTGTGGCAGTGCTTGTTTCCTGATGCTTAGGTGGAACCTCCTGTGATTGATTCAGTTTGTGCTCATTGTGTTTCTCTGGTCCTGTCATGGGGCACCTCTGAAGAAAGCCTAGCTCTGTCCTGTATGCATCCTCTCCAGGTATTTATATCAATTGATATGAAGCCTTCTCTTCTGCAGGCTAAACAGTCCCAGCTCTCTGAGCCTGTCTTCAGAAAAAAGATGCTTCAGACCCTTAATCATCCTCATGGCCCTTTTCTGGCCTTTGTCCACTATATCCATGTCTGTTTCGTGCTAAGGACCATGGAACTGGGCATGGTGCTCCAGGAGTGGCCTCACCAAGTAGAGGGGGTCACCTCTCCTGACCTGCTGGCAGTGCTGCAACTGATGCAGCCTAAGGTATCATTTGCCTTCTTTGGAGCACTGGCTCACAGTCAACTTGGTGTCCAGCAGGTAATAATGAAATATATCAACTACAGAAAATCTTCTGTGTGTAATATAACTTGCCATTGTGCTGCAGCGTTATGTTAGGCTTCTTAATTTAGATTGTATGATTATGCTCTGGGAAGATGGGGAGAATGAAGTAGTGCCTCATCTCATTTTTCAACTGAAGTCCCCAATGTGTTGCGTTAGCTAGAAGTGATCTGAATGATGGTGGAAATACTTGTGCTGTATAGAACTGTTTCAGCTTTTGTTCTACCTTCTTTTTCCACTGAAATGGGTTTTTTGGCTTGTTCTTTTGTTTTCCCCCCCTCCTCTGTAATGTTACTTCTCAACACTCACTTGGCAATAGAGTATGTTTATTATGGGGGGCAAACCAGTGAATTAGCTTGGCATTGCATTGCACTTGTAATTGTAGTTTGGAAGCTGATGTTACAAAATATGGAACTCAGACCCAAATGTCTGGGCTCTATATTCTAATAAAAGATTTTCTGTTTCATATACCTTAGTAGTCTTTAATGTCTTATAATGAAATTGATGATAGTTATTTCAGAAATAACATTGTTACAAACAAGAAATTGTGTGAAAAAGAAAGAGAAAAGCTTGTAATCTATAAAGAAAATGATGATTTCATAATAGGAGTGTTTTTGCAAAAATCTTATGTTGGAAAACTAAAGACAGTAACCAGTCTGTCATCTGTATTTCTTTTTGCTTTTCTTCTCAGTCTGAGCTGATCTTTTCAGGTTTGGTCCAAAACTTAATTTGTTCCATAGATATACTTGTGTTCCCTTTGCCAAAGACTTTATCATGGTGCTTTGAGTTGTCTGTCTGATCATGAACTTCATTCTTTAAGGCAGATGAGCATTAGGTGAAGCCCATGGGTCCAGGAAATGTCCTTCCTGTACACACCCTTCTTGTATCTTTTCAGAATTCATATTAGCTCTCCCTTCACTCTACTTTATGGTGACGTGGTACCATTTTAATTGTTCTTAATTGATTTGTATTTTGTTTTTAATGGTGTTGAGGCAAAATTTGTGTCTGTAGATCATTTATATGCTAGCTCAGTAGCTGCTTTATTAGTGCTAGTTTGTGAAATTCAAAAGAAAGTACTATGTGGTGTATAGCATTTACCTAGTTCCACACAAAATTAATCTGACAAACTGATATTAGAGCAAATGTTTCTCCCTGCCAGCAAAATATAAATATTTCACCTCATCCCTCTGCCTATAATTGAAGTGTCACTGTTTTTCTATTTTGTGTGCTTCAGATTTAAATTGACAGATTATCTTGGTACCTTTCCTGTTGGCAGAGTTTATTTTAACAGCATTCTGTGTCAATATAAACTTTTAAAACAATGAGTGTGATAAAATGATTAAAGGCTTTGTCATACATAATTAGGATTTCAGAATTGGGATAGTGGTGTCCTTTGTGGTAGTCCCTGGAGCAATGCTGTTACCAGTGCCTCTTAGTTTCCAAGTTCAACAGAATTGAATAGTTACAGGGTTTTATTTTTCCTCGGGGGTATTTGTAAGGGGTAGCTAAAGGGAAAGAGGAAGAAGGGTAGGCTTCATTTAGGTTAGCAAATATACTTTTCTGACTGACATTTGACCTGCTTTGTATTTTCTTCTTTTGGGCATTTTTATCTTGGAATTAAGACATGTTTGGAGCCAGCTGTGACTCTTGCAGTGATGTTCTGCATTACTGTTTATTCCATGGGTAGATAGTGTGTGAGTAAATTTCTGTGTCTTTGCTATTGCAGTAGTACCAATGCTTGGCTGCAGAAGTAAATTGCATTGGTGTGAGCCATTGCTTGGTTATTCTGAAGGCTGAAGTGTTCTATGATTTGGGGAGTCTGGTTTTTGATGTTTTTTTCCCTCGCTTCTGCTTTGTCTATGGTATGGATGGTATTGGTGCAAGCTTCCCATAGTTCCCTAATGGTGTGCCTCTTCCCTTGGGGTTTAATTCTGATACTGAAAGGGAGGTTTTTCAGTTTCTTTGCTTTTCTGAGGTTGCTAATCATGGTCAGGGGTGGGGAGGGACCTCTCCAGTGTCACCAGGGCTGAGACCACACATTTGTTTTTTTTTTTTAGTGTAAGTCAGTATGGAATGACAGTGCTGGACTTAGAGTGGCACATGTGAAACATTTTAATCCAAATAGTACTTTATTCCACTCCTTCCCACCCATTCTACTTTTCCCAAGAAGCTGGGGCTGTTTGCCATGTTTGAGTGCCAAAAAGATCTTTTGTCTCTTTGGGAACTGAGGCAGACGTGCTAGGGTAGCTGATACGTAGAATAAAGAACGGGAGAGCTGATGTAAGGGGGAAGCAGCTGTACTTTGCTGAACTATGTTTAAAGCTACAGTTTATTAGCTTTCTATACTGTCAATCTTGCGATTATTGTATTTGTATTTTTAGGTTAAACTGAGCTTCAAGTGCTTCTGTTCAAAGCTTGTTTCTTAGGCTTTCCAGGAAAATGCTGCTTTGCTTATGGTTTGGGCAAGAGACCTTTGTTTTCAAACTTTCCTGTAGAAGTGTAGAATGTTGGTTTTTTTTTAAAATTCCATTTTTTGGGTTTTACTGTTTACTAATTTTCTATTATTTTGGTCTTGGCTTTGTCTCTATTATGCAGGAGAGACGAGGTGTGCTCTGGGAACTGCTTGTGTTGTGTTTATGTGTGTGGGTGGTATTTGGGCTTTCTTATTTTTTCTTATTTTTTTCCATTTTCCTTCATATGAAGTCTTTCATGGTTACAACTATATGTTACATAATGTTTTGGTTTCCTCGGGCTCAACTAGGAAAGGGATTTAACTCAGTCTTCATTCTGTGCAACAATCATCTTTGAACAAGATGAACAATCATCTTTGTTAACAACTTCAGAGGGGTGATAGTGCTGTGATAAGGGGTTAACTTGGACCGTGATTTGTGCTGTCAGGACTGAATAAAAGTACTGGACTTTATTTTTCCTGTTCCAATAGAAGTTTCATATTGAAAACATACTTTTTTTCATCAGACATGAATCATACCTTTAGAAGACAAATGGTAAGCTTGCTCAAGAAAAGTTGCTGATTAGATGATAGGAAAGGATATAGACAGAGTTAAGATAAACTTCAGAGTTTGTGATATCTGTTGGCCAAACAGTCAGCATATCTGATTAATTTTCTTGTACAAGAAATCACATCTGTTTTAAAAATAGAAAAATAACACAATGTAACTTGACTTTCTTACAAGGCTGATGGGTTTTTTTCATGGTGGGAGAGTGGCCTTTATTAAGGTAGGTTAGTGCAAACCACTGTTCTCAAAGGCTAGAGAACAGTGAAACTTACTGGACAGGACTTGTATGTTGAGGTGGTTGCATAGCTCAACTTTTTGTATTTTGCTGATCTCTGTATGTCATTGGAACCTGCTTGTAAGGCTTAATGTGCGTTTGAAAATATGGCTGCTTTCTTCAATGCAAACGTCAGTGGTGTGTCAGAATATAAATAATTGGCTAAAGGACTGTACAGATGCTCCAGTGATGTTTGGTCCTTGTGCCTTTACACGGTCATGTTTCCATAGGTTTAAGAACTGGAGCTGCTGGTCAGTGGGAGTGCAAAAAGTAGGGACATTTAAGTGGATGGGATATGTCACTGTAAAAGGAAATCCCTCCACGGGAGGCTTGCCTGAGATGGTCCATGCCTCTGTTTGCTAAGGTGTCTCTGAAGCAGGCTTACTGCCAACCTTAGATGGGCATGCAGAGAACAGCTGAATTCTATATTAAATATACTTCAAATACATGTGTCTTCAGTTTGGTTTTATATTTCTGGCACACATAAAAGGATTGTGTTCTATTCTGCTGTCCTTTCTTAGGGTCTTCTGTTGCACATATTTCAGATCTATTGTGTAATGCAAATGCCAACCCCTCCCCAACCCTCGTGGCTGTGGACATGCCTGTCATTGTAATTCTGAGTGCTGCTTGTGTTGTTTAGTTGGAAACAGACCTAAATAGCTTTCTGTAAATCGTGGGCTTTTTTTTTTTTTTTTCTCCCCTGGGCCAAAGCAGAAAACTAGTTTTGTAAAACAATTCTGTTTTTAACATTTCCTGGAAAATTTCTGCCAGGCAGTCTTGATTAAAATGCATTCTGTCTATCTCCTGTGTTACATGCAAAGGAATATTAAAAAACAAAACAGAAAACAAAGAGGTTTAGAATGCTTTTAAAAATGCAAGTTGAGGATTTTGAGGGGTTTTCATGTTTGTTTTTTAAAAAGATGCTTTAGATTCCTGATGGTTTCTTCTACCACTTCCCTGCTCTCCCTCTTCTCGCTTTCCTTGAAACTGTACTAAAAAAAAACCCCAAAAGTGTTTAGTTTCCTGACCTTGCAATCACAGAATGCAGATGTCTTCAGCTATTTTTCTGTGGTGCTTTAGAATCATTGATACAATATTTGAAACTTATTCCAGAGTCTGTGTGACAGTGTGTTTTGTTATGAAGTAGATGAATGCTGAAACTTAAATGATGAATGGATGTCTATGGATGTCTACTAATTTCTAAATTTTCATTTGCTGTACAGAGCTTAGAAGAATTTATGCTATCAAAGCAATGGATGGTCAAGAGATTATTTATATCCCGTGAAGTTTACATTAAATACCCTTTTAGAGAAAGTGAGGTTTTTTATGTTACAGTTCTTGGAACATTAGTTACTGAATTCTGGAAAGCTAGAAAAGGCAGGAAAACAGGATGCTTTACAGTTGACAGGTTAGGGTTAACTTGTCTCTGTCTTTCTCATTTTTTTAGGGAGTGCAGTAGAAAAAGCTGTGTTGTCCATTAAATGCTCAAATGTATGTTGTAGGCTGAAAAGAAAGTTCTCATGGAATTGGGATAATGAATTGTAAAGTTGGGGTTCCCTATATGACAAAGAAGATAAAAAAATTAGAGCCTTTCGTCACTCGTGATTTTCTTCCTCTTCTCACTTCTTCCTCTAAAGAGAATCCTCAACCTTTTGCAGATGAAGGATGGCAACTCACCAGAAACATTTCAGTCACACTTAAGATTGATACTTAAATAGAGTGCAGTGTCCGTAATGCATATTTACACCTTTTAGAAAGGCAGACTGTGGACTTAATTTGCTTTTGAGCCCTTTTGTCAGCAAACGTGGAGCAGTAACTTGTATAAAGAAGTTTTTAGAGGAAGCCCCATGTGTGAAAATCATAGGTTGTAGATCTGTTACAAGTCGAATAGTATGACAATTGCTAGAGGCAGTGGTTGAAACCCCTGATTCATTAGAGGTAGTGAAACCCCTAATTCCAGTTGCTTAAACAGTAGTGCTGCAATAAAATTAATGTCATCCTGAAGGCTTTCTTATATGGATAACCTGATCCACTTTAAAAAAAAAAAACTGATAAAGATAATTCCACTAATAAATTAACTGGTCTGACCATCACTTCTGCTTGCACTGATCATGCCAACAGGGGGAAGAGGGGACTGAAGAGCAGGACAGAGAGTTTGTGTTTTAGGATAAAAGGGAAGAATACTTTCCTTTATATATCCAAAGAGGTTTGCTGGGGAAGGGAGTCCTCTATAATGAGAAATACGTGCAGTTCTGCTCAAGGAGGAGGAACTGGGAGGAAGGAAACAAGTCATAATCTGAAGGCATTTGTCCATTGATGAAGTGGCTGTTTGCTTACAGATTTGGCAGCTGCAGGTTTTCTTGAATCATGGTTTTTATTCCAAGAATTCTTGTTTAATGAATTTCTTACCTTAGCCTGCCAAACTTTGGACGCTTATTTCCGACACTCTAGAGGCTTTTTTTTTCTTCTTTCTTTTCAGTTCTGTATGGTTAAATATTTGTTAAAGAAGAAAGCAGAGCAACTTACTGTTTTGTTTTTAAAGAAGTAAACTTTAGCTAAATATTAGTATATTAATAGCTCTCTAGTTATGTATTGAAAAGACTTTTCTTTAATATCAGACTATGGAGTTCTGAAAAATAAAAATATTTTTTTTTTTTTTTTTTTTTTAACTTGTCTGTTTTTTTTTTTAATTAAGAGCTTGAATGAATCAAGAGATTGTCATCTCATTTGACATCTAGTATAGTTTGGTAAATGTTGGTATTTATCTTGAGTAAATGTAATAATTTGCCTTAATAGCTATAGCCTGAGAACTAGGAACTCTACTGCTTATAGCATCAGCTGCTGGTTTTAGATTAACTTATTTCTAAATATGTTATGGGCTGCTGCCATTCTTGTATTTTTAGAAACTGTTCAGACTTCTTTTCCGATGTGTTATGCCCTTTGACAGGCAGGCTATTGCAGTTAGTCTTTTTTCACCCATAACCTAAGAATGAGGAAGTTTGTTGTCAAAGCAAACATATAATGTCCATTTTCACCTAACTGTCTCTTTGAGCTTTATTATAATTTTTGGTTGAAGGCAGTCTAGAATCAGGCCCTTCTCTGGGTAGTGTTTATAATTCATGCAGAGTTCAAATTCCCTTTTTGACTGGCAACCCACATTTGGGAAAACCTCATCTCTGCCTGTCATGGTCAGTTCAGCCTCAGGCTCTCACTGTGCACGAGTTGGGATGACTCCCACCATTGCAAGATTCTTTCAGCTGTGATGTAGAAAATGTGGAGATGAAGGATATGGTTATAGGGTTCCACAGCATCTTCTGAGTCCCAAGTTCATTTTCTTCAGCATGCTGTGTAATACAAGAAAGTTGCTCTAAAGTGTATGGCTCATGTTTCTTGTTGCTGGTCCAGACTCTCATTGTTCTTATTAATTCATTTAATTATGACAATATGACCATTTGATGTTGAGGCTGTTTTGTATTTGCTTCATTAAGACATTGATTTTATGTGTGAATTGCATATACAGCTAACAGATTCCTGCAAGTGTGTACTTATATTGAAAATATAATATCAATGATTGCGTGACTTTTTGTTTAAAAAGGTCACGTATACAATAAATGTACACCAGGCCTGAGTAAGTAACAGACTGTATCACAATAATTTAAGGAGAGAAGCAACGTGGGAGGGTGAAAGTGACAAACCACTTAATCGGAATTAGTAGAGCTTTCTGGGTGTTTGTTTTGTAATTATTTTGAGCAGATCAGTGGACTCAATGAACAAACAAAGGTGGCAGTATTAACTGCTCTTTGACATGGTGTTGCACAACCGTTCTGTTCTTCTGTTGGGCACTTGTTCTGGTAACTAGGGTAGCTTCTTCTGACTTTATTGCTCTAGAGGGGAAACTGAGCTAGACTGTAGCCTCTGCCTCTGAAATACCTGATTAAAGGGTTTTTTTCTAGCTAGTATGCAATGTAGAAGTTCCTGTACAGTTCTTAGAAGCACATTTACAAAGAAAGAAACGATTCAGCAGGGAAGACTGAATCGTTACAATCATGTAGAAGTTTTTCTGGAAATTTGCATGAGAAATGGAAGCAATCCATCTGGATATGTGTTGCTTCTGTTGCTATAAGCTATCTGAAGGGATGTATGTGATTGGCAGGCATAGCTTGAATTTACAGTGTATGTGTTAAGAGGTTTCATTACAGGTCTAGCTTCTTTCATGACTACACGTGGGGGTTTGACAGGAAATATGTTACTACTTAGCATGCTTACATGCACCTCATAGTAGTGATAGCAACCATAAATTGCACTCCCCCGTGGTTCAGGTTGCAAACAGAACTTTGTGAACAGCACAGTGAAAAAATGGGAGTGGAGTGAGAGGTGTGTATGTGTGAGAGTAGGGTTCTAAGTCTGAATTTTGATCCCTTTAAAAAGGTTTTGTCTTCCCCTCTTGTTGACAACTCAAAAGTCCATCTTTTTCACTTAGAGTAAATCTGGTTTTCAGATTAAACTTTTAGTTGTTTATGTATTAGGGGGAAGGTCATGAGTAAATTAAACTTCAAGTTTTACAACCTAACCATTTTTCTTGTTACTGTGTTGGGAAAACTTTTAAATTTGTTTTTCTTGAAGAGGATTATGGAAGGCAGTGAATCAGATTTTTCTCAGGGTAAATCAGAAAAAAAAAAATTGCGCCTTCAGAATTCACACTTTTTATCCTCCCCTCAAGGCCAAGGAAAGCTTGGTAGGTAGTGTTTGTAGGTTACTGAACAGAAAAATCTTCATTCTAATTTGTCTTATTTCCCCCCCCCCCTCTGTAATCTTGTAGAAAAGTGGTATCCATTGGTATGGATAGCTTCATGCAGACACTTCCAAAGCAGTGCTGTCCTGCACAGGTTGGAAACTCCATGAAGTGTCTCTGAGTTTGTAAGCCCTAATTCTTGTTAGACCAAGACAGACACAGCTGTCTTCTGCTCACAGGTTGCTGCTGAAAGAGCAGTGCAGGTAAGAGGGAGGAGATGAAAATGAGAGCTGGAGCAGTTTCCTGCACACACAACAGATTTACATTGTAATACAGCTTATGTTCAGTATTTGGTGACTCAATAAAATGTCACTCAATAAAATGTGCTGTAGTTGTTGGGTCAAATGTAGGACACTTGGAATGTATGTGTTAGCTGTTCTAGTGTGTTTGTAGTTAGGAAGTCCAAATTAACAGACATGTAGGTCAGCATCACTTAGGTGGTATAAATAATGTTAGAACTGGAAGTCCATTAGTCCTTTTGGTTCCACCCACTGCAGATTCTATTAGATGGATGTTAGAGCAGTGGTGTGACCTGCACAGCTGTGGAAAGGGACTGCCACACGTAGTATTTTTTCCAAAACCAAAGAAATTAATAGATTCTCTGCTTCACTGTCACTCCTTTGCTGGGTGCAATTCCAGGTCTCGTTCTGAACTGTTGTTGGTGGATTCGTACAGTGTGTAGTGAAATGATGTTTCTCTATGCTTTTGTGTTACATTACAAAATACAATGGGATTCTTATTGTTGTGAAGGTTTGCTGTTGAGAAGCATGTTGAGCTTAAACTTCCTGAGGTGTTATTTTTAATTTTTAATTTATTTTTTTTTCCCCCTGGAACTTTTTATGTTTCTGTCTTTTTATATGTTGTACCACAGTTTCTGACAAATAAACTTACAGTTGTAAATCATCTTAAGAAAATAATCTTAAGAAAAGATCTTAATATATTTTATTTTCAAAATATTAATAACTTTGCACATAGGTGAACCTAGTGATTGTGGTGTATGGTTTCCAAGTTCAGGAGAAAATTTGGCCTACAGATACGTTCTCCTTTATATGTATGTGGAAGGAAAAGCAGGAAAAAAGCAGCTTAATAAATGTCTGAGTGTTTTCATCAGTTATCTAGAAGTTGACATTACATCATCTGCACAGGTGTAAATATAGAACATGGTAGGTGTGTTAAATCTCCTTACTCAGTTTTAAAACCTCTGTCTTTACTTGGTTGTGTGTTTGTGTCAGTAAAAATAGAGGGGGCACTATGGCAGTTTCTCTTTCTGGGAGGTTCTAAGTTTCTCTAAAAGCCATTATGTTTTCTGTCATTGACTCCTCTTTCCCAAATTGGTTATATTTCTGTGAAGTTGTGTTCTGCTTTTTTCCTGACTGTCCCTCTCTCTATACCTGTTTCACATTTTCACAAATACGCATTTTTTTCTCTCTGAACAGTGATATTATTGAACAAAGTAATAAATAATGTAGCTGAGTGATTTTGTATGCAAATCAGCTGAACTGTTGATTTCTAAAACAGACAGGAAAACAATCTCTCCTTTAAATTAATTGTTAAAAAACAGGGGATAAGTAAAATAGATTTGAACATTTTAGGTACTGTAAGTACTCCTCAGTCCTGATTCAGGATAAGTTCCCTGTTTTAGGTATTACTTATGACTTAGGTTAAACCTAAACCAGTTACAGGACTTCTCAAAGGGCTACTTAAGTTCTCCACTAAAATGAAGGTTGTTTGGGGTTATGTGTTTTTCGGGTTATTTGGTGTCTATAGGCACTGGTACAGTTGTCTCTGTGTACAGCTACTTTGTGGAAGAAAACGTTGCTCGAAATATGAATTCTAAGTTGGTTTAGAAATTGAACTTTAGATATTGCTGTAGAAGTACAGAATAAACCCAGCCAGTTCTGGAATCAATTTCTATTGCCATCTAATTGCTGCATGTAAGAAAACAATCAAGGAGTTGAAGTATGTTTTCTCTTTTGCAGGTGTTGCTGAAATAGTTCAATTTATTTAAAGTGTATGATTTCATGCAATTGTGCCTGATTGTTAGTGCAGCTGTCAACAGCTGCATGCTCATTTTAGCTAATTGCATTCTAGTAAGATATCTAAGCTTATTTTAAGTTATGCAGTTGTGCACTTTTTAGAGCAACTACAGACATTTGGAAAGTTGTGTGCTACCACAATGAACAATCATTGCTTTAGAGGAAATCTGAGAGCTTATTAACACTACTGTGTCAGCTGGTCTAGTTTTATGGGCAGCATCTGTGAAAAGCTGGACCATACCACTTAAATTAATGCACTTCTAAAGGCCTTGAAACAGTCTTGTCTGTGGGGTTACTTTAATGATCTGCTCTTTGGGAGTATTTTGTAGTTTAACATGTAAAACTTCTGTTTAACAAGCAAGTGATTCCTGTTACTGCATCATTATTCTGGTTGTGTATACAGACACTGAGGTTCTGTCACATACTGACAGTCATCTCCTTCAACAAATTTATAATTAAAATGAGAAGCTTTGTATAAAGTTGTGTATGTATAAAAAGCATACACACAATGATTTATGAGTAGACAATGTTATGCATGCTAATTCTGTATAGAATACTTGTATGTTTTTACCGGTATGTGTTAGCTACATAATTACAGTCAATAATATGAAATTTATAATGTGGTGTTGTTTTTATTTGTTGTATAGCTTTATGCCAGTACATACAGGCCTCTAAAAGCCGAGATGCTGCCAGCCGTTTCATTCCAAGTGCAACAGAAGGTAAAGGAAAAAGCCTGGGAGAAAAAAGCACACAATTCTTTATTCATCTGATACCCTGTATTCGTGGGTATACCCTATCTTATGTGGTTCTTGATCTTTTAACCTTCTAGCCTCTTTCTTCACAGCTAACTTCTTGTAATAGATGGTGGATACATTTTTTTTCCTAAGTCTTGAAGGGGAAATTAAATGATGCCACTTTTTTGTCTATCTTTAAACTTGCATTGTCTTTGCATCTTGTTTATTTGTGCTTTTCTTCAGTAACAAATTGACACTGAACTGAAGCTTTAGCTGTGCTCTAACAAGAATCTGAAATACCTGAAGAGTAGCTTAGAGAATTGCTGTCATGACACTGATTGTCACATTTAAGGAAAGCACAGATAATTCATGGCATAGAAATGTTACAATGCTAATTCTTGCCAATATCTGCAGTCTGATTATGTGCTAACTAACTGTCTTGCATTTTCTGTTTCTCTTAAAAAGGAGTGGAGTGCGTGCTTATTTCACTTATCCTCACATCTACCTGCTGATGTCCTGCTTTTTGGCCTAATTTGAGCTTAAAAAGTGAATGAAGTATTTACTTCTGTGTTTTATTTTATTTTCTTTTTTTAACCTACAGGGGAAAACTTTGAACAGACTCCATTAAGACGCACATTTAAATCCAAAGTTCTTGCTCGCTATCCTGAGAATGTTGAATGGAACCCTTTTGATCAGGATGCAGTGGGAATGGTCAGTATCACTTAATGTCTTTGTTTTTAAGACAAAAGCTTGCCTTATTAATTACTTCAAAAAACCCCTTACAAGTACAAACTTACAAGTCCCTAGGAGAGTTTTTTGTTCTTTTACAACTGTTTTGTGACACTGTAGAGAACGGATAGAGAAAGAAATCATGCTACAATTAATGAATCTTCTTATGTGTGATTTTTCAGTTTATAGAGTGCAATGTGGTTTCTTTATTTAGATGAAATATAGTACTTTTCTCTGTCAGGTTTCTGGTCTTGGTGACCAGAATACTTTCCTTTATCTGAATTTGTATTCTGTTATTTTATTTCTCTTGAGGTTAGTAACAAAATGGTTATGAGTTTCAAACTACATACAGCACTTTTTAATCTATTCTTTTAGTTTTTCTGATTTAGATGCACGTTACTGTATTGTACAGAGACGTGACACTTAATAGAATTATAAGTGAAATGCGGGGGCAGTCTGTGGGATCTAAATCCTTTTTTCTCAAATGCTTCTAGAGGCAGAGAGAGAGAAAATAGTGTTTTAATTGATGCTATCTCCCTTCTCCCCTTTTCTTACAGCTGTGTATGCCTAAAGGGCTTGCTTTCAAGACACAAGCAGATTCCAGAGAACCTCAGTTCCACTCTTTTATTATTACTCGTGAAGATGGCTCACGGACATTTGGATTTTCTCTCACATTTTTTGAGGAAGTTACAAGCAAACAGATCTGCAGTGCAATGCAGACGTTGTATCATATGCACAATGCTGAATATGACATTATTCATACTCCACCCACAAATGACAAAGATAGCTGCAGCAGCACTGGAGACTGCAATGGCACTTCTGTTTCAAAGCTACAGCGTTTTAACTCCTATGACATCAGCAGAGACACACTCTATGTCTCCAAGTGCATTTGTCTGATTACCCCAATGTCTTTCATGAAAGCTTGTAAGAAAGTACTAGAACAACTTCACCAAGCAGTGACTTCACCTCAGCCACCACCTCTACCTTTAGAAAGCTACATCTACAATATTCTCTATGAGGTTCCTCTTCCTCCAGCAGGAAGATCTTTAAAATTTTCAGGTGTTTATGGACCAATTATCTGCCAGAGGCCAAGCACCAGCGAACTACCATTATTTGATTTTCCAGTTAAGGAAGTTTTTGAATTGCTTGGAGTAGAAAACGTGGTTCAACTCTTTACCTGTGCCCTCTTGGAATTTCAGATACTGCTTTATTCACAGCGTGAGTACTTTTTTTGTTTTCTTATGTATAGTTGTACTAGTGGAAGGTAGAGCCCTCACCAGGTTATTCTGAAGGAGTTGGTTTGCATTCCTGCAATTTGTATTGCTCTTATATCTGTAAAATAGACTTAATCCTTATCTCTGTAGAGCACTTGGAGCTCTTCTGAAAAATGTGCACTGACTTAAGATGGCTGTGAAATATGCTTGGAGAAGATTTTCTAAACAGCTGAAAGCAGTAAAAGGAGAAATATGATGCATCACTGCAGCAGCCTGTGATTTTGAACAGTTTTTATTTCCTGTGCTGTCTGCTGCCATTTTTAAATAAAATATAAAGGTTTGGGATTTTTTTCCACTTTGCTTTTGAATAGCTTCTTCCCATCTTCTTTCACTTGCTTAAAATTATATTCACTCTGTAGGTTTAAAGTACTAGTTGCATTTCTTTGCAGTATTAGTCCCATGTTGCCCAGCTCTAATCTCTTACACAGGATGTTTTCTTCTTATGCCTCCAGTGATTTAGGACACTTGCTGGTTGGTGCAGGCACCTTTAATCTGCTTACAGACACAGGACTGAACACCAGTAAGGAAGTACTTTGACCCACTGGTTCTACTAACCACAGTTAACTGTCTCTCTCATTGCAGTTAGGTTTTTTTGAAGTTAAAAAATTAAAAAAATATATGTTTTCTCTAAGGATTATGATGTGGAATGTCTGTGCTCAGAAAAAAATTATTGAAAAATGTTTGGTTTATACTCTGTTTGCTTCTGTGAAGAGGTATGACTAAAGGAAACTCTCCAGGTAGTGCTTTATTCTGGTGCCTCAATTGCATTGCACACTACGTATCCATAGGGACTTTGTATATATTTTTTGCTCCTCCTTCTCTCCTTCAGGTTAAGGAGAAGCTTAATCCTGTCAAGTAGTCCATATTTCTGGTACATCCATATACTTTGTGAAGATCTCCAAACTTGTCTGTAGTAAAGCCCTCCAATGTATGGGCAACTCTGCCTTAGAGCAGCAATATGGGTGTTGTACATGAATTACTTGACAAACACAATAGTATTTAATTGTGGTCCATGAAGTAAGAAGATTAGAAAGTCAGAGAATTTCTGTAGGCACTTGATAGACTTCTCTCTGGTAGAATGTGAGAGTGGAGAGGTGGAATTCTTACAGCTGCCACCATCCTGCTCCTCTCTTTTCCAGACCCAAGACCACTCAGCTGTTCTTTTTCTGAATTCCTTCTTACAGATCAACAAAAATGTCTCAATATACTAGATAAAGACTAGTGTAAATAACTTCTTAGATGTGCTCTGGGGGATAATGTATTTTACCTACAGTAATTGGTTAGAAAAAAAAAAATATCTTTTTTTTCTGTGTTCTTAAGTGGCTGTGTTAAAAAGTAGTAGATTTTCTTCTCCTTGCACAGTGAAAAATTGAGTGCTTTTCAACCTAGTAGCACACCAGTGGTATGCCAGTTTTCCCTGCCAGTACTCCTGTACAAAACAAGGCCAAACGTATCTGTCATTTGCACCAGAAAAAATGTATTCTGGTTAAAAAAACAAGAGCAAGACCACTAGTGAAGGTCTTCTTCCCCCTTAATTTTTTGTCAATATTTTAAACCTTACGTAATGCTTTGATACTAAAAGTGTGCTTCTTTCTTCTTTTTTAAAACAGACAAACAAAAAATTATCCATACTCTCAGGATAAGTCTAACTAAAGAAAACATTTAAGTTATTTTGGTTTATATTTGCAGCCTTCTTGCCATTGTCCTTGCTTGATGTGCATGAAGTCTTCAGAATGTAGTTACTGTTACTGTCAGGCTGTGACTGTGCAGCCAAAATAGTTGGGAATGGCTTGATCTGTATGGATATCTAGGACCACAGAGCTGAATTTGCAGGAGGTGGCTGCTGAGGAGATGGAAACTGTGAATTATTGATGTTACTTTGTAATTAATTTGAAAGACTAACATTAAAGTTAGCTTAAGGACAGAGAAAGCTGTTGTATTTAAATTAGCCTGCAGAGTTAGGAGGGGGTTGTATAGCAGGAAAACTATTCTGAGACTTGTTCTTTCAAATAAACAGGCTGCACATGAACCAGCTGGAATATTTGTATATCTATAGCTACATTTAAACTTCCCTTTAGAGCTGAAGAAAATAGGGCATGGAATGGATTCTTCTTCCAAAAGCTTATCATTAGTTGATCATTTCTTTGCAGCCAGGCTGTGAGTAAAGATGCAAACCAATGAGTAACTCTGTAGACAAATGTTGCAAATCATAGAATTGCTTTGATTGAAAAGAAGTCTTTAACATCCTCAAATCCAACCTTATCCAAAGGATAAACGAAGCTGATCCTTTTTATTTTCTACACAGTTATTTCAGTTGCACTGTTGGGTTGGCTACTGTACAGCATGCTTTAGAGAGATTTAAACACTCTTTTAAAAATGTTTATATGAGAGATACCAGATGTCTTGGGTTTCATCCAAGACTTCCATAGAAATCCATAAGCATAGAAAAAATAAATGATTTCCTATGTGTTTCTTAGCTGATTACAATACTGCTTCCTTAAACTGGTGTTCTGGTAACCCTGGTATAGGTAACATATGTGTCTTAAGGCATACCAAGATTCAGTTTGCTCATTTCCATGTGACTTGTGGAATGACCTACTTTGTGTTGAGCTCTCTTTGTTGTTCCAGCAAAATGTGCTTGAGTGTACAAGTCTGGGTTTTCATTAAGATGCTGCTCAGCTAGTACCAGGGTTTGTGGTTTCTGTTTTAAAGCAAACTCACATGTCTTTAGTTTAGATTAATTTACTTTAAACTTCTGTGAAAGAAATACTCTTCTTCTTGATCTTTTTCAGATTATCAGAGACTGATGACTGTGGCAGAGACCATCACAGCACTAATGTTTCCATTTCAGTGGCAACATGTGTATGTTCCTATCCTTCCAGCATCCCTCCTTCATTTTCTAGATGCTCCTGTCCCTTACCTCATGGGATTGCACTCTAATGGGCTGGATGACAGGTCTAAATTGGAACTTCCTCAAGAGGTGAGAGGAGCTTGTCTTGTTTGATTAAATATTGTATGTGACTATGAGGGATGTGACACTAGTGCCAACTGTAATAGCCTTTGTCAGCTCTGACTTTTGGTATCTCTTACTTTATTTTTTGGAGATGCTAAAAAAAATCTGGTGATACAGATATATCAGCTGCCATTTTGGAAACTGTAATTGCCCCCCCAGAATTTAAACTGTAATTTTGCAGGTATTTATGCAGTAGTGTTACAGAAGGAACACTTTTGTGCTGCAAATCTTAGCCCTGTAATACTAGAAATTGCAGCAAAGTACAGTGTGAATTCACCAGCTGTGGCTAGAAGGCCATTGAGCTGTTTCTGCTTGGTGCTGAGTGATCAAAGCTTGACCAGCATAAGCTGTACTTGGGCTGGCTCCTGGCTGCCTGAGATGGGGCTAAGTTTCTTTGCACTGCATTTCTGAGTTGGGGATGGCATATGTGGACCCAGCTTGTCAGGTGTATGCACCAGAACTATTTCAAATTTTCTTCTAGATTGCATACTTCTGTCTGCAGTGAAATGTCATTAACTGCGTGAGCAAACTGGTGCTCAGGAAGTCCTCCCTTGTTGTGAGGCTTTGTTGACAGTAGCCAGTGTGTAAAGGAGCAGCAGTTTGTGAAGGTCCTTCATGGGGCTGGGACTACCTTCAAACTGCTTAGAGGTTATTTCTGTTACTTTATCCCACTGTTCGCAAATATTCTTTTTAGGGACATGCCAGTAGAGTTTAAGAGCTGCTTGTGAGGCTCAGGGGACCAAGAGTGGTTGAGCACTACCTGATGTAGCAAAGGAGGTGTCTGCAGGAGCCAGTAACAACCCATGGAAGTATGTTGGGTGACTGCTGTCTGGCTGCCTCCTGAGGCATTTCCATCAGGCATCAGAATGACTTCTCTCATCGAGCACCATTGAGTGGTTTGTTTGCTCTTGTATACAGAAAATGCTGAGTGTTACAATATGGCCTGGCTGGCTCTACTCAAGAAGCTGGACACCTCTATCAGGTAGCCCTATGGGAAGCAATTTTTTTTTTTTTTTTTTTTTAATTTGCCCCAATAAGCAGTGAAAACTTAACCTTACTATAATTTAAATCAAGGTAAAATGATTTGACCCCTTCTGGTTTCCTGTCAACAAATCACTACCTTCTGGGCATGCTACATACATGAGTTTTTGAAGTAGTTCCACCTGGTCGTAGGTTTCTTATATCCTGTAGTCATTTGAAATAATATATGATCATTTCATCACCTTCAAGCATATACTGTACTTGTCAAAATATGTTTGAACTTATAATCTATTTTGTTCCCAAAACATTTCCTTTTTTTAAGATAAGCTCATTCTATTCTTAAAGACAGAGCTGGTTAGGAGAGGGATATTTGTGTATTGTATTTATTCTTCATAAATCCTCAGAGCCCAGAACTGATGAACATCTCTTCTAATATCTGTGGAACAACACAGCTCTGAAGTCTGCTTACTCATAGGTGTGTAACTTTACAGGAGAGGGACTGGATAAACCATAGGAGACACCCTGCTTACAGGCATTGGTAGGATTCTCTAGTCTCTGCTATTTTCTCTGGTTGTCTGTTTTCTTCTATTATCATTTATATTAATGGCAAAGTAGGAGTGTGGCAGGCAGAGGGTTTTGTGGTGGTGGTTTTTATTTACATTAGCAGGCAGTGCTGCAACATAGCTTGACACAAAAAAAAACTTCTTAAATAAGCCATGTGAAATTAAAGACAAGATATTTTTGTGTACCTCCAGTCTGGTCACCATGCCAACATTGCTCTTTTTCTCAGATCCATATGCTGATAGTTTGTATTTGTTTTTCCTCTCAAGTTTCTCTTCAAATTATGTTTTTTCTGTGAAACTAAAGTATTTGATCTCTTGATTTCTTTCTTTTCTCCCTCTCTTTTTTGCACTGGCATAATTAGTAACAAAGTAATGTATATTCTTGCCTTGAAAACAGTCTATTGCTTTGATTTACTACATTTTACAAAATGTAAGAGAAATGTAGAGAATTCATTGAAGTTCACCAATGGCTTGAAGGTCTGACTGTGGTCCAGTAAAATTGTAGAAGAGGCTTACTGTAGGGTTGAGTATTTTACATGTGTTGGTTATCCAGCGCAGGTAAAGTTAAGCTTGTTCTTCTATGCATTGCTGCTTTGCTGAGGGCTCTTTCTGTATGCATGAGTGTCCTTGTGGTTTCACTGATAGCTGCCATCAGAGCCTTATAAGGAACCCAGAAGAGAAAGGGGGGGCATGGGAGAAGTGTTGCTAGAATAAGGTGCTGCAGAAATCAAAGGGGGAGGGGAGAACATGTAGCTGTTTCAGATGATGGTGGCAGAAGTATTTTTTTTTTTATCAGTAAAGTTGATCAAAAAAGTGGTTAAAATAGCACTTTTGCAGATCATAAACCCAGAAAGTACTAAAGTAAGATTGTTTTTCTTAATGTCTTTTTCAATTTCCATATAAAGAAACTTTTGCAGCGGTATAGCAATATATATTTAACAAGCAAGTAAATCTGGGCCATTTCATGCTACTGGATTTGTGTGTATATCTTACCACTCTAATGCAGGATTATGGTAGAAATTTAAGTTATTACAAGTGAAAATAAACAACACTGAGTCTTCCAGCACTAGTTAAATCAAACAGAAGTAAGTATCTCATTAAAATCCTTGCTTTTAATGGAGTGATCCCAAGGGTCTTTGGCAATAGCTTTTTCTTTTATAAAAGGTGAAATATTAAAAATGCTGAAATCCACTTCCCTCCTAGTATTAGACAGATATGTGTTTTCAAATTTTTATTATAACCATTAAAAAGATGTTATTCAATGCTAAAACTTAAGTTCAGTGGGTTTTTATTTTTGTATTTTGTTTTAGAAGATATCTCTTAAAAAGCCTTTTTTTCTCTACCAACACATTTAGACCAGATTGACCAAGCTAATTATTTTGCAAGATAATCACTGCTTTGTATGCATTCTCAGGCTGTTTGCTGGTGTGATAGATCCTTGATAATACTGAAAATTTATTGACAGATTTCAGTTTTATATGTTCATGTCCTTCAATGTTAAACTGCCACTTGAGGGCTTGAATCCATGTTTCTAAATGCTGCAGTTATTAGTTGTTCTCAGTCACAAATTCTGGGTTAAAGTAAGGAACAGTAATGCTGAGAAAAAATTCAAAAGGTCGCTGTTTGCTTACAGGAATGACACAGGGGCATCATTTGGAGTGTAGGACCACTGTAAACACATTTTCCACAAGCCAGCTGTGTATGCATAAATTTGCATATCCATGTTTTCTGTGTGGTAAGTGCACTGGCTGGTTATTTGCAAGGTTGGGACCTAATGCACAACAGTGACAAGTGATGTAAAAATGCTGGAGATGAATGGTTTCTAGTTTGTTAGTGCTGTATTCAAGTGGAAGCCTTAACTTAGAGCCACAGTTGAATCTGTCTAGGAGAGGATGTGAAAACCTGCATGCAACCTATAGTTTGAGCACCTGTGCTGCACAGAGAATTCAAGTAGTGGTGATTATGCTATCAGAACTGACTGTTCTGCATTGTTGCAGGCATATATTTGCACACCCTGTAATTATGTATTACTGTTTAAAATAAAGCATATTTTCTCTCTAGAAAGTCAGTGGGGTGGGGAGCTTACTCATTATTAGTGAATAGTAGTTCCTCCTCAGGCATCCTTTTGTGAGATCCTAGATCATTTCCTTCTGTGTTTTTGAACAGAGCTGAAAGGAAGGATATGGGCTTGATGCAGGCATTGCTGGATATGTGGGGGTTTGGCCCCTATTGTACTTGAGGTCAGACTAAAGAATTGCAATTGTCCTCTGGCTTTGGTATTGTTGTGTGTAGTCCAGACCCCACTGAGCCAATGGAAGGTTGTTCTATTGGTCTCAGGGGATCAGGCTTTGGCATCAGATACAGGAACATGGACTTACTTGCATCCACATTCCTAAGGTTTGTAAGACTTCCATCTGGACACCCCATAATTTGTGAATTTAAAAATTTTTGGGAAAATTAAGTTTTTTGAATTAGGAAGTGACACCCTTGTTTCTTTGTGCAACACCTTGGGAGAGTGACTTCATTGTGTGAAGAAGTTGTGTCCTGTCTTGTAACAATCTGCTTTAAAAATGCTGTGTAACTACTTGAGGATTTATCTTGGTCAAAAACCTGATACCTCAGCAACAAATAAAAACTTTTGACTTCTAGAGACCTGAATACCAAGTGAGTAACTTAAGAATGCTCATTCAGTTGTACCTCTACTTTCACATGTTGCCATTGTCTTTTTACACATACAAAAATTAAAAATATACAACAATGATAAATCTATCCTTAGAGGCTTACATGCAGAACTGTGAGCTATTCACAGCTCACTCAACTCTGCTGCTTCCAGAAGCAATATGACTGAACAAGTAGCAGGAATAAAATATAATTAAAACTTCTGGATCAATGTACTCCTCTTAGAATAAAGTGATGAAGCTAGGTTGGAAGTACCCCTCATCTGAGTGAAGGGATATTTTATAGGGAAAGATAAGTGACAGTCCACATTATTCTGCAGTGAAGAAAAACTGAAATCCTTCTACACAAAAGCAATGTTTTTACTGTATAATTAACTTTACAAGCAGATTTCACATATGAATGTGGTTCTTGTCATTCTTGCTGTGAAATATGTAGTGTTAGAAAAACATTTGTTTAGAGATAAAGCAATATAGAAGTCAAAAGGGGAACCCCACCTCACCAAATATAGGTTGAATTAAATCTTTATGAGATGTGTAGTTTCTTTTGTTTATTTATTTATTTATTTATTTCCTTCCCCCTTTGTCTATTTTTGATGGTGACACAAAGAATGGAACAGGAAAATAATTCAAACTAGTTTGATTTATTTTTCCCTTTGGAAACAAAGTTTTTCAAGGAATTGCCTTGGTTCTCAAGTTCTTAACTTTATTGCTACTTTTGCAATATCAGTTACACCTTTTACAGTGGAATTCACCAGATCTCTTAGAGACCTGACCAATAATCTGAGCAATAGGCAGTCACCTGCTTACATATGCATGGGTATAAAATGGTGTTGCAAATATCTGGTAGTTACAATCTAGCTGTATGTGTGTAAAAAAAAGTTGCACATCTATACTTAGCATATGGTACAATCTCTTTTGTATCTTGTGAACTACTAAATAGTAAACATCTCCCTGAAAGACCTGGAAATATAGGCCTGATGCTGTTTTTGTCAAAGCCCAACCAACGATTCAGTTATGGTTGGGGCAAGTCTGTTTTCCAAAATAATCAAACAAATGCAAATCTATTTGAATCTTTTATAAGCACATAACTCAAAGATGAGTAAAATGTGACCCTCATGCTTAGTGATGTTGTAATGGTGTTCTGGTCTGAATTAAATCCCAGGCTAACCTGTGCTTTGTGGATGTAGACAACCATTTCATCGAGCTACCAGAAGACTTGCCCCAGTTCCCAAATAAACTTGAGTTCATTCAGGAAATTTCAGAGATACTAATGGCTTTTGGAATTCCACCTGAGGGAAACCTTCACTGCAGTGAAAGTGCCTCCAAGATGAAGAGCCTCAGAGCGTGTGACCTGGTTTCTGATAAAAGAAATGGGAACATAGCAGGTTCACCTTTGAACTCCTATGAGCTGCTAAAGGAAAATGAGACCATTGCAAGACTCCAAGCACTTGTTAAAAGAACGGGTGTGAGTCTAGAAAAGGTAAGATATGAAATTGTCTGAAATCTCTCCTGACCTGCAGTAGCATGTGGTCTGAAGTTGGGGTCCAAAGACTCTGTTTTTTCTGTCTTTCCTAGAAACAACTTTCATGTTAACATGTTCACTAACCTTGTGTACGTCTGTAGCAACAAGGAGAAGCTTGGGGGAGAGGGGAAGTGGGATATAATGCCATAACATCTAGGGATACCTTTGGCTATCAGCCAAGTGTTTCTTTGCTAATAGAATTGGTTTTAAAATAGATTGTGCTTCATTTATTCTTGATTTTAAGATTTAGTCTCAATTTGCAGCACTTTCTTATGATTTACATATCTAAAACTGACGTCCTGAAAAAAGTCCTAAAACTGTAATCCTGAAATTGGAATTCTGTCTTTCTGTAGGTATCTTTCTTTCTCATTGTGTATAATATAAATTTGCTTGTGTATAATGTGTTTGCTATAGGGATCCAATCTTTTTTTTTTTTTTCCCTTTTTTCTTAGTTGGAGGTGCGAGAGGAGACCAGTAGCAAAAAGGATCTTAAAATTCAGTGTGATGAAGAGGAATTCAAGATCTACCAGCTCAACATTCAAATACGTGAAATTTTTGCCAATCGCTTCACGCAAATGTTTGCAGATTATGAAGTGTTTGTCATTCAGCCCAGTCAGGACAAGGAATCTTGGTTTACAAACAGAGAACAGATGCAAAACTTTGATAAAGTAAGTTGCAGTAAGATGATACATCCATGTGAAAAGTAAAAACAGTATTCAAACTTGAGACTTTGTTTATGGTGTCATGAAATGGAAAACAGTGGTGTCAATATTGTAATTTCTTCCTTAAATTTCAGTTTTCCCAAAGAAGTCACTTCTTATATGTTATGTGGAAAAATATATACCTACAAATGCTTAGACATGAAGATACTCTTCTAAGGATATTGTAGAAAAAAATAGATTACTGTAGAAAAATATCTTAGAGATGACTAGCCTTAGTGGCTAACCTCAACATGAAGGTTAAATATTGTTAGTGAAAATTATTATTTTTTTTAGGAAGCAGAGGAATTGCTGAATATGTTCATGGACCCATGATCAAACACAGTACCATGATCCCACACAGTACTAAGTGTACCAAATGTATCCCTAGCTACACAAGACCTACTTGTTCCAAGTTTACTACTTTACTGCAGTTCAGGTGTTTGTCAGCAGGATGCTTCACATGGGTGAAGATTATGTTGCAGTGCTGCCTGATAAAATGCTAACCTGATTCCCATCAAGCTGGATGAAAAGATTCTAATCAACTTAGTAAGTTTTGAGCCCAGCCAGAATTACATAGTATGCTCACCTGTGGTACTGCTGTGGTTTGCTGGGATTCTGTTGAATTTTTTAGAAAATGAAAGTAATTGTAAAATCTCAATTTTAATCAGTATTGTGCTATATAATGGGAGATTTTCAGGAAATGGCAGATTTCATATGGGCTGCCTGTTTCAGAGGGAGAATCGGTGTGTAAAGTGGCACCAAAACACTCTAATGCATTCTTGTTTAGAGCAATGGTTGCTTTTGGTGAATGTTTCTCTCTGCAGACTCCCAAACACTCTTCTTTCTTCTTGTCTGTTAGGCATCTTTCTTGTCGGACCAGCCTGAACCTTATTTGCCTTTCCTATCGAGATTCCTGGAGACCCAAATGTTTGCATCTTTTATTGACAATAAGATTATGTGCCATGATGAAGATGATAAAGACCCTATTTTGAGAGTATTTGATTCTAGAGTGGATAAAATTAGGCTGCTAAATGTTAGGACACCAACTCTGCGCACATCTATGTATCAAAAATGCACAACCATTGATGAGGCTGGTAAGTGAAGCCACTTCCATGGCACTTCAGAAAATACAACTATTCAGGGCTGTTTGTTGTAGACATAGATTAAAAATAGATGATTTGTGCTTTGAAACCTGAACATCCCCTCCCCCCCCAAATAACAAAAAAGCTGAGGTGTAAAAGCTTTAGTGAGAACTAAATGTTACATAGGAGGCTGAGATGTGAAATGAAATTCATGTAAAGTTTAGTTCAACTTGTGTATTTGCCTGCATGCTTTTTGTGAAAAATGTGAGCATAAGAAGAGAAACTCTTTTCCTTTTGTTGTCAGTTCTTTGATATTGAGTAGATTCTTGTTTTAGTGTACCTGTTGGACTCAGTAAGAAACTTCCACCTCTTCTCTTTAATTTGAGATCAGTTTTTTAGTTTAGGATGTTCGATTATGGATACATATCTGATTAAGGCACCTTTAAAAAACTAACCTTCTTACTATTTCAGAGAAATCTATTGAATTAAGACTAGCAAAAATAGATCACACTGCAGTTCATCCACACTTGCTGGACATGAAAATTGGACAAGGGAAATACGAGCTTGGATTTTTTCCCAAGCTTCAGTCTGATGTTTTATCTACTGGACCAGCAAGCAACAAGTGAGTAAGCTGGAGTAGCAGAGGCTGGATCTTGGTGAGATCTATAGAATAGTACTAAAGCACAGACACTAGAAAGAAAATTCAGTGGTTTTTTTTAAAGTGACATTTTTTTAAAAGATCAGATTATGTGAGTGGGCTGTGTGGGGTTTTTTTTTGTTTGTTTGTTTGTGGTGTTTTTTGTATTTTCTTTTTTTTGTTGTTGTTTTAAAATCTGAACTTCCAAAAGTAAATTGACTTAAGAAAGCCCTATTATATTTGTGTACATCTATAGTTGATGTGCCATGAGTACTCTTGATATAAAAGAAGGTGGTCTTACTGGATTTGAGTTAAAAGCAAGTATTTTAGGATATCTTAAAAAAATAAGGAAGAAAAGGTGTAAATTGCAACTGCATATCATAAAAATGGAAAACTACAGAGCACGTGTTTGATTTAATTTTCTGAAATCCCTGGGTTGCCTGATGCTGCTTCCCTGCACCTAACTCTCAACTTTGGCCTAATGACATTCCTCTGTCTGCAGATGGACAAAGAGAAATGCTCCTGCACAGTGGAGGCGGAAGGACAGGCAGAAGCAACACACTGAGCACCTGCGTCTTGACAATGATCAGAGAGAGGTGACAACTGTTCAGCTGTTTTTGATTGCCTGAGTAACCTTTATGAAATGTCTAGACAGTTACTTGCAGTCCATCTCTGCTCTCCCTTACTTGTATTTAATACAAATGAAATTCCTAGTCCTTAACAGACCAAAAATGCTTGGTTTACTTAGTAAAAAGTTATGCCATTTTTTCCCTCTCTGAGGACAACTCATCTCATGTGTAGGAGAGTTCCCTGAAAATGGCATCACAGGCTTTAAAGGTTTATTGTTTGTTTGTTTCTTTTTTAAAGGGGGAAGGGAGGAATTATTTTTAGCAGTTTTTAGTCATCTCTTTTCTGTCTTTAACTTATCCACCCTATGCTTCTTTTGTATTCTTGATGGAGGAAAGCTAATCACCTCTAGAGAGTGAATAATTTCATCCTAAAATCAGAAGCATTGCCTTTTGGAGTTGCCTGTCTGTCTTCTGTAGGCCATAAAAGAAGTCTTAAGGATTTAAGATTTAAGGTGAAACCCACCTGTATTGTCAGGTTTGTGTCTGCCTGTTTTTACACAGCACAGTCCGCTGATTTTCCCACCTTCTGAACTTGTAGCTTCTCTCACCACTGCTTCTACAGCTGACAGTTATTTTTTTGTGAGGAAGGGATTTTAAAAGATCTGAGTGATGTGAACATATTACAGGAGAGTTTCTGATCCGTATGTTACAGACTTCAACCTGTTACACTGGGTGTTGATTTTAAGGGTAATTGCAAGAATAATCTAGTTGAAAATACCAGATCTCAATTTTTTGTTTAGTAACCTTAGTGCTTTACTTTTGTTTAAATGTCTGTTGTTCACTGAAGACAATATTCTCTTCCCTTGTTAAGTATCTGCAGAAAAGCTTCACTTAGTCTAGTGACTAGTAATGACTACTAGCCGCAAGACTACTTTCAACTCTTGTCTTTGTTAGGATAGTGTTGTCAAAATTGAATGTCTTTGTCTTTCCAGTTCATTCTTTGATGATAGTTATAAATTTATTTTCCTTTCCTGTTTGCTCATTTCCAGAATTTTTAAACTGATTTGTTAGTCATGTTGAAGCACTAGTGCCATCTATGTCATCCCTAACAATGCTATAGAAGACTGCCTGCATAATAAAAAAAAATCTATGATAGGTTTCTGGCTTTGACATGTTCCATATACTCATATAAGAAAGTACCTTTTACTTACAAGCAACAAATGAAAAATAACTAATTTTTAACCTCCTTGTTGCTTTTCACAATTAAGATGTTTAGCACATGTAAACTTCTGAGATTTCAATTATGTAATTATAAAGGCCAAAATCTGCCTTTAGTTTCTGGGGTTTTTGCTTTATTTTGTTTTTTAACTGACACTTCACGTGTTGATTATCCTTTATAAGGATATATTATCCTTTATTGTGCCACATGAGGCAAATAATTTCTGAGGAATAGAAATAAAAAATAAATGCTCAGGTGAGGGTACCACCTGCCAGGTTAATCTGTGCTGGTGTTCCAGGGTTTTATTAACCTTGTTAATTACATACTACTGATTGAACATTGACCCCCTCTCTCAGGTGAACCAGAGATGTTCCCATGAAATCTGAAAGAGTGGGGAGGGAGCACTTCTGAAATGATTGCTGGGGATCAGGTTGAGCAGGAGGGAATGGTTTCAAAATGCAGTGGTGTGAATTTTAGACAAATTGAAGCTTTGGAGCAGCCAACAAAAATTTAGACTTGGTGGCTTTTAACTTGCAAGTGTTTGGGCCCAGTGGAGGGCCGAGTTTACACCAATCTGATGACTGAGCACCATCTTTTCTTTTTTCCTTAATTGTTTAAGAGTTTATTTTTAAATTGAATGCTTGGGAGTTCTGCATGGTATTATGTCTTCACTCTTTTCCTTTTCTGTTTTGCATGCTTGCTTTTATTACTTCATATGTGCTTACCACTTTCGCTTTACACGGTCTGCTTGGCTTTTTGCTACCAACTTGTCCTACCAGCACCTGGACTTTTCCATGTCAGAGCTTCAGTTGCAGTTATGTTTAGACTGGGACCAGCATGATTGGCCCTTCATGCCCTCTATAAAATCTGTGTCAGAGCACTATCTGGTATGTCCAATCCACAATATGACTGTTGTATCATAGTTCTGGATAAAGATGCATAGCTAAGTGTATTTATTATAGCTCTTTAGTGCAAGGCTGATGTAGAAGGTATGGTTTTCCCTCTTTGCAAAGATAACATCGTATGCGATAATCTGTATATTGACTGAATTTCCAGTTGGTCATTATTTCAGTCTGAGAGAGATGACTTATTAATCTGAAATATTTACCAGTCGTGAGTGTTCTGTAAGTGCCTGTACAGGACATGCTTTTTCTCACTTACTCACAGAATCACAGAATTATTGAGGCTGGAAGAGATCTCTGAGATCATCAAATCCATGCCCCAGACAGTCTGTCATCACCTGTCTTTTGAAGCATTTTTCAAATTATTCTTGTCTCTGAGGTGAAAACAATGGCAGCTCCATGGTGGCAGCAACAGAAGCAGACAAGTTCTTTCAAGTTATAGGGAGTTCAGGAAATTATTTTGCTCAGAAATGCAGATAGTTCACGGCTGAGAACTGTTACTAGTGTTTTGCAGCTGCTTCCTTAAAGTCTGGGAAGATGGGTAAGAAACAGGAGATTGGCAGGAGTGTATGCCATAGCACAGATCTCAGATGATGTCAAGCTCCAGGCAAAGTTTTCTTGCAGTCCTCATGTAGAGCAGTCTACTATGTGAATAGTCTTGGTAGTTATTACAGACTTTAATTTTGTATTAAAAAATAACAAGACGTTTCTCAGTGGTGGAGATAATAACTGAGTTTCTATGCATCTAAATATCCTTGACAGTTTCTGTTATGTTTTTGTTATTTAGCAGTGTTCTAATACTAGATAAACAATGTAAATGGTGATTTGACCTCCAGTGTCTCAGCCCAATATAATGCTGGATATGAAAGGGGGTCTTTTCTGAAAGGGGGTCTGATCCTTTCCTCCTCATTGCATGGGACTGGGTTATAAAGATAAATTTATCTCTTCCTCTTGGCAAAGTAGTCTCACTTGCACTGTCTTTGTCAATTTTCTACCCCAATACAGAAGTATATCCAAGAAGCCAGGAATCTGGGCAGCACTATTCGGCAGCCCAAGCTGTCAAACCTATCTCCATCAGTAATTGCACAAACAAACTGGAAGTTTGTGGAAGGCTTGTTGAAGGAATGCCGAAATAAGGTAATACAGAGAATACTTCCATTGTCTTGCACCTCATATCCATCCCTTATTAAACCATTTCTTGGCTTACATACTTGAAACCCCCTCTTCTGCCATCTGTTTCTGCTTTATTTGTATAAAGATTTATGCACAGCAGTGAGAAATTCATGAAGAGATAATGTATTTAGAAATTATTCAGGGAGTGGAAACTTTATTAAACAGATTTATGATAGAGAATGTAAAATGACAGAAGGAGATTGAGTTTTCTGATGGCTCTTTATGATCCCATAGCCTGTGTGTGTGTTACAGCTTATTTCAGTTATCACTAATGAGACACTACTGTTTCTACAAGAGTGAATATTCCTCAAAACGTTGTGGTGAAAATGTCATAACTAAAGGAAAAAAAAACTTCTGAAACACAACTTTTCAAGCACTTAACAAAGAAATTTGGCATTAATTTGTAGACATGCTTCACCAGTATATATTAATATATTTGAAAATATATTAATCTGAATTAAATGTTAATGTTTATGTTAACACAATTGAGGGAATAATTATCTGACAGACTTAAGTCAGTGGAGGTAATACATCAGTTGTGCACAACTTTTTGTAATAAGCTGCTTAATACATGTATCTACTTATGATTTCACTTTAGTTTTCTGTATGTATGAAACTGTCCAAATAATCCCTTTCAGTTAATGAGGCATATGATGGTGAAAACTCTTGAAAACGGAGTTGACTCTTTCACTGTGGGAATACAACTCAAGGGAATATAGTGAGTCTGTTGTTAGCAGGGAGAGAAATTACCAGGGGAGTTGAGGAGGAGAGGAAGCTAAAGACTAACTCAGGGTTCTTAGTCTCAGCTAGGATTGTGCATAGGTGCCTAAGGGAGTATTACTCATTTGAGAGCTCTTCTAGAATAGCAACAAAGACGAAAAATTGTGTAAGAGATGAAATGGTTGCCTAGTAATTTTTCCCTCCAGGTAGCTATATGATAAGTATATTGTGACTGGGAAACTAGGAGGAGCTTTGTTAAGTGTTCTGAAATTGTGCACCATGGGTCTTAGCACAGAAAACTCAAGAGATGACCAGAATGGGTTTGGTTTAAGCCCAAATACTCTTCTGATAGAACAGGGTCTCACAGGAATAGCTATCACCCTCCTACTTAAAAGTGCTTGAGCATTTCTGCCTCTCCTGGGGAGGAGGTGGGTATGGGGTACTGTTCCAGTCCAGCACTTGCCAGGCTTCAGAAACACCTAAATCTGCTGTGCAGGACCTTGCTTCTAGGTCTGCTGTGCCCTTTGTTGGGGTTACTTTATGCAGTCTTATGTGCCTGCCTGCAAGCCCCTTGTTAGAATGACAGAATAGGCTGTAGTGTGATCAGCACAGGTGCTGCCATGGTTTGAAAAACAGGGATGAAAGAAATGCAGTCTTGCACTGACTTCAGAAATACTTTAAACACCCAGTTACTCTGCCACATCTTTGCTATTGTGTGCTACCTTGTTGGGTATTAAAAAAGTGTAAGTAATCTTGGAAGTTCCCATGGAAAGAATTAAACTCTCTTTACCTTGTCCTTTTTGAGACCAAGAGGATGTTGGTTGAAAAAATGGGCCGAGAAGCTGTGGAGCTAGGTCATGGTGAAGTGAATATCACAGGTGTAGAAGAGAATACCCTCATAGCCAGTCTGTGTGACCTCTTAGAAAGGATATGGAGCCACGGTCTGCAAGTCAAACAGGTGAGGAACAAATATCTCTGTATGTTGCAGATGCTCATCCTCTCTCTGCTTTCAGAGGGTACCCTTTGTGTGTATATAGATGTATTAAAATACTTGTGTTCCACCCAGCCTTTGTGTTGATTACTGCCCCTTTGTCTTCACTTTTTGCTTTGGGGTATGTGCAAGTGCACATGTGGACGTGTTCCACATGACTTCTTGGAAGACTTTTTTCCCCTTTTAACCTGGACGTTTTGTTTAGTTTATGGGTTTTGGTGCTTTTTTTAGTAGTATAGTAAATAAAATTATTTTTGTTCTCTTAATACTTTCGTTATTGAAGTTGCATAGTCTGTAAGGTATCATATGCTAGAAGTGCTGTCAGTGGGATATAATATGGGGAATTTGTTTTCATGAAAGGTAGTTGAGTTTTTAAGAGTAAAACACTTGCTAATTTGGTTCTTTCTGAATGATGTAGAGATAGTGATCTTGTGAGCATCATTTAACTAGTTAGAAGTGTTGTTTTTCATATGAAACTATTAATTGTTGGTCATGCGTTTCTGTTTGGAGTCACTAGTGGAATTTGGAAGTCCTGAATCCTTTCCTCCTCCTTTGTACGAAGGCATAGCAAGGACAGTGAGGATTATTACATTGTTTTAAAAGAATGTGAAGAATAAATGTATGTAATCCAAACAGCTGTAATTCATTATCTCTATTCCCAGTACCCAAGCAGTAGTGTATAAATCTGCTCTCCATCAAACTATATAGCAGTTCTCTATGTGAAGATTTATCATGTGATTCTCTCCCTTCCCTCTTGTATATCACTTAGGATAGAAGCTGTACTGCTTTCGTCTTAGAAGACAGAGCAACAGTATACTCTGCTTCAACTCAGATTTGGGCCTTTCAGACCACCAGACGGCCAACCCTACATAAGGTTAATGCTTTGGATTGATTGCAGATGTTGGCAAACAGTGCTGAAAGGTGGAATAAACAGAGTGGTGGAATACAATAGAGGCCTAAAGGAAGAAGTGCAGTGCATCTCATATGATCTGCAGCTAAAAAAAATAAATAAAAAACACCACTAATTCCTTGTGTGCTCCAGCCTTTATTAAATATGCAAAAGCCTGCAGTTTTCTGCATCAATAAAGGCAAACTCTTCTTTCTCAACTGACCGTAGTAATGACAATGGCTTCCGTTCCACCAGTCCCTGCTTTTGCATTTTCCCTGCTGATGAACCCTTGGAGTCCTACCTTAGCTACCTACTGGTTCTTCCACACGCAGAGAGTGAACCCACACCATCCTTTGCTCAGAGCAATGCAGGACAGTTGTCAGACATAGGGTCTAATGACTGAAGTAGTCTGAACTTCAAGGTGGCCTTGGTTATTCCCTTGCCCATTCTCTGTCCCACAGCTCTCCTTAGCCTGTCCTCCCTTCCCTTGTAGATGCAGCTTGCATCATCATCACTATTTGATGAAGTTAAAGGAGAGTAAGAGGATGTTAACGGAGTGGGCAGATCCATACTGCATGTGTTCTTATGCTCATCATGATTGTTGACATCTATTTGCTGCATTAATTTCTGTTTGATGCTTTTTGTGATGAGTTCTTTGTGTGGCAGCTGGCTGCTGAACACTAGACTGTGTGTGCATGTGTGTTTATTGAGAGAAAGGCCATTTTGGATCTAACTGTTCCCTGGTTGATATTTTTGTGCTCTCTTTTCATGTTTTTATAAGACTTGCAATACTGACTTTCTGGTTTAGATCTGTCAAACAGACACATGAGGCATTAGGCTTCTCTGGATTTTTTAGTATCTTCACCACTGAATTTATATTCTGAACAGATTTCTCTCAACACAGATGTAACACACTCCAGGCTTTATCTTCTGGAGGCATGCTGCTTCTGAAATAATCTCTTATGCCTGTCAGTTCTTCATGTTAACTGTAGCAAGCCATAGGAGTGACATGTTTAGAGATTTTTAAAGATAGCTTTAAAAAAAATAATTCAGATTTGAACCATAATTACTACACCGCCAGGGAGGCACTTATATGATTTTTAGATGATGTTGACAACTGTTGCTTTACAGTAATGGTTTCTCTCTGGACAAAATTGTAAATAAAAATATAGCTTTATAATATGACTCCTTTTCTGAAATGCAGAACTGCTGAATCTTTACTGGGATTTCTATTTAATATAATAACGATAAATAATGCTAATTAATTTCCTAATAATATCAAAGTGAAGTAATTCAAAATAATGTGCTGGAGAGCCCTTCTTCAATTACTCTGCCTTTCTGTGGCTTTGCAAGCTTTTGATTTATCGTGCAGAATATTTTGGGATGAATCCAAAGATCTTTTTAGTTTGCCAGTGAAAGATTTCCTCACATTTCTTTAAGCCACCAGAGGTTTAAGAAAGCAACATAAGGAGCAAGGTGCACCTTTTGACATAATTTGATGGATTTATCTTGGCCTAAATACTACGTCCCAAATGTTAACTTTTAAGTTGTTTTTTTATACAGTGTAGAGCTGGAGTATTCTTGCTGATAAGCATTCATTGTCCTGCTTGATTTTACGTTGTCTTTTCTTACTGTGTTTGTGATTATCCAAATCCTTTGCTTGATGAAACTTAGGGGGTCTTTTGAGGTTCTGAAAATGAACAGCATGAATCTGTAGCCCAGAATTACCCTGAAAGAAACAGGTGCAGAAGATTTGGTCTGGGTATAAGGCTGGATCTGCATCTCTTGTCATTTCACCCCAGAAGAGGCAGGATGGGAAGGACACACAGTACAGTTTGTGGCCTCAGACTTAGAACTCTACTAGCACATACAGTTTTAGGAGCCTTCAAATGTTTTCTTCTCATGTTAATGAACTATGAAAAATTAAGTTCAATTAACTTTTTTCTTATTACCAGAATCATTAGATAGCTTTTCTTTCTCAAGCTCTTTACAGTTCCTGAGCACCTCCAACTTGTGTATTGGTTTTGGTTGTTACCAATGACTTTATAGGGAGAAACATATTTAAAGCAAGTTTTTTGTCATGATGTTTTTTAAAATTATGATTTAAACTTTTTCTTTTTAAATTCAGCTGATAGTAACTTATTTATTTATGTTTAAATTCTAGGGAAAGTCTGCTTTGTGGTCTCATCTGTTACATTACCTAGAAAACAGGCAGAGAAAAACTACATCAGGCAGCTTCAGTACCTCAGGTAAGATTGCCTTCTGCTGGAAGAAGATGATGAAAAAATTATGAGTAAGAGCCACCTGCAGATTTACATCATGCAGAGATTGTTTTCTTGGAAATATCCTTCACTCAAAATAACTGAATAAAGTATTATATCTTCTACAGTATTAATATGGACCTGGTGAATTAACTCAATAGATTTTATGAAAAATAAACCTGTTTGAATTGAGCTCACTTGCTTGGAAGTAGCTTGAAATAGCTGATATTTTAGAGAAGGGTTTTAAAATGGTCTGCTCTGGTGTATCTTCCTCCATATGACACATAGTCACTGCATGACTGGCAAAGTGTATTACATTATGGTTGGGGGTGGAAAACAGTTATAAGCATATAAAATTGTTCTGTACTTCCTGAAGTTTTACATTCTCTGAAAAACAACTGAACAGTGAAGAAATACGTTACTTTTTGTTATTTTAAGTGTTTCAGCGAAAGTAATGTTACACATGAGATGCAGTCATTTTGCTGAGGTTAGTGATGTAATCTTTAAACAGTACTTCTTGTGGCATTGGGCATAACTTGGAAGAGAACAGTGGGTTTGGAGAAGTGGATGTTTGTTGTTTAGGGGTTTTTCTGTTCGTTGGGGTTTTTTGCTTTGTTTTTTTTAAGTTGTAGACAAGTGGCTGAGCAATACTAACATGTACCATGTCCTGGAAGCAATCAAAAACAAAGATTTGGAAAGTAAGAATGTCACTTGGTCCAGTGTTTTTGCATATTAGACTGAAGTTGCAATCAGTTTTGTTTTCCAACTTGGAAATGAGGACAGTCACTGTATTTTGTATATAGTTTGATTCTAGGGTAGGCTTTGAAAGATAAGGGTAACAATATTGCTTAAAAAAAACCTTAAACCAAGCTATTTTTAAGAGTAGTGGTGTTTACAGATGTGTGCAAAGCAATAGATTACTTGAGCTTATGATCTGGGGTGTACTGAATGCTGTTCTGTGATGTCAACAGTGCCAGTCAGTTTTACTGTGTAGAAAGAAGATAGGATAGTCTTAAGAAAATAATACTTGATTAGTATATATCTTAAGCCATTTGATGTCAGACTGATTTCAGCTGAACCTAAGCCCTTCAATGTGTTAATTCTTGGTGTGTGCAGATCTGAAAAGCCACCTGTGTGTGTATTAAGATGGTCATGTCATTTTAAGTGGAAGTAGGACAAAATATCTTCACAAAGTATTGGGCCATCAGTAACACAAGAGTGCAAGTTGATGTTATTTCACCTTATTATTGTTTATATTGAATTTAAAATCTTTAGATTAATTTATAAAAAATTCTCTTCTTCTGGATCTAGGAATAGTACTTGATTCAGAAAGGAGAAAGTCTGATTCCAGTCCAGCTATGTCACCTCTTAGAATCTCTCTCATCCAGGATATGAGGTGAGTTTAAGTTATTAAAACCAACATGGAAAACCTTTGAGATTTGTCTATTTATTTCAGTGTATAATGTGTACCATACAGAAGAGCCTGTGTTTCATACAGCAGGAGGGGGATGGGGGGAAAGAACCTGCTGAGCTATTTTTAGAACTGGTAGTGCAACCTTTTCATTGACCTTTACAAAAACATGTTTTGTACTGAGGATATTTTATATTGTCAAAGCTACTAGCTTATAGAAATACTCTCACACAGGTATCCCGTTTTTCTAAGTATTCTATATTGGTTTATTTCCACAGAGATGTGGGTGTAGCTGATGTATTTCCCCAGCCATTGCCAAGTTGATTGTGTATCTCTGAGCTCATTTTTGCTTCTCAGTGAAGAAAGTGGTGCAAAAAACTTTTTTGAGATAGTTTATGTAACATTGAGTACTGCAGGGCTTTGAGCAGAAGTTATTATTCACACTATATTCAGTACATTAAAAAAGACCTACAGAAATTGTAAATTAATTTTGAGAGGGTTTTCCTTTCCTTTTTTTTCTTACCAACATGTATTTTTTCAGTGTATAGGAGTGAATTGAGAATTTTCAAGGGACGTGCTTGTCCTTTCAAAATACATAATTTGTGTCTTGTATGGAAGAGAAGCTACTACTGAGAATGCAAAGATGGTATTTAATTTTCCAAAGCACTCAGCCATAAATATGCAATGATAAGGTCCAGAATGATTCTTAAATCATGTGAGGCAATCGTCCTGGTTTAGAATTTTGTAAATAAGGCACTGCATTGCAGATATTTAGTTTACAGGCTCATTTTCAGCTAGACCTGCAAGGAATTTAGTTACTGATGAATTTTAAGGTGATCTTGCCTCTTTTTCCAATCATCTGCCTGTTATTTTGCATTCTTGGCAAAATTCCTTCTTCAACCCAGCTAAGTTCAAAATAACTGTCATACTTTCAAAATACTGAGTAGTATCTGTCTTTTTTCTTTACTCTCCAGGCATATCCAGAATATTAGTGAGATCAAAACAGATGTTGGCAAGGCCAGAGCTTGGGTTCGACTCTCTATGGAGAAGAAGTTGCTCTCTAGGCATCTAAAACAGCTGCTTTCAGATCATGAGCTTACAAAGTAAGATCATTTACTTTGGGCAAACCTCTTAAAAAATAAACCTACTTAATTGTTTGACTTCAAAAACCCTGAAGTGCCTATTCTTCTCTCTGCAAAATGGATAGAACAAGCTGGCTTTCCAAATATCTGTACGCATTTTGAATGCCTCTGTGGCTAGAGGCAGGTTATGTTTATTTAAGGCTCTGAGATCTGTTTGCAATGAACATTTCCTGCCAATCTCTAGTGTTATGTTTGTCATGTATATGAGAGTGTGTGTCTGTTCATCAGTCATCATTGATTTGTTTTGCACATTTTTAGCTTGTCTGTCACCTGCTGACTTCTTTGTAATGGATATCTGAAATTGAGGGGAATTTTCAGGATGCCCTCCTTGCAGGAACAACCTACTGGTGGCTGTGTCAGCATTTCTGACACCTAATTCATGCATTCAGGATGTTTTCAATATTCCTCTAGTGTCAGTTGGATTTTGATGCATGGTTTTTTTCAGAAAACTCTACAAGCGTTACGCATTCCTGCGCTGTGATGATGAGAAAGAACAATTCTTATATCATCTCCTGTCATTCAATGCTGTTGATTACTTTTGCTTCACCAATGTTTTCACAACAATCTGTAAGTATTTGCTGTCCTTGGAACTCTGATTTCCAGATTTGGTTGATTCCTATCCAAAACATTAAGCAGCTCTTCTACTGTTTCTTACTGTTTCTTTCAATTTCTACTTTCTTTCTGTTATCTACCTGTGTATCTCACTGTTTCTGTGATCCTCTCTGGTAGGCAGTAGTGTCTCTCTCTTAGTAAAAAAATGCAGCTTTATTGATGCTAGTTGGGAGAGCATTCTCAACAGAAAATTTTGTGGTGGGCTTGTTTGCATCATACTAAACAAGAACAGTATGTATTATTCATTACCAAGGTGAGAACACTAGCTTAACACATGCTAGCAAATAAAAACAAACAAAAAAAAGCCTATTTTCATGCTCAGCCTACTTTGCTGCCTGACTGTCTCTGAGTTTGGGATAACAATGAAAGGCCCACTGAGGGGTGCATCAGAATTCTGGAACACATGAAGACATTGAAATACTTTTCCCCCCCTCCCCCTTTCTTTTCTTGTGTTTAAAAAGATGCCTTAGAGAACCTTCTAACCTGTTGTTGCTGATGCATGAATGTATTGCAGAGTTCTTGTGTATTTGTGGGCCTGCTGCCACAGGACAGGACGTTTCTTATGTATTTCTTATTGCACATTGTTTTGCTGTCAGCTCTGCTTCTGAATGACTGCTATGTGTACACTTCCTGGTTGTCAGTCAGTGCTTAGTGTGCAAGTGTTAGTATGATTAAATAGCAGCTTTGATGTTTTAACATTTTGTGGTACTGCACTATTGTTTTAGGACTTGTCTTCCCCTCTCCCCCTTCATTAAAGAGGTAGCATTAATTATCCTTGATTTTTCAAGTGTTACTGTTTTTGTGTTCACAGTGATCCCATACCATATATTGATTGTTCCTAGCAAGAAACTTGGTGGCTCGATGTTTACTGCCAATCCTTGGATCTGTATCTCAGGAGAACTGGGTGAAACAGGAGTCCTGCAGATTCCCAGGAATATATTAGAAATGACTTTTGAGGTCTGTATTGCTTGATACAAAAAATGCTTTGGATATTCTGCTTTATTTTTTCAGCTTTAACTTCTGTCATTGCTGTACCATCTTACCATACATTTCCTGGTTTTAGTCTATATGGTTAGCTGCAAATACTTTTTGTACTTGTACATAGTAAGTGTAATCTGTATTTAATAACATGCAGAGCAAAATGACTGACAAATCCTTAGTGGAAGGATGGACAAGACTGTCTTTATATTACAGCTTTGTGGTGTAATTGTGGGACCTGTCATATGTCTTCCACTGGAAACAAAGAAGTGATTCTGCTCTGATTTTTATGGGTTTGCTTGCAGTGGGTAAAATTCAGTTGAAAAATCTAATCAGCTGATGGTCTCTCTGCTGGTCAAAATAGTATTTAATAAAACAAAACAAACAAACAAAAGCAAATAAAGCAACCTGCCCCTAAAAAGCCCTGAATCAATCATCCAGTCAGAAAAGGTGAACCATATCTCTCATTCCCTGTCTGAAATTTTTCTCTAATAGTTTACTCCTCTGGTGAGCTTCTTTATTCCAGTTTACTCTGACAAATTCTTTGTTTAATTTGCAGTGCCAGAACCTGGGAAAGCTGACCACAGTGCAAATAGGACATGATAATTCAGGGCTGTATGCCAAATGGCTAGTGGAATATGTTATGGTCAGAAATGAAATAACAGGGCATACTTACAAGTAAGTATCATCCTGACATTTCATGTTGGGTAAGTAGAATTTCTGCAGGGAGCTGGCACAGTAGAGGTTGTTTGATTAGAAAGGTCTTACCTCCTGAGACTGTCTACAGTTGCCACTGTGCAAAGGCATTGAAATGTCACTTCTCTTCTAGCATTAAACAAGTTCGGATTCTTATAAAACGAAACATTTTTCAATTTGCTGATTCTCTACCTCAGAAGATTGGTGGAGAAGATGAGTTGACTGTTGTGTATCTTAAAAATAATCTTCTTTGAGCCCAAGGAAGAGATAGCAAGTTAGAGCTTGCTGCTTACCAAATACAGGTATTTTATATTAAGGCTGAGTTCTCTAGGTGTTACTAGAGAGACCTTTGATCAGAAGCTGGAACACAGCAGCCTGTGAGTGTTAGAAACCTGTGTTTGCGTAATGAAAGTAAAGGCATTACATTTATAGTAAGAATTAAATGTGTTAGCTACAGAGTAGTTTGGTGCCCTGCCCTTTGTTTACAGAAACTGTCAGAGTCATGTTGATTATAAATTGTTGGGTAAGTCTACTCAATTCTCCATGCCAGTTTGTTTGTAATTGAATGTAGAGGCAAGATTCTATTTTTGGATGCTGTTCAGTCTTCTGATTAAGCTGAATAAACTGACATCAGCATTGGTTGATAGAAGTGATAATGAGCAAGTGAGCACATCCGCTTCCTAGTGTCTGGTTTAATATTACGGTTTCAGTAGATGTAGTATTGGTATTCTGGAATTTAAGTATACATGCTTGGGTTTGGTGTTTTGGGTTTTTTTTGTGTGTCTGGCCTTTTATATAACATAATCAGTGAAAGCATGGGTGTATTTCACCACCCGTCTATAGCATATAGTGGAGCTTCCCCATTTTTTTTCTGCAGCTCTCAAATCACGCTGTGTATAGGACACCACAAAATTTTCCACTGTTTGCTTTGTGAATCATTTAGTGTGACATTTAGCACAATCTTGGAACTGCAAGCTGTTTTACTTTTGCTCCCTCTGCTGGCAGAAGCCTAAACCAAGACTTTGTTATTTGTTGTAGATGAGTGAAGTATTTAAGAAATGTACTAGCAGAATTTGGGTTTTGTGCAATTGAAATTGAAAGGTTTTGATGTGGAATTTAATCTGGGTTGAAGACTTGATCCAAGTATCTCCTTTATGTTTGTAGGTTTCCCTGTGGAAGGTGGCTTGGAAAGGGAATGGATGATGGCAGTTTAGAGAGGATCCTGGTGGGAGAGTTGCTGACTTCCCACACTGAGGCTGATGAGCGGCAGTGTCGAACTCCTCCTTTGCAGCAGTCGCCAAGCATGATCAGAAGATTTGTCACTATATCACCAAACAATAAGCCAAGTGAGTGGTGGGAGATATCTTGTTATGTACTGCCCTGCATTGTTGCCAGAGGAGAGAGCTGCTTGTGAACAAAACTGTAGGTTTTCTTGTATTTTAGAACTGTACTGGGATAGGACATGTGACATTTTCTTAGCCTGAACTCCTGCTCAAAGTCCAGTTAACTTCCCAGTTACAATCCAATTCAAGTTTTGAAAGTCTTCAAAGGTGGAAGGAAGATGTCTCTGTACTCCTGGTCCAGTGCTTAGCATCATAGTGGTGTTATCTGTATTCTTACGCTTCATTTATGAGATGAATGCTATGGAGAAGGGTAGATATTTGCTGTCCTTTCTCTGTGTATCCTTCATGGATGAAGAAGCTTCCTAGTAGTGTCGATTAATGGCCTTCAGTTTGGTACTGAGCTCACTTCTCTGGGGTTATCTTATTCCTGATAAATCAGGTGACGACTTTGCTCCCAAGCATGCCTGCATTTACAGTGGAACTGTCACAGCAAGTGTTTCCTTGGTGGTCCCAATCAGAGCACATCTCCTTTTCTTAGGTTATGGCTCTGGTCTGGAAATGCATGTGATTAAAAAAAGCCTTTCTAACTGTTGCATTTAACCACCACAGTGTTACCTTTGATACAGGAGCAAACTATCTCCATTTCTACGTCCTTTGCAGTAAATGAAAGTAGAATTGGTTTTGTTAGCCACAGTCCAGCGTCTTTTCACTAACAGTATTGTTTAACCTGGTTCATTCTCCTTTTTTTGTGGTAGTCTTATCCCTCGTGCACAGGCGCTATTTTGAAAGCTGATACAGAGCAACTGAATATATTTTTCTGTGTTACAGAGTTAAATACTGGGCAGATACAAGAAGCTATTGGTGAAGCTGTCAATGGCATTGTCAAGCATTTCCACAAGCCAGAGAAGGAGGTGGGGAGTTGTGTTTTCTGTGTAGTGGCACTCCTGTCTTAAAACTTCTATTAGTAAGCATTATAGAATATATAACAGAAATAACTGAGCTAAATGAACAGCCATCTGTTTGGAAATTCCTTAAGTGGAACAAAAATGAGATACTGATACTACATTGTTGGAGTAGTTCATACTCAGGTACCTCAGTTTTGCTGCTAACTGGAGCATTCTGTTAATTTAAATGTTAATATTCTGTTACTGAAAATCATATTATTAGTCCAATTGTTTCTACCTGTATCACTGTCAAGAGTGTTGCCTCGTGTTCAGTTTGTTCTGGATTGACATTGGACATCCTCATTGAGTACTGGGTAATCTTATTTTTTTAATGCCTGTTTTGAATTATCTTTGGTATTTAAAACATGAAAACCCTCGGGACACTTTAAAAAACAACCCAAAATAAGCACAAGACCCAAACTTAAACATCTCTCCACCCCACGTGCAAGTAAAGCAGAAGTGCTCTCAAGTACTCTGGTACATTTTTATGTTATGTATGTCATTGTCTTCACTGACACAGAAGTTATTTCATGAAACAAATATAAGAAGGATGCCTCTGTCAGAGTATCAAAATCCAGTCCTTGTGAGCAGGAGTGGTGTAGAGCAGTGCTGGTGCCTGTATGGATATCACTTGAAAGGCATTAATTTTTTGCAAATAATTCTCCCTCTGTAGTTAATTTTTTGAAGTTCAATATAGCATGGCAAGTTCATACACACTGTGGCTGCTGACATTTATATAGTAGTCTCAAGTAGTCATGCACTCATTTTACAAAGTAGAAATTACCATCATGTTCTAAAGAAATTTTTTTTTTTTCTGAGGTTTAAAAATTTAATGAAATGCTAGTTTTTTTATAAGCAAACAGTTTGAGGCACCTCTTACACAGGACCTGTGATTTTTATTTCCTTAGTTTTCTGTATGGTGATTATTGTTGTAGGTAAAACATGGTCATGTCCTTTAGCTTGACCTTTTTGTGGGTTCATTTAATGACAACAAGACCCTCAGACTGCTTTCTTTGATCTTGTTCTGAGAGAGGTCATCAAACTTTTGAACGTTCAGGACTTGTGAGAACTGGGCCATCCTTTCTGGAGCCACTGTTTGGAACTTTGGGCACCTATTTATTTAAAAACTGGTTGCAGTTATAAATGCATGAGACACTTTTGTGTCCCAGGCTTCAAATCAGAGGTAATAAATCTGTGTGCTTTCCATTTGTGTTTGGCAGAGAGGCAGCCTGACGCTCTTGTTGTGTGGAGAAAGTGGACTTGTTTCAGCTCTTGAGCAAGTGTTTCAGCATGGATTTAAATCACCAAGACTCTTCAAAAATGTCTTTATTTGGGACTTTTTAGGTAAGTAGGAGGAAAATATACCCAAGCTTGCTTGTGTCTTTGAAATATATCCATGTGCCTTATTACCACTGTGTCTCAGTGGGTATGAACAGCGTATTTCCTGGAGGCATCTCAGCAACATCTCTGTATCATCATTTTTCTGTAGCATCTCAAAATTTAGTATATTCTAGAACTACTTTATTACTGTTCAGAGGGAAGGAAGTGGAATTCCTGTTTAACACACAGGACTGGATTAGAAAAAAAGGCCAATGCCTAGATGTAATAATTCAGGAAATTTATGGATGAGCTTTGAAATCTAGACCTTTTGACTTTAACTGTCCCTTCCATGGCACAGACACTTGTGCCAGTTTGCCAGTGGTCTCATATAAGCATCAGATAGCCTTGTGGATTTGTAAGCATGTATAATGGGGAATTATTTTACTAAGGTATTAAATCTAGTCATCTAAATTTGAAGAGCATAATGCCTAGTTATTTTATTCGAAGCACAGGAGTATGATAATTCAGATATTTTAGGACCGCTCTATTCACTAATGAAACTTCATTATCTCCCATCATTCTTTTAAGAAAAAGCACAAACATACTATGAGACCCTTGAACAGAATGAAATGGTCCCCGAAGAGAACTGGCAGACAAGGGCCAGAAACTTCTGTCGTTTTGTCACTGCTATCAACAACACCCCTAGGAACATTGGGAAGGATGGCAAGTTTCAGATGCTGGTGTGTCTTGGAGCCAGGTATAAAGAACTCCTTTATTATTGGAATCCTCTGTTACTGATAGTTTAATAAAATGAAAAAGATGTTGTGTATTATTAAGATAAAGCCACTCAGCTGGGTTTGTGCAGTTTAACTATTACCAATACAGTCTGATTTAACTAAAGAAGGCTCAAGTGAGCCATGCCCTGACTGAGTTCCTACACATGTGAAGTGTGCAAAATCTGAGATACAAAACTGAGTATCCTGAAGAGCTTAGCAGCTGAATTGAGAAAGGTAGTAGGCTAGTGTAAATAGCCTCACTCTCATGTACAGAGAAACAGACAGCCATCCACTAGTGAGGTCTCTCCAGTTATGGGTGAGTTCGCCATCCTTCACCTACTCATTATAGAAAATGGGTAGTAGGAAAGCTGGTACCAGTTAGAGGCCTCTTGACACAAGGGCAATGGAGCAAGCTCTAGTGACTTTGGGCCTGTTTGGGACTTCCAGGTCCCCTGGTGACTCTATCTTTTGATGCGAGGGGTGGAAAGCCTAGAAATTTGGCTCTCACAAATACGCCCTGCATAAGCAAGTTCCACAGACAGTTACTTGCCCTTCCCTGCCTTATGAAAATGTGGAGCAGATGGTAGGTCTGTTTAGAAGGCAAAGACTAAATCATGTCAGTCAAAATAAGAAATTAACTTGGGTTTATTTTTATTTCCAAATTGCAAATTGCCACTTTGTCAGAGATCACCTTTTGCATCACTGGATCGCCCTGCTCGCAGACTGCCCGATCACAGCACAGATGTATGAAGACACAGCACTGATTAAGGATCATACTCTTGTGAATTCTTTGATTCGAGTGCTGCAGACTTTGCAGGAGTTCAACATTACCCTGGAGGCATCTCTTGTGAAAGGAATCGACATTTGACCTCTCATCCCACAGGAAAAAAAAAAAAAGCAACAAGGAGTGATTCTCATTAGTATGCAAAAGTTCTGTCTGCCAGTACATTGTATTGTGAACTTGTTCATGGCCCTAAAAATGCAACTTTAACTTTTCTTGAAGGAAACTCCAAAAATAGTACAGGCAAATAGATAGTAGCTGTAAACTCAGTGTAAAAAAGAGGATTTTGGTATAAATCTATTTTAGAGTTTATTTGCTGATTTGCTTTTTACACACTTTCATGTGAAAGAGATAGAGATGAGTATTGTGCAGCTTATTTTAAAGCTGCAGTATTTCCTTGCCATAGAAAATGTGCAGTGAGCCTTTCAGCATTCTGTGAACTTGCCTTCAGATATGCTGTGTGTCATAGACCCCAATGTATACACTCCATTTCTGCTGAGGTCATTCTATAGTTTTTAAACTAATATTTTATATATTAACATTATTACCAATATTTGATTTTTAACTTATCGGGTCATGTTCTGCTGCAAGGGAACTACAAATCTGATGTGTGCTTTTTTTTAATAGCTCCAAAGCACTGATTTGTCAACAAATCATTTTTTCCTTTATTTTTGTTGTCAGTATTATTTTTAGTGAAATCCGGGAGACTGAACCGTGAAATGTGCAGAGATCAAAGTAATATTTTTCATATTGGTACATTATTGCACAGAAGAAGTTACTCGTGTTTTTTAACTGATGTTTTTTATTTATTTAACCTATCCTTGTGTTTTGTATGTTTGCCTTTAAAAAAAAAAATCTATGATACAACTGGCTATATTATGTTGCTATTCAGAATTTACAGTGCAGCCCACTTAAATGAAAAACCTGGACTAGTTTGTAACACAAAGATGTTTGCACTTGAACCAGCCATTTGAAGTTTGCTATATGGTTGCTGCTGGTAATTCTCTTAACTGCTAATATAAAGAAGGACTGACTCCTCCCCCTCCTCCCCAAATGCCAGATGACTGAATAAAGATGTTTAAGCCCCCACAAAATAATAATGGGTTACCTTACTAGCAAATACAAGGATTCCTTAATTTTCTAAAAAGACAGCGAGTATTAAGGTATTTTATTTTCCTATTGAATGTTTTGGGTCCTGTTACCACAGTCTGCTTCATTTGGGATGCTTTTGTTTTTCCTCAGAGAAAGCTTTGGTCCATTTCTACAATAAAACACAGATTTCAGAAGCTCAGTTTATTGGATATCTGGAACTTGGCAAATGCCTAATGGCATCTGTTTGTTTGAAACCTCCGATAAAAATCTCTTTGATGTAGGTATGTGACTTAAGAACAGGCGAATTTATCAGCATCACAATTACTGTACAGAAATTCAGGGCTATGTATTTAAGAGGTCTCCACTGTATAAACTTCTCTCAGTATTGTTTCTCTTTTGACAAGCAGAGTCCAAGTTTTTTTGTTCATACAATGTTGTAGCACCTTTTCTTTACCTACAGCTTAGTCACATCTTGTGATAGTTTTATTTCCATAATTTATAATTATAGCATATGTATTAAATTTTTGACTATTTTTACTTTTGTCTTATTTATTTCAATATTAAACTGAGAAGTTCCTTTGTCACTACTTATCAGAGCAAGATTCTTTTTTGATTTCATAATAGCATTAGGAAAGATGCAAGGGCAATGTCCAGTCCACTCCTCATGCTGGGTGGGTGTGAATTCTTCCACAGTCTGGAGCCTGCAGAACACTTCACAGATGTATTTTGTGTGTGCAAGTTTGGTTTTATTGTTTTTTTTTTCCATCTTTGGAAGGGTAGGAATGAAACAGGTGTACTTTATTTTAAGAATTTCATGTATTCAACTTCATATGTTGGGATAATTTTATATGCTTGCCCCGAATTGCTTGTTATGTATTAATAGCAGAAAAAAAAAAATTACAGTGCTTTCAGCTAGATTTAAGGTGACTTTACTAGGTCTATGTGTTTCATAGGGAATATGTCTACCTAAGAAAGGAGGGTTGTATTAATTATTTTGACCTAAACAGATTGATCCTGTTAAAATCAAGGTGTTGGGGTTTTTTATTTTTAAAATTTTCTTTTTAGTTTGCACAAGTTCACCCACTGTGGCATGATACCATTGGTTTAGTGGCTTTCTCTGGGGTGGATCTTTTTTTGGCCTCATTATGGCAGCTGGTGATACCTGGGATGGATGCAGGCTAGGCTTGCTGGTTCCCAAGTGGTGGGTTCTTAGGCGGGCACATGAGGATGAAGCTGTCCATCAGTGACAACATGCTGTTGTGCTTGCTGTCCAGATGCGAAAGGAAGAAGCAGAGGTCATCCTTCCAATTCCTCAGTGAATTCTGGTCTTTCTTTGTGATAGACTCTTCCTGCTTATGCCACAGCAAATTACTAGGCTTAATCCCATTGGGAATCAAAGGTCTTTTTGGTGTGGAGTTTTGAATCTGGGAGGATTTGTTCCACTGAAGAGCAGTAGGAGGTTCTGAAATGCAGCAGAAGAAAATATTTGGTTGGATCTGGAAGACTGAGAGGTTAAATATAGCTCTGTGATAGCCTCTTCCAGGGTTTTGGCAAGAGATTTGGCTGGCATATCTAACAGTTCAGTCTGTAGTAGCAGCCATAATCCTTACCACTTTTCAGTATTTACCACAAACCAGCCTACTTCTTTCATTGAAGTAGCTGGCATCAGTCTCAGAATAATGTTAGGTTCCAGCATTTGCTCCTCCCATGCTATTCTGCTGAATTGGATGTCTCTGTATAAAACCAAACTGTGCAGTTAGTATCTTTTACTCTTGAGCTTTGTAAAATCAGTCTTATTTTTTTTAATTTGTGCTGCAACTTTAGTTGAGAAATGAGCTATACAATACTGCAATTGTAACAGTTTTTTCCCAGCTGCTTCTCTAAAATAAGGGAGCAGATTTGGTAGCTGCAAGTTAATGTGGTAATGCTGTTTTGGTTTTTGGTTTTACTTTGTAACAGTTAGTAGGAAAAGAGAACTTTTTTTAGCAGCAGATACACATTCTGTAGCGAGAAATACAGAGATAAAAAGTAGTTCATAATGCATTAAACATACAGCTCTCAACTGGCCAGACTTGTTTACAAGGTGGTATCTGATACGAGAACAAAATCCCCACGCTGTCACCTATCAATAATTTAAGGGTCTTGGATTAATTCTGTCAGAATTGAAACAATGATACTTGATACAAAAAGAAAATGCAAATTAGTAATTTGTTTTAAACGTAATAAAACACCATGATAAGTTTATACAAAAAATAGCCTTCACCTGCCATTAACTTAACTGATGTGTAGCTGAAAACACAATGAACTCAAGGCTATTTCACAATTTTTTCCATTATAAAGTATTTTTCAGGTTGTGAAATAGAACCTACTAGCCAGATGATCTGTAATTTTATATGTTTTAAATTATTTATTATGTTAAGGTTTCTGCAGTGAAACTATTCAGAGTTAACTTCTTCTGTACATTGTCAAATGATTTTTGTCCAGAGTACAAGATACACTATAGGACACTTGAAAATACTTGAACATTATGTACACATACTTCACATCTTTGTAGCTCTTCATTTTATATATAGAATTTGGTTCTTAAACTAAGATAAAGCATCAATATCTTATAAACTATATATTTTACTATGTGGGGAAATCACTGCTTGTTTTTTTTAAGGGTGGATGTTGAAATTTACATTATAATGACAAAACCCAGGTACTGTTTTCCTTTTATATTTTTCCTGTGACATTTCAATCCATTGGACATTAAATGTGAAATGGAAATACAGAACAGTTTTAGAGGTGTAGCTCATTTGCTGAATTGCAATAAAGTTTGTCTTCTAACATGAGAAATAGCATTAATGTGCTATTTTCAGAAGGCTTTGATTAGATTTGGCTAATAATTTTTTCTTCTTTGCCTGACTGAGGTACCTATAATGTTTTAGTGCATGATTTCAGGAGATGGTTTTTGGTACAGTTTTGTATGTTTGTGTAAATACCTGCCTCCCTCCCAGCACCAGTGTAGTTTCCTTGCAAGCAGCTGTTGATCGAACTCCCATCAGTGGGAGAGGTGCCTGTTCAGTAACCAGGGAATGGGGAGGACAGGATTTCAAAGGAATTGATCTTGGAATGTATCTGTGAATACAAACATAAGTTCCACCATTTAGTTAGCTTTTTTCCCTACCTTAGGAAAACAAATGTGAGCACAACTCATTTGTTTACTGTGCTTTTGTAACTTTGCTGCTGCCTGTCTCCTGGAAGCTTTCAATGTCAATTGTGTGATAAGCAGGGAGACCAAGTCAGTTTTACCAGCTTTCATCTCCCGCTTCATCCAAAATGCACTCTCCCCAACATCTCTGCTTGAACTGGCAGGTTGGACAAGGTGTCCTGTAAAGGTCCCTTCCAACTTCAGTCCCTCTGATTCTGCAATTCCTCCGCATGTATAATGACAGTAACATGTAAGAAGGCTGAATGCCAGTTCTCCCCTCTTGTATGGTTTCTGTCATTCCTTAGTAGCCAAGTGTCTGCAAAGAACAACTCATCCTTCAGGTGCACTGTTTTTCTGGTGTTTGAGGGAGCTGCTGACTTTTGTCAACTTACAGCCAGAGAGACTAGCTTATTCTTCTGACCTGTGTGTTAGCAATGGCTAAATTCTGCTCTGACAGATTTCTGTTTTGAAGTTGACAAATAGAAAATGTAATTTTGTCAGCCTGGGAATGGTTAGGAGTATTCTAATGTTGGTGGGATTCACTCGTGTCAAACTGTGAGGTCGTCATTTGGTATTTGATCATTATTTAAAAGTGTCACACACACTCACACCCCACCTCCCCCCTGCCACTTAGACTGGGGGCTGGAGCTGTGACCTTGATTCCTGCTGCAAAGCATTGCCATGCTTTTGTGAGATGTCAGACCTGCCTCTCTTGGACACAGACCATCTCGATTCCTGAGGCTTATTAGACCTCCTGCTTCCAATTCCTGTGCAGGTCACTACCACGGTGGACACGGGGAAGGCCTGGCTGGAGCTGTGAGGTAAACATGGTTTCAGAAGTGTTCACTTCGTCACGGGTGACCTTGAATCTTTCAGACTTCCTGCAAGGGGCAGGAAGGAGAAGAACGGGAGCCTTGGTGAGCAATGTGTGTTGTCCAACTGCTGTGTTCATAGCACTCTAAATGTTGGTGAGGAGGGCTTGAGTGCTAGGCAATGATTGTTGACTAACTGGCCTAAAGACATGGGCTTAGAAAAGTGCTTGTGCTGTCATTTGTTGTAGTGATGACTTGGAAAGTTCTTACAAAGTACAAATGTCAAAGATGTGCACCAGGCAGATCTTTGGCTAAAAGTTTTTTCGCAAAGCAGGAAGTCTCCTTTTTTCCCCCTGTTAACTGAAAGATACGTATTTTTTAATAGAACATATTATATTCAGTCCTGCAATAAAGAGAAAATGTTCTTCAGTGACTGTGGTGTTTTAAGATACAGATCTTAAAACCTTTAAAATACCACAGGTGGATCTGATGTTTGCTTCAGGGAAATGTTTCTACTAGTGGCATAAAAAGACAAGGAGTATAAATTATGTGAAAAGATTTTTTTTTTTAGATTCCTTGTAACCAGAGGAACCCCAGATTTCATGATTGAAAGCCACTGTTAAATTGCAAAATTAAATGCGGATTGCTGAAGATGTGTTATTTTATGTAGAACTGAACAACAACCTATCCAGTAGTTTGGAAAACCCCTGGATACTAAGATGGAGAATGCCAATTAAAATGTTTGAGTGATTAATTTCAGAGAAAAACAGTTGTTCAAAACCTAGTATACATACAGAGGGGTAAGGCTTAAAACTACAGCTCTGAGACATATGTATGAAGAGCTTTGGAATAATTAAATATTTGAAAGTATTTCCTCACTTGTCTGTCTGCCCCTTTCCCTTTTCTGTTCTGGCCTCCCCTTGGAAGTTGTTTTCAGCTTCTGTCACGAGCATTTGTTATGCTCACTCAGTTGTATTAAATTTCGGGTCAACACGGTGTGCTGGTGCTCAGCCCAGCACACCCACTGCTTCTCACTACAGTGAGAGTACAAATTAGAGTACAAATGACAGTCTGCATTTCTTCAAATAATGTCATTAAGTGATATGATTTATCAGGGATTATAAAACTGTTTTTATCCCAAATTTTTAGGCAAAAGTATCTGACACTACTCAGGAGATCAGGTGCAGAATTTCTGAAGAGGTTTTTACATCCAACTGCTCTGTGGCAACATCTATCTATGTGAGGAAACTTTTAGTGATATTTTAAGTATGGAGCAGGGGAGTACTGGGGATTTTGTCTGTGAGGAAGAATTCCTGTGGAGCAGCAGAGAATGTTTGTAGCAGTGTTGTGGTCCTGGCAGTCCAAAGAGATCTGACAGCATTGGTGGGAAGAAGTGCTAGGTTTTAGTGCTAGGTTTTGTAAGATTAAAAGGCAGCAATTGACCCTACCAGGGACAACTGGAAAAAGCAGACAAGTTTTCTGATGAGCAGCCTTTCTCCAAACGTGAGACAAACCACTGTGTCCCTGAAACATCTGTGAAATTTAACTGAATGGGACTCTGGTCACACAATATTGGTAAAGTTTAGTCAAAGATTAAAATGCTGTATAGTACACAGATGAGTAAAAACCTTTCTATTGTTTTTAGGATCAATATGCATAATGTATGGAAATACCTAATTTGCATACACTTTCGCAGATGTTTACCAGTAGTTATTTTCTTCCTTCAAGTTTGTGATTTTATTTTTATACTGAAAACAAAGCAAACAAAACAGTGATATCTGGGGTCTCTTCCTGTTGAACTGCCCCTGGAATGTTTGATTTTCTTTCATCACATTTCATTTATTGCTGAAGTTGAGCCTTAAGAATTATTCTAGCTTCTCTTTCCCAGTAAATTTCATCCCAGATGCACTCATCTGTTACTAGTTGAATAGTAGTTTAGAAAGCTACAGAAAGATGGCCAAATTGAGATCTGAGCTTGTGTCTTTAAAGAGATATTTTAATGTTAATTCTTCATCAGACACGAATGACCATTGAAACATGAAATAATTGCTAGGATTCTTCACTCAGCACTTTGAAATTTATGTGTAAGAAATGGTTTCATTAACTAAGATAAATATTGTTCCTGTTTGTTTTTTAAGCTGTGTTGTGGTCTTTTGATGTAACTCAGGCATTCCCAAATATTTGTGTCACTTTATATTTTAGTTTACAGAAGTAAATAAGATGCTTTGCTTTTACTGTGTCTCAGAAAGCTTTAACTGTTTGTGTATGTGGCTCTTCACAGTTTCTCGTAGTGTTTTTTTTCTGCTACAGTCTGCATATGTAATTTTTTTTTTTTTTTGCCAAATCTTATGCTGAGTTTTAATTAAATTAATATCGGTCAAGTTTTTTGAGGAACATTGATTGGAAAGTGCTTGAAATGTGCAGCAGATTTTCTGTAAGGAATCTTGTAGTCGTGTGATTCAATGGGAGATGGCTTCTCTGAGCATTTGGGGCAATTGTTTGTAGAGACACCTTGACTAATACCCCCAAATGAGGGTTGCATGAATGTGTGAATTTCCATCGTAAGTATGCTTGTTTATTCATGAGATCGTGGCAACTGTTTAGAAAGTCTTCATTCATTTATTACTTTCTGTTGGTAGGAGAGGCTTGGAGCATGGTGTGGGGCTGGAGGATCTTTGGTGTGACTTTAGTGAGCAGCTCTACGCATTTATAGATAAGTTTGACTAAGATGAAAACCATCCAGGAGATACAATAGATTGTTTCTCACTGGATTTTAGGAGAGAATAACTTTGATCATTTCAAAAGCAATGAAGCCTGCTCCAATGAGAAAGGAAAGTGGTAATTTATAGCTACCATTAAGGAAACAAAGACAAAGACTGAGAGAGGCAAAGTTTCACTCTGAAGATTTACTAATGTGTATAAACCAGCCTTACAACCAGAAATGGCTCGGTATTTCTCACAGAACAGAACAAAAGAGAAAAGGCAGCAAAATGGGGATGGGAGGGTGGGGTGGAAAAGGATACTGCCTGCTTTTCCTTATTCTGTGAAAGGTCAAACAACATTTCAGAAATTACAAATTCAGTGAATATTGGACTTTTACCTGCCAAATGCTGTGAGAAATCCCTGTCTGGGAAAGGTGGTAGGATGGGTCCTAGGCTGGTGGTGTGGTGTTGTGGGGTCTGGTACACCCCACTGCAGTGGGGTGTAATTACTTGGTAAAAATTGTAATATTGTATTTTTTGAGAAATGCAAGGGAGACTCCAGTGAGTTGTGTGTATATGGGTTGTTGCAGGATGCAGGCATACAGATCTTTGCACGGGCTTGTCTCTGCTAGAAAGAGACTGGATTGTGGGCTGCTCCAGAAAGGGGAGCACCGGTCCCAATACACTTGCCGCTGGCACCCACTGTCTGCGTGTGAGGTACTGTATGTACCTGCAGGAAGCATCGGCTCTCCCGGACACCTGTGTTTAGGGTGTTGCGCAGGTGTTTGAACGCGGTGCCGCGGGTGGGTGCGGCGGTGCGGTGTGTGGAGGGTTTTCAGGTGGGATGGGGCGGTTCGCGGGCGAAGGGTGCGCTCACCGCCCCTGGGTGCCTCTGGGGGGGCAGCGGGCAGGGCAGGGCAGGGCAGGGGGGCCCGGGAAGGGGAGGCCCGCNTCTCCCCGCGGCGGGCGGCTGGCGCTGCTGCTGCCGCTGCTGCCGCTGCTGCCGCTGCTGCTGCTGCTGCTGCCCCTGCCCGCCCCGGCCGCCGCCCTGCCCCTGCCCGGTGAGTGCCTTGCCCTCCCGCTCTCCTTCAGCCCCGGACAGCGGCTGCCCCCGAGGGGCACCTGGCCGTCCCGGCGGGCTCCTTCGCTCTCGGAGCGCCGGGCAGTCGCTACCAGGAGCCGGCGGGAGGGGGGGGAGAGGCCGGTGTCAGGGGGGAGGGAGGCAGTGGTGAGGTGAGGTGTGAGGCGGGGGGGCACCTCCTGGCGGGGCGCAGCGGGTGCCGACCGTGGCTTCCAAGTGCCGGGTTCCAGGCGGTCTGGTCAGGGAGCAGAGCCGGTCCCCAGGGGTACCGCAGCCGGCTGTCGTCTCACCTTTGCCGAAAGAGCGAGGAAGTGAACTCTGCGTCTGTCACGGCTTAATCTGCATTTGGTCGCCGAGACATAAACCCCCTAATTCTTCCTGCAGCCTGCTCCCCGTCCGCCTTGCTGCCAAGTTTAAGGCTGTGTGATGTTTGCTCACAGTCTCCCTCCTCCAGGGTCTCTCTGCAGCTCAGGCTACTGTCACTGCATGAGGAAATACCGCTCCCTGTGCATAGGGTTTTTGGTTTTCGAGCCCTCTTTTCCATGCTTGGGTATGCTGCTGTAGCACTGGCTCTTTACCTTGTTTCCCACTGCCAAACACCATGAGGAGTTAAAGTTACACGAGTACCTTCTGAAGCTGGCAGCTGCTGCAGGACCTACAGGCATATTTTCTGATTGGGGGAAAAAAAAAAAGAAGAGATGAATGCTATAATTGTAAATGGGCGAGGTGCTGGCTGAAATTCCCCGTTAAAAAGTGATCCCCACTATAAAATGTGGCTAACTATTTAAGCAGTCACCTTCTGCTGAGACTCCTGCAATCAATCCTGTCATTTTAGGAGTAACTTTTTGTACCCATGTGGGGTGCTGCTGCAGCAATTCTTGCTGTTAGCCATTTGCCAGAAATCTTCCTGATTCTGTCTTTCAGTTCTCTTCTGCTGTATGAAAGACTTCTGCTTATGTCTTCTGCTGCCCATAACTTTTCTTCCTCTCCTGTCTACACTTATTTGTCTCCAGGACTTTCTCCTGTGGGTGTTTCCTTTTCTTCTCATTCCCTCTGGAGTTTCCATCTGGATGTCTTGCTGCAATATGCTGTGCTTTGTGATGGCTGGCCAGGTGATTTGGCAATGCTGCTCACCTGATACTAGTTTTATATTTTAAATATTTCCATTAATTATAAATTATACATCCATTTGATGGTAAGTCAGTCTTCTAATGTGTTAATGATTACTTCAAAAGTACATTTCTGTAAACTCCTCTTGTTAGTCTAAAAATCATTTAGCTGGCTGAGGCTGATGTCACAGATGTGACCAAGAATTCTTTCAGAAGCTGTTTTTTGTTCACCAGAAGAATGATAGTCTCTAATGGATCTCTGTAAAACTGTCAGCTAAAGCCCATGGAGTGTCTAGTCCATAATAGATTATTTTGGATCTATTTATAAATGGGTACAAAAGCTTAATACAGACTTAATCTAAATCCCATGCAAATACACCTATATGCAGGTTATTATAAAACTTTATAATTAAAATGATAAAAATTCATAATTAAATTTAAAAAAAAACATAAAAATTTTAGTTCTTCATAAAAATTTAAGTTCAGATACAGTCTGTGGATCTTTCTGTCCTGACTCAGAAGTACATAAGCTACATACACAGACTGCAAACAGATGCTCAGCCTGAGGTGATGCTTACACACGTGTCTTGTTCTCCACCTTCTGATGTCCCTTCTAAATCTTGTCTTTTCACAGACGTGGATGAATGTGCCCTGGGGTTTGATGACTGCCACCCAGATGCTATTTGTCAAAACACCCCAAAACTGTACAAGTGCATGTGCAAAGTGGGTTACACGGGTGAAGGAAAGAAATGTGAAGGTAAACTGATGGGAGTGCTATGCCTTGCTAGTGTCAGCATGAGGTATTTCTAAGAAGACAGACCCATTAGAAATAATGCCTTAGAGCATGCAGGATGATTTTAAATCAAATTATTCATTGTTTATTCACCTGATTTGCTTCCTGTTTGCAAAATCAAAGACAAAGAGATTGCATGGCTTGATCTAATTGATTGACTTGATCTAATAACTAGGTTGCTGTTTAACCAGTAGCCTTAAAAATGATAGTTACATGGGAAACTCATGGCATTTTGTCACTCTTTATGAACATTCAGCAAGTACTGATTATGTAGATATAAAGTATAGTTGATTTGCAAGACAATGATAATTTTTTGGACAGCAGTTGTTGCTCACATGTACACAGTTTCTTTTCTAACTGTCTATAACACTCAAGGAAGCATCCATCATACTGACTTTTGCTTGATTCTTTAGACATTGATGAATGTGATAATGACTTCAATGGAGGCTGTGTCCACGAGTGTTTCAACATCCCAGGAAACTATCGCTGTACTTGCTACGATGGATTTATGTTGGCTCATGATGGCCACAATTGCCTGGGTAAGAAGTGTGTTCATGAACATTTGGAGTTGTAATGCTAACATAGCCCTTTAACTGCATCCGTGGGAAATGCCTGGTGATCTGTTGGGCTGAATCTGCTCAGCTAGAGAGGAATGTTATGTTCAGGATTGTGGGTGGGTACTAATGTCCCATCCCAAAGTGTCTCTTTCTCTGTAAAAGAGGAGGAAAATTGTGCCAAATTTTGTTAAGTGCTTTGGGTTAAAATGTGTGAAGTGCCCACACTAACTGTTGCACTAAATGAATTTATGTAAAATAAGATGTGCTGCAATCATCTTTTCTGTTCCAAAGTTAGTTTAGGATCATTTCTCAGGTATGTTTCCAGGCTTAGAAATCTTCTCTCTTGTACATCTGTAATTCTGAGCTTATCACTTTGTGTCTGACTTCTTCCTGACTTGCAAGCTGTAAGGAAAGGACAATTAGGAGTGTGCAGTAGCTGTATGTGATTGAGGCCACCAAAGTACAGAGGAACTAAGCTTGGAGTTTCCTTGGTTGGTTAGTATGAAGAAAAACCTTGGCAGGATGTTCGTTCATATTCAGCCCTTCATGGTAACCTCAGCTCAACTCCACTGCCTTTACACAAATGCACTAGAGAGAAATAGGATGACCTTCCTATTATTTTAAAATAATGTCAGCAGATATTTTTCTTCCTTCTCTACTGATGTATTCTCTTTTATCCAGTAGCCCCTCTAGATCATACTGCAGCTGACTTGTTTGTGATCGTTAAGACCTAGACCTAGCCTAGACCAAAATCTACTGCCTATGCCGTAGATATGCACAGTAACTGCTATGTTACTGAGAAGCTGCTCAATATTGCATGGAAGACTTTTAAAAACAAAATGTAGTTGACATACAGTAAAATTTTTACCACTGACCTGCCAATTTTGAGATGTGCTGTAAATGTTAAATAAATATTTTGGCATGCAGCAAATTGGATCACATCTTCTCTTAATCTGTTTATTTACTTCGTTCACGCCAGGGTTGCCCTCCTCTCACCCTTATTTTTTAAGATCTCGGCTGTGTGTCTGGGTCTAAGCCAAACAGACAATTACTTGTTGGAAAGAGATGATTTTTTTGAAAGCTTTCCAAGGTCTGTAAGACCGAAACATCTGCTGGAGTTCAAATCTGTAGTGCTAAAGACTCATGGAGGCTGTTTATTCATGATTGTTTGCACATTCACATCACTGTGGAACTCTACCCAGCTTCTCTGTGATGGAGATGTGTCAGCCGCTCCTTTTGCTACAGCGAGTCACATTCTTTTGCATCCAATTGGCTTACTCATTACCTTCAGTAGAAATTAAATCTGTTGTAATGCTATGTTATGCTTCTTACTCAAAGCCTTTCTCTTTCTCCTTTATTTATTTATTTTTTTTTTTAAGACCACTGTTTTTGCCAGAAATGCTACAATGTTAAATTAAAAACATTGTACTGTCAGCACAGGCACAATGAACAGAATGGGGAGCGATTATGGTGTTCCATCTGAATTTGTAAATGAGACCAGTGCTTTGCCTCAGCAGAGTTTTGTCCTGTTTTTAAGGGACTGAGCATTTTTACTTCTGTTCAAATTGTAGTTTCTGAAAATTGAGGTAGGAAACTTCTTTGCCGGTAGCAGTTACAAAGCCCTGTACTTATTAAGGGGTAAAATTCCAAAACATTGGAGGTTGGGGTGAACATTGTGTTGTTCAGAGGCTAAGCTGAAGTTTTTTGACTCTTTGTTTCTCTTGGCTGCCTTGCAAGCAGAGCCTTTCTATATGCTCTGGTATTGTTGAAGATCTGAGTATTGAAAAATCAACATTAAAACCATTTAATTTTGTCCTTGACTGCAGTCAGGCAACAGCAGCAGCCCTGATGGTAATTGGTGGTGACCTAGAGTTGAGGGAGGACGACAATAAATCAAACTGAGCATCAGATGTGATGTGTAAACTCTAGCCTGTGTGGAAGTAAGGAGCTAGATTTAAGCTAAATTTATTTTCAGGTTTATGTTTTACTTGTTCCACCTTTGCTGGGGCAGAACTTTTGGGGAAAAAACCCATCTTTTATAGCTTGGATGGGTTTGGAGCCAAAGCTGCATCCCACTGAACAAGACAGAACTATGTATGAATATTCAACCTAGATATAAATATTCTAGGCTGCTGTGTTGTAGTACAGTCCAGCTGGACTGAGAGGCAAGGTATGTTCACTTACGTGGATTGTTGAGCTCTGCTTCTGGCTTCACCGACCCTACTCTGCCTTAGTTGTAATGGGTGACTTCAGTTAGTTGGCCAGCATTTATTTGGAACCCTGTAACTGATTTAGCAAAATGCAAAAATATACTTTCTCAAGGGTTAAAACACAACAGCAACAACAACAGGTTGGCCTGGGGTGTCTAAGGTGCTGGGTGTGATGTGCTGAGCAGGAGCCAGTCCGTACTACACACTGAGTGGCTTCTTCCTATATGAGTGTGTTGGTGTTAGAACAAAGCTGATATCTCTCTCTGTTTCTTTCAGATACAGACGAATGCATGTTCAACAACGGAGGCTGCCAGCACGTTTGTGTCAACACTGTGGGGAGCTATGAGTGCCGCTGTAAGGAGGGGTTCTTTCTGAGTGACAACCAACACACATGCATCCACCGCTCAGAAGGTACTGGCTGCTTCCCTCGAGGCACAGAGCAGGGGTTTTTGACAGAAGCCGACTGCAAAATCTCTAAACCAGCTTCAAAAGTAATTTTTGGTTGAGTTTTTCAAAGCTGCAAAGTGTCTTGAAGTTCTCACTCCTTTCAAAAGGAACGGTGTATCAGAATCTTCTAAGTGACTTTGAAGACTCTTTACATCCCTTCTGCCCCTTTGATCCCACTTGTATGTCTGCAGTGTTGTGCTTGCTAAAGGCTGTGCTGCTGTGCTCACGGTGTCCTTCATACTCTGTCCTGATCCAGGGAACTGCAGCAAGTTGAAGGACAGTGAGTTCTGACTGTTTCCATTGACTTTAGTTACAGGGCAATACCTGCATTACTTTCAGACACCTTTTAGATTCCCTCTGCAGTGTTTAGGTTTCAGCTAAGAGATTTATTGTTTGTCAGCCCCTCAGGTATTCAAATTACATTCTTTGTTTTGAGTGAAACCTTTATGAAGCGACCTTTGAGAGATCAGAGAGCCTTGGGTATCTAATTAGGGATCGAATTGAACAAAATTATTGTGGATGCCCTTAAGGAATACTTTAAAGTGGTTGTTCAGATCAGGGAGTTGTCCATTGAACTGTACAGTGAATATCTTACTAAGAAGTATTTAAAGCTGCAAAGCTTTCTTTAATCTATGGCTTATTGTTGGCATAACTATAAGAGGAATCTGAGCATGAATAAACAAATCTCACTTTAAAAATCCCCATAGTGAAGAGATCAACACTTATAGACATATATGGCCATCCACAGATGAGTGTGCTGAGGTGGCTGTCATCTGATGTAGCTAAATTGATCTTCTGTTTGAATTAAGAATTTGTATTCTCAGCTTCCCTGGTACAGGGCTTGGTCTCAGGGGGTCTGCTGATGCATGGTGACTTCTCAGGCCACTGCAGGAGCCAGTCTTAAGAAAAAAAATGCATACCCTTTTTGCCTGAAATGCACTTTTTTCTGACTGAAGTACAGAAATGTTTGTTTTCCCCAAAAGCCAATTTTTGAGGTTATTGTGCTGTGCCTATTTTCCTTTTGCATCCCCCCCCTCTTTACCGTGAAGAAGTGCTCCCATGGTATTCCCCACTTTCTTTTTCCTTGGGTGGGAAGGTCTGTTGTAAGCCAGTCTCATTGCTTTATCTTTCCCTTCACTTTGTTCTCTGCTTTACTGCTCATGATGATTTTTTTTTTATTTTCTGCCTTGTATATGCATCTCTCAGTGTGTATAATTTATTAATTCTCTTTGAGACCTCACAGCATTGATCGAAACAGCTTTTGGCACCTATCCAGTTCTGCTTCTTATCTATGATGTAAGGGAGTATTTCCTTCCCTGTGTCACGGCTCAGTTAAAAGAATGCTTGAGAGACCACCTTAGTGGTCTGCAATGCTGGCCTCTACATGCACAGGAAAAGACTGAACAGGAGCTGAGATAGAAAAAAAGAGAGGCTTGGGGCTGTTGTATTCCTCCTGATGAATGGTGTAACAGGAGAGCCTGAGAGTCACCCGCCTTTCCAAGTGTCTCTGCAATTATCCTCTGGTTTCCTTGCCACCTACTGTCACAGGGGACTCAAGGTTAGGTGGCTATTAGAGGAGAGTTTGATAATGACAGTGGATATTTCACCTGATATGAATTGTTGTTCTGAAGCACAAGGATTTTCTGAGGTTCTGCTTAAACCACAGGAACTCAGAGTGTCTTGGGAAGTTGTGCACAATCCTCTTTTTTTCCTTGTCTGTCTGCTCTGAATGAGCTCTTCTTCATCTACAGGTGGAAAAACTGATTTACTTTGAGATGCTGTTACAGCAGCTGCCAGGGCAGCCATGCACACATAGCTTGTTTCTGTGCTTACTTTTTCCATATTAGACAATATAAAAATTTGAAGGAAAACAGGAGTTTCTCACAAGCAGATATTGAGTACATCATGTGATTGCTACTGCCATGGATGAGAAATCTTGCTACTCTCCCTTGTGGTGTTTCCCAGTTATAGCTATCTACATGGTAGTCTGAATCAATGGGAGTGAATCAGACCTGCAAGATGAAAGCCATACATGGTAGAATTTGACAAAAATTTGTTTGGGATTTGGTTCTGGATCACCGTCTGCCATTGCAGCAGCTCTGGATCAATGTCACCAGGTGTACATCATGGTGTCCATGAAGGAGTTTGCAGTCACACAGTTTTTATGGTTTTACAGGCATTTTTAAAATAAGAAACAGCCTTATAAAATGAGGCTTATTAGACATCTTCTACCACCTTTGGAAGACAGCAGCAGCTTTGTAGTAAATCCTAGAATGTGTGGATATATGTATCTCCTATGAAAGGCTGTCTTTTGGGTCAGCTATATTTTGGTGGGTTTGGTCATGTAACTTGTTACACAACGAGTACTTGGTTACTAAAATGTACCCCGCTCTGGGGAAGTGCAGTTTTAGCTTTCTGTGGAGGCCTGATTGAATTCTGCTCAATCCCAAAGTGAGCATTTAAATCATTTGGTGTCAGTGAACTTTACCAAAGTACCTGCTTGAACAGTTTCCTCTTCGTAGCTAAATAGAGACAAAAGAATAACTTTGCTAACAGAAACTAAGCTGCTAATTCTCTTAGTGCCTTCTAACACCTCTGAGCTTACAGACCAAATCATACTGCATGTTTAAGAACAGAAATGTCACAAAAACACAGGAGTTAATGAGGCTAATTTGTGGCCTCATAGGTTGTCTCATTCCTTGACTGACAGCACAATAATGGATGACAGCTTTCATGTGGGCTCCTTGGGCTCTGTCTGTGTGCTGCAGGATTTGAAGTGTCATTGTCTTGCTAGAAGTCTACAGAGTCCTCACTGTGGGAAAGGAATCAAAAAGCCAGTAGAGCAGAATAATCTCAGCTCTGCGATATCCATTCCTTTGTTCCTTGAAGCTGTCTTCATAGAGAGCTGTAGCTGGTGCTTCAGATGGTGAGAAGAGTCATTTGCAGAGTGAGGACCTAACTGAAGTCTAGTGGAATAACGGTGACAAGCTGATCTCACCAAAAGACAGTGGTTGGGTTTCATTTAGTAACAGGGCTGCAAAAAGGTCTGTGTAAGGGTATCACAGATTCACAGAATGTGTAAAAAATATATAGTGTGTGGAATTGTTCCTACAATCCCCTCGTAGCAGCACGGTCACCCTTTTCATTCTCTCTCTGTGCATCTGCTCAGCTCAGTAGAAGTTCACTGGGGTAATGTGGGATAAGCCCTTGCAACCAAAGGATGCTTCATTTAGTCTTCTCAAATGAAGTGTTCTCAGCAAGAAGAACAAACATTTTGATGAAACATGTCTTATAAAAGCCAAATACACTAAGGCGGATAAGTTGATAGCAGAGATGTGTTCTCCATGTATACATGAGGAGAAAATTCAGTTGTCTTCTCTCCCAGTTTTGTACCAGTATAGAATACTTCAAAAATCTGTGGTGTTCTGTTAGAAGTCATTGGTCTGATGATCCCATTTGCTACCTCAGCCAGCTGCTTTGTAGTTGTGTGTGTACAGTTGTGTGTACTACACAATTGTGTTGCCATCTTGCCAACAGCAAAGGCATTGATTTAGTTTAAATGTGGGGCAAGGTGAAAGAAGTCTTTGCAATAATTCTAGGAGTGATTTCCCCCTATTTAACTGACTTTAACTTTTGAAAAGACCAGGCAAGACACTGGCAATCATTGAGTGCTGGTTCATGAACAGCTGGTAACTGTCAGAGACAAAAATGACAGGATGTTTTTAGGAGGTGCACCAAAAGGAAGAAAGTCACATTGCTTTTTCATTTGGTTAAAACAGCCACTGGCACTAAATTCTGTCCAGCTGGGAAGATGTCTAGAAATATACAACACTGATAATCCCCCATGGGGTTATTTAGGGAGGTATTTATTGAAATCAGAAACAAACAAGCAAGCAAAAACTGTTAACAAAAAAGGAATTGACATACAGCACATGTCCAATCTGCATTGCTGCCTGGTCACTACTTGGTCACTGCAGAGATAGGTTATGACTTTGGGAATCTGCTTTGTAGGCAGTAATTGAAATAGGGATGACTTTTGTGACTGCTGGCCTGGGTATTCCTGTGTCTGGTGGGTGCTCTTTCAAGCAGAGAAGCAAGAACTTTACTTAAACTTTGTTCTTGCCAGGTATCAGCCCCTTTGCAATTTTTATAAATGAGATGAGGAGGTTTTATTGACACTGGTATAAAACGGGAGCATTGGATCAGAGTGCAGATATTGTAAAAATCTAGGGGTGTTGTTTTTTGACCTTGCAGTCAAAGGACATGGGCATAAGAATGATTACAGATCAAGAAACTTGGGGCCATTGACTTTGCAGGATTGAACTCTCTGCCTTTCCTGTCTGTAAGCTTATGCTTCTTGTCCCAACACTTTAGAGTCTTCCCAGAAGTAGCAGGCTCTTGTCTGTGTGTGTAGTGAACTGACTTTTTTTGACTGTTGCGGGCACACAGAGATGCTGATGCTCTTTCACTTGCCCTGTTTTGCAGAAGGGATGAGCTGCATGAATAAAGATCATGGCTGTGCCCACATCTGCAGAGAAACACCCAAAGGAGGAGTTGCCTGTGAATGCCGACCAGGATTTGAACTGTCCAAGAACCAGAGGAGCTGCATTTGTATGCAACATTCTGCATATGCTTATGGTTTCCTAAAGTGAAAAAATAGTGTTATGTTTGCAGTGATAAGGGATTTGGTATGTGACAGCTAAACTGGGATGTCATGCCTAAATTGTGTGCATTTGAATTAAACTAGAATCAGTGGCTTTGCTGGACCCTTCTTGCATGAATCAATTTTTTTGCTACAGTATCTGTAGTTTGGTTGCTGTACCATCTTTCATAATGGTGAGAAGTTTGACTGCACAAGAGCTCTGCAGTTTTTCGGTCTCAGGGGGGTTCTTCAGGGAAGGGGATGTGTTAGGAAGGTATATTGTATGGGCAAATGGAGGCATAGTCTTTCAAAGGTGATGGAAGTAACATATTTTCTTCCTAGTAACATGTAATCATGGAAATGGTGGCTGTCAACATACATGTGATGATGCTGATAATGGGCCTATTTGTGGATGTCACCCCAAGTACATCATGCATGTGGATGGGAAAACCTGCCTGGGTCAGTATACAGTGGAGGGAAGTATTTTTCTGTTGATGACTGATGCTAGAGTGTTGTGATATTGCTGTGTGTGCATGGTGAATGCTCCTCATAATAGCGTGGCAGGAAAATGTGAAGAAATCCAGACCTAAGAAACTGCTGGTGCATAAATGAATTGGTTGGGTCCAAGCAACCCATGTGTCCCCGTGTATGTAAGTAGCTACCTAATACTTGACACTACTGCAGTCTGTAATCATCACTCTGAATGACAAGGCCTGTCAATAACCAAAGAAGATTCCCTTCCCTCAGGGATATTTTAGGTTCAATTTCTTGTGTAGCATGAGTCAGAGTCTAACCAAACAGTACACTTGTTAAAACCAGAAGTCTGAATTCAATTAAAGTACAATCTTTGCAAGGCATTTATCCAGTAAATAGGGCACTTAAGGTTTATAAACTTGCCCAGTCTCTGGAAGAGTTTGTTGTCTGTTGACTGAAAACAAATGCTTAGGGATAACTGCCTGTTCCTTGTATTAGTCCATGATAGATGATGACAGTGTGCTCTCTTAACAGCAGAGTTCATGAGAGTTCATTTAGTTCTTTCGTCTTGTTTGGTGTTCACTGCATATCTCCTGTTATGTAAAGACAATTTACTGAACAAAACATGAGTGGTGAAGAAACAATAAAACCAAACTATTCTCGTGATTTTGATTGAAGAGTATTCATGATGTTCATTACTTGATTAAAAAAAAATAAATTTCTGCGTAGTCAGTTCTGACTGTCTCTAATACAGTGTCTGGTGCAGCTCGTTGCGTGTGTGTATGTACTGAATATCTGATGAGACTTCTGATCAGGCCACCAGACCTGGGCACTCATTTTCTTTTTTGACATGTTCCTTACAGAGAGGGAAGATGCTGTTGTTGAAATTTCAGAGGGAAACACTACAGCTGGAGCTGATGTGGACAAGAGGGTGAAGCGACGGTTGCTTATGGGTAAAAGTGCTTATCCAAAATAATTTTGCTATTTGCTGAAACCTTTTACATTTAAGAATTGGGGTTTTTATTGTAACCATTCTTACATTCAGGTCTGGGTTGAATTCTTCTTGAGATAGTAATAATATTCCATAATGCATAAGAAACTATGTACATTGTTTGTGATGGTCAGTAGAAGGTGTCAGAAACTTGCCCTTGAAGTAGTGTATGTTTCCACGGTTCTGTATTCATCATAGGAGTGCAGTAGAATCCCTTCTGTGCTATGGTTTTAGCCAAGTGATTGTGGAAGAAACAGTGATTTACCTGCTTCTTTTCAACTGAAAGTATAGTTCTGTATGTAAGAGAATTGGGCCAAGTGGTGGTTTGTGTCTAGAATGACATGCTAGGATACAAGGCTATCTTGTTCTTCCTAGAGCTGTTCACATCTGGCCCAGTATGCCAGCCCCTGAGGGTCTGTCACCACTGGGAAGGCACTGATGGAAGAGCAAATCACTGTGTTCAGTGTGGGTGTAATCAACAATGATCGGGAGCACAGGTAGCATGTGATGGTGTGTTGGAAGGGATTTCAGAAAACTGGTTTAGTGGTGCTGAGTCTAACCAGGTGTCTGAGTGCTGATGGGAAATGTCAGAGGATCAGTCAGGATTGAATGTGGGCATGAGGAGACTGACAGGAATGGAATCATCATCAAGGAGCAGGGATTTTTGTTTAGGGACGAGAATATCCAGAGACAGTATCTTAGTTTGTAGAGTCTCCCCCCACAAAAAATGGCCATAGCTGAGGCAGGGACTTAGCCAGCATGTGTATTTAGTAGTTGCTCATGTGTACAAGATTAAATGGGGTTGAGTATCAGTGTGCTTGGAACTGTGCCTTGTATCACATGATATTTCTTGTTAGTTATAATATCGCTGAGCAAACTTCATCTTTATCTTGTTGACCAGAAACGTGTGCAGTGAATAATGGTGGCTGTGATCGTACCTGTAAAGATACATCCACTGGAGTTCACTGCAGTTGTCCTGTTGGATTCACTCTCCAGTTTGATGGGAAGACATGTAAAGGTGAGTGTTATACTTGTGGACACATGCATACCAACACCTGGCCATAAGGCATTCATCTCCAAATGAAATTAATCCAACATTAATCCATAGGAAAGACAGTATGTGTAATCTGACTTTAAGAAGAACTTCAGCCAAGGGTAGAGACACAGTTTCCATAGTATCAGGTGCATCATCTGCAGAGAACCTGCCCTCCCCTTCACCATTTTCACCCCTTCTGCCAAGATGGTCTCCTTTTTCACAGCTGAAGTTTGGCAGGAGGTAATACAGGTCTGTGGTAGAGGTCAGTACTGGGAGAGGTAGGTGTGTAGGTTCTTACTGGCATACAGTCCAATAGTCTGCTATTTTCCCTGCTGTCAGCGGGGTATTAGAGCAGTTTGTAAGTAAATATCAGTGTGTAAATAGGGATGTGTGAGTAGAATTAATTATACTGGTCCAAGCAGCTCTAAGGAAAGTACTGTAAAGGAGCAAAGGGGCTTTTATGTTGTATATTAGAGTACATTTTCCAGTAATTAGATGTTAAGACTGTTCTGCTAAGCAAAAATGATGGAATCTCCATGTTGGAGTCAATTAATATTAGATAAAGAACTTATTCTTACGTTGGCATGAAAAGGATGGGGTTGCTTAGGAAGTCTCTGTCTGAGATTTCTGCAGGGTTTAAGAGGAGGAAATGGAGAGAACGTTGAAAAAGCTTAGACCTGTTAGAGAGTATTTAAGCCAAAGTGTTTGCAGGCAGAGTCTGGGGAAATGGTCTTTTGTGAACCTTACTGTAATATGTTGAATGAAAGTAAATAACACTGTCAGAGAGGGCTCAGTGGGCCCAGATCATTCATAAGAGCTGTATCTGACTTTTCTTAAAATTTGTAGTGGTCTTGTTAGATTTTGTTTCTGAGGCTTCTGTAACCAATTGGATGTGATCATTTTCTGGATATAGCAGTGGAAATATGTTATATATGTTTCTTTGCTGAAACACTTTTTTTTTTTTTTTTACAGATATTGATGAATGCCAGTCCAATAATGGAGGCTGTGATCATTTCTGTAAAAACACTGTTGGCAGTTTTGATTGCAGCTGCAGAAAAGGATTTAAATTATTAACAGATGAGAAGTCTTGTCAAGGTACGTGTACCAGAGAGGCAGTAGAACAAATCAGCGTGGCTTGGACATCTACTACAATGATGAAGTGATAATGGACTCCAGAATAATTTCCATGTTTATTTTTTTTCCTTTCTGAAACAGCTGTTGACTTAATACGTTTAGCTAAATTGAGGGTATATGTCTAACAGCACAGTGAAATCGAAGTGACAGAGATAACATCATATTAAAAAAGCTCTTTAAGGGATAATGCTTCCCTCTCCTCTTCTGTTAATGATCTTAAAATAATTTACAGGGATAAATAAACTGTATCTCTCTGCCCATCTTACTGACTGTGGCAGTGAAATGGTTTGGGGTTTTTTTTATGGGACATGTGGATGCCATGAGTTCATTATTTAAAAAAAAAGATTTGACAAGACTAACTGTTTGACAAACTAACTGTTCTTTTGAAAGTTGTCATTTCATTATGTTTCATTATTTGCTTCAAAAGAATTTGCTTAGTTTACATAAATCTGCACATCTCTGTGTCCAACTTTGTTAGCTCATCAGTGCTCCCTTGTCAGGCTGAAGGATGCTGATGTGTCCCTTTATAACTTGCAGACATTGATGAATGCTCTTTTGAACGGACGTGCGACCACACGTGCATCAATCATCCAGGCACCTTTGAGTGTACTTGTAACAAAGGATATGCTCTCTATGGCTTCACACATTGTGGAGGTGAGTTAGAAAAAGCCACTATGAGCCATGCTGCTAAGAGTGCTGTTGCCAGAGGTGTAAATAGTGACTGCAAGATGTAAGCCTATGTATATGCAACAGGCATATAGAGTAAACTTTACTCTTTGCCATGAAAAGGAGACACAGCAAAAATAGGAACAAATCCTACTCATTTCTGCCTTTGCTCAAATGATCTTCCCTCCCTACCCTGCATCCAGAAAGCACCTGTGACTAATGCATTTTGCACCTGGGTATGAAAGCCATCATTTGATGGATTTTTCACATGCAGGAATCTCATTGACTTCCATGAAAATTCACTGGAGTAGGACTTAAAGCACAGGAATCTCTGGATGACTTAGAAAATTATGGTTTTGGAGGTTGCCCTTGTGCATAAGTCAGATCCTCATGTGGTGTACTTTGGAATTTAACTGATGCAGTACCACTGATTTACATCAACTAAGGTTAATGCTCTTAAATCTTTTACATCTTTCCTACAAGAAAAGTTCAAGGAAAGAGACAAATTTGTTCCTAGAACCTCAACGTGTGTCAAGTGTGAATATTTCTGCAACAAATCCTAGAATTAAACACAAAGGAAACATTAATAACTGGACATTAATTTAAACCTGTTTTATATAAGCTGTAGGCAAGCCCTTACTGACTCCATATGCCTTATTGCTTCTGAGGAAGTTAATCCTTGTACCATATTATGCCCTTCATTTGCTGGCAATCACAGGCTGCATTGGAGCTGGTAGAGATATTGAGCATACACCTTCTGATCTATATAGAAGAAGTCAGTAAGTGTTGGAGATAATAGGTAGTCATTGCATGTTGTGTCCTAGCAAAAGTTCAGTGAAAACCAATTCTTTGGGCTGATTTTCTGATACTGTAGGCAGCAGTACCAATTTAAGGTGTTCCCTTCTTTCTCCATTATTCCTCTGCCAGCTCATTCCTCTCCCTGCTGTCTCTGTTCTGTTTATCTTCTGAAATCAACTTTCACAGTGTTTTCTACCAAAGTGTTACCTGCCATAGGCACGGTTGGGGGGAGCAGTGACAAGAACTTGTTATTACCATTGAGAAAAGCGTACATAAAAATGAGTACCCTCAGTTGCACAAACTTTCTGGGACTTGCAGGAGATTTCTTAATGGCAGCTTTCTAGGCCAACATATAATTGCAATAAAGCTACTGGAGAGAAGTGAAGCAGTCATCAGGGTGGATCTGAGAAGCAGAGACCTCCAAACTTTGCATTTCCCTTTGTTGAAATTCATGAGATTTGTCGGCTCATTTCTCCAGCCAGTTGAGGTCCCTCTGAATAGTGGCACAACCATCTGGTGAATCAGCCACTCCTCCCAGTTTTGTATCAGCTGCGAACTTGCTGAGGGTGAACTCTTGTCCCATCATCCAGGTTTAATGAAGAGGATAAATAGTATTGGCCCCAGTATTGACCCTTGGGATACACCACTGGTGAATGGCATATTCTGCATCAGCATGCAAGGTTGCACCAAAGGCAGTATGTTGTGGTGTCAGTAATTTCTTCTATTGGCATTTATTAGCATTTATTGGGTGGGGCAAGGCACCAAAATTGGATAATTGGTCCAAATGGACAATGGTGATACAATGGTGTTATTTGCTCACATGGAGTCAAATGGTGTTCTGTGGCAGTTGTATTTAAGCACTTTGGAGGATGGTTAGCATGGATCCTGTCTGTGTTGTCTGTCTTCATTCCAGATTAGAAATAATAATTAACCAGACACAGTCCAGTGCAGTAATGATTTGGTCTCCTTTTCCTTGAACTATTTTCTCATATTGCTGACAATCATCCCCTCTGACAACATTTGATTAATATTTATATTTATCAAAGTATTTCCATTAAATAAAACTATTTGAAAGTGGCTGTCCAGATCTTTTCCAAATCATATTAGGCAGATTTGTGTGCATATTCATCTAGTGGAGTTAGAGAACATAAATTTGAAAGCATAACTTTTATCAATTATTTTTACCTTTCCTCTGTAGATATTAACGAATGTAGTGTCAACAATGGGGGTTGCCAACAGCTGTGTGTGAACACGCTGGGAGACTACGAATGCTTGTGTCACTCTAACTACAAATTACACTGGAATAAAAAGGACTGTGTTGGTAAGATGCCTAGTAAATACATTTCCACTCCTGATGTGTCTGGCCATATGGTTATAGTCAAATCTGAAATCTTGATGTGTACAGTTAAGTGGTATGAGTCATTATTCCTGGTATTCCACTTTACTTTTTAGTCAGGCATGGTGGTACTGATGTTGAAGCTAGTAAAAACAAAAAACCGCCCCAAAAACAGGAGATACTTTGAGGGATTTTTACGCTTGCTTTCCTGTGCTTTTATCTAGCTAATTCTTCTACTTCCTTTTGTTTCTCTGCATGAGAAGGTTTGCTGATGACTGCTTTATCTAAAAGGAAATTACTTATATGGTATGATCTTCCAGCGATGGTATTTTGCTTTGATTTTCTGTCTAAACAGCATATTAATTGCATAGGTGCTCTCAGGTACCAGCTACAAAAGCAGCAGCATGCTGATTTATTAATAGTGTAAGTGGATGTTTTTCTTCTGTCAGTATTTTTTTTTATCCTATCTAGAGACAAAGGGTCCCTTGCCTGATAATATATCACCCAAGGTACTGCTGCACTGCACCAAGAGTGGTGGGAGCAATAGGTGCTTCTTAAGCTGCTCTTCGGATGTCCAGGTATTTTCTGGTAAGTCAAAACCAAGCATGTGATTCTATAGAGAGTGTAATAGCAGCAAACCTCCTAACTCTTATGGAATCTCCTGGAAGTAGACAATCAACAGAGACCTTCCCTCTTTCACTATAGATAATGAAAGGCTATATCCCTGCCCGTGTCCCAGGAAAGCCCCCCTTTCCTTGTCTTTTATAACTGCTCTACCCTTAGATTCTCTTCTCATGACAACTGTCTTTTTGAAGCTGGGGAGGACAGGGCAGAATTCTCTGTGCTCCCTGGGCCATTCCTTAATTGGCCCTGAGAGCTGCTGCTGAATGGGGTGAGGGCATTCCAGCCCTGCGTGGGGTCTGAGATTCTGCCTGCACAACCCTCCAAGCCCACAGGACACAGCATGCAGGCTGGGGCACTGCTTATGGGACAGATGCTGCTTTTCTTCCCAAACCCTTTAAATTGCCCAGGGATCAAGAAGCTTGAACATAGAGTATTTTACAAACAACATTGTTGAAAAAGGTGAAAATGTTCATGCCAATCAACAAATTAAAAATATATTTTGTACTACTGGAGTAATCAGTCTGTGCACAATTCCTTTGTCTTTATTGTTTGTTTGTATGGTCTGTCTGTTAGGAACACAAGATGCCTACACCCTCACCTGTGGCAGGTCATCTCAGCTTAAGAAAAAGCAGCAAAATACAAATACCTCCAACTGGTTGGGTAATAACTAGATTTACTATTGCATGTTTTGACTGGTTTATTGTAACAGATAACTGTGAAATAAGGCTATTTCTACTGACTTTGTTTTCCCTCCCCGTTACACTCCCTCTGTTTTTTCTTCCTCTTCCTCAGGATTGCAGTTCATGATTACAGCAGGAAATTTGCCTTGCACTGCTTCATCAGCATCACTCAAACTAAAACTTAAGGAAAAAGAAAAACATCAGTAGTGATATAAACAGCTAGGCCAGGAGTGTCCTGCCCCTTTTGAGACATCCAGTCTGGACAGTGTTGGCTATATACAGTATGTTTAGGTTGAGCTGTTGCACAGTAAAGTTTAGAAAGCATTTAAAGCTAAGCAAACAAGAGGTGCTATTTTATATAGACAAACCACATTCTGTACTGGTTACTGGTTTGGAGCATTTCCTTTGATTTCAGCTAACCTTTATTTGATTTACCCAATCTGGACTGGATCTCATTCTTTTGTATTTTTTTATTTTCAAATATTATCTGTCACACTTTGCGGCACTTCCATTCATGAACCAGCTTCACAGCAGGAGAAAGCTGGCATTTCTAGGTTTTCTGTGGTGACTGCTTTTTCACTTTATATCAGTGTATTTTTTTATGTCATCATTATAAGGCAGCATTAGGGTCATCTGAATTTTCTATTCCTTTTTCTGAAATAACATCATTGTTTCTTCCTGAAGATACTTCAGCCATCAAGATAAGTGTAACCTTTAAATTAAATGAAGGAAAATGTAGCTTGAAAAAGACTGAGATGTTTCAAGAAGGTCTGGAACAGATCATACCAGGTATGAATATAAAAATTCAGGTAAGCAGGTTAGAACCATAGCTCAGGGGTTATTAAGTATGCTCCAGATACGATGTACACCATAAGCAATGCAAAGAGGACTGCAAACATAGTGAACCATACTCCTTCCCAGCCATGATTATTGCAATAGTTATTTTGGATCACAGGACTTCTCTGTGACAACCATACAGTCTTGTTAGTAAAGTCCTTCTCCTATTTTGTTTTTAGCACTGCCAATAAATTCACAGTAAAATCAACCATTCTTTTCATTATTTTGATTTCTTTCTTTTCTTTCTCTTCTTTCTCTCTTTGTCCTTTCTTTCTGTTCTCTCCTTTCTCACCTTTCTGTTCTCTCCTTTCCTTACTGTCTGATGCCTCAATGAATATTCTCCCAGCCTTTTATGGTAACTGTATTGCCAAAGGGTTATTCCTCTTTTCTCTTGTCTTCCTTTTATACTTCAGCAGCCTCTGATGGACACAGGGAGGTCATCTCTTCCATCTGTTCCAAGGCAGAAAATATAGCCTGGGAATTTACAAAGCGAGTAGAAAATGAGGAGGATTATGTTAAAAACCAAAACCAAAACAAAAGGGGGAGCTGGGGAAAGCAATCATTAAACAATATGGTGAATAAACATTGCTTGTCCTTAGAAGAGTAACAGTGAGAAACTACACTAAATGCTTAGTAAAGGGTTATGTACTCTAGAACCGAAGCTTATTTGGGGTGTTGTCTTTAACTAAATTTTATTTCCCCATTGAAACCTTGAAAATGGGCTCCAAATGTCCTGTGTATGCAGCCACTAGTTAACTTAAACACCGTTGTAAGCTACACATGTTTTTCACATGCTTCATATGAGTGAAATTTTTTTCCCTTCGAGTAGCCTGCCTGATGCAGGCAGTGTCATGGTCCTAAGATGCTTTGTGTAGTGCAAAGGCAATTCACTAGAACCTGCTAGCAAAACCCAGATGAAGGGGTCTGAGCACTGCAGCCGGGCTCTCATCCTTGCAGTGAATCTTTCCTCAAACCCCTGTTTGGTGCCAGAGGCTCAGCATCTGAAGGTGCCCTGTGGGTAGGGTTCTGTGTGAGGGAGTGCCAGTTGAGAAACTGGCCAGACTGTTTGTATTGTTTGCTCCCCTTTAACTCTTCATGGCAGTGTATGTGCTGAGCACTGGTGAGTGCTCAATAACATAGGCGGCCAAGTTTTTGCTTCCTTTAATTTTTTTCATACAGAGAGACAAAATTCAGTAATGGAGAGCTTCCACTATGTAAACCTAACATGCAGCTCTGGCAAGAAAGTTCACGGAGCCCTCAGTAGAATGACAGCAACTAAAGAAATTTTTATCACTGCGGACTTTGAGCTCGAAACAAGCCAAAAGGAGGTGACAGGTTGGTTGGGAAATAACCCAAGGTGCAGTTTGAAGCTTCTTGCTGTTTGCTCCTTAATTTCTGTATTTTTCACTTCTATCTGTACGCAAAATGGTAATAAAAAAGTATCTCCTGTTTTACAAATGAATTTTAATGCTTCAAAAAGATTCAGGGATGGGGATAATTTCAAAGAGCTATCCATAGGTTAAAGTCTTGTGATCTGAGTAATTTTCTTCTAGCTGGGTGATGTTGCCCTTAAAGATTTCAGACTTGTTCACAGAAGTTGCTTTCTCAGTGATTGGTCTCTTGAATTGGGTGGATTTTTGTGCATGGTTCCTCACAGTAGCTTTCACTCTTAACACTTTTCAGACACGTGCGATGTGCGCTGTGCTCGGAAAAAGACTGAAAAGAGATTCCGTAAAACCATCCGAACCCTTCGGAAGACGGTGAGCAGGGACCAGTTCCGCATCCGTGTCTCTGGCATGGACCACGAGGTGGCCAGAAAGTCTCTCAAGCTATCAGAGCCACAGCAGTCGTGTGGTGCAGGACAGATGCATGTGGGTAACAGATGTGGTAAGTCAGTGTAAACTGGGAACAAACCAACATGTGTGCCTTACTGGTTTGCTCAGGTCTGGTGAGCTCTGGGGGGATCGTGGGATGCTTGTCCAGGAGAGAGGAGGGATGTGTGTGAGGCAGGGCTTACTGTCTGTGCTACGGAGATGTGCCCCTCCACGTATTTATTGGTGGCAGTCACTGTGTTACAGAGTCAGGGCTCAGTGCATCACACACTGGCATAGCTGATGCACAGCCTACCGTAAGCTCAGAGCCTGGAAATGCAGGAGTGACACCAGGAGCCAGTGGCATTGACATCACCACTGTTATTTTAAAAATTGCATTTAATATCCAGGGTAACACTGTGTTCCTCAGCTTGTGATCATCTGTCCTTTGTTGCAAAGAAAAGACTGATCAGGATTTTAAACAATCACATTCTTTTCACCGTTAAAGCTCAGAGTTCCAGAGAATCTTCAAGACAGAGTTATAAATTCATGGAGAAATAGGGGTTATATAGGCCAATACTGAGAAAAATCTTAATTATCATGGCACTGGAGGGCACCACCATAACACTGCCCTTCAATGAGTGCTTCCAAAGCACAAAAGTTAAGAAGGAGGGGTCAGATGTTATCTTAATAAGGGCCTAATGACCATGACAGCTAATTCAAGCAGCATAGGGTAGGCAGCATGTAGGTGGTTTTGTGACTCAGTGAGCCTTTAAAATGATTGTCAGATTGAATTAGTACATCTTCCAGCAGTGCAATGTCTTTGGCCTCAGAACAGATTTTCCAATCTAGTTTTGCTAACTCTGGGAGAACTTGGATTCATAGACTAGAAGAATGAATTAGTGTCTGAAACATCTGTGCATGCAAGACTAAAGAATTACTCAGGAATTCTGTCAGAAAAACTTTAAGTTATTTTCTTTTTTTATCTTTTTTAAAAAAATATTTTCCTTTTGTAAAATTCTAGTAAATCTGAAAAACTTTGAAAAGTTCACCAAGATTACTTCACATTGATGCTGTTGTGCTGGATGCTCAAGGAAGGCTTTGAACAACTCAGCCTCAGTCCATTGTACAGACCATAGAGTGGCTTTCAAGACATTTGTGATTTCATCTGGAAAAACTAGCAATGAGTAAGCTAAAATGCTGCAGGTAGAGGAAGCAACACAAGTTACAGTTAGCAATTGGAGCAACAAATTTTTTTTTGTTGTTGTTGGATAGTTGCAGAACTAGTTTAATTTCTCATTGCAAATAAAAAGCTTACATGGCATTTCTGTGCTAATTCTGAGAGAAAGGGATCTTTTGGAGAATGCCTGGAAAACTGGGATGGTGAGCACAAACGGCATGTACATGGTTAAAACAGAGACTCTGAGCATATTGAAAGCAAATGTTTTGAAGAACAACTTGTAAAAGTCAAGCCTCTTCTGCTGCTGAACTGATGCCACAATTTACATCTTAACAGGTACTGCTGTGAGCAGTGGAACAAGATCTGACTCCCTTTGGGTCTTTGTGCCTGATTGTTCAATTTTCTCATGCCTAAAAGAGTGCAATCACTAAGTGAAGCATCCTTTCTTCAGCTGAAGTACTCAGACTATATTGTGTAGATTTGCTGTGATCAAACAGGAGATGGAACTTGCACCACAGCCCTTTACTTGCATGGATGCTAAAAGGGTCTGTCTTGCATTTGCATGTTCCCTACTTACTTGGACTAAACATGCAGAAACTTACTGTCTTTGAAACCTCTCTGCATCATTTATCAGATTGCTGGAAGCTTGATAGAAAGTTCACTTACTTGCTGGCAGGTTATAAAAGTACACACAGAGGCAGTGTTGTTACACACGCCTCATTTCCTTGGAAAAAGCTGATTGTCCCAGTGTGGATGGTAAAGGCAGCACTGGGAGGTGGCTGCTGCTGCTTTGCCTGCCAGTCAGGAGGGGCAAGAAAAATAGACTGGGGAGAAGAGAATGGAGTGGGAACAGAGTGGAGGAAGCTAACTCAGGGATGTGTGTTGGGGAGTCAGGGTGCTGTGATTTGGTTTGATATGGTTGTTTTGCAGACCTGCTGGGAACTTCTGGATAGGGTTGGGGCCCTGCTTATCTAAACATGCTAATGACTGTGGGGAGAAAGTGGCTCCATCACAAAAGTACCAGGTCAGCAGGTGCATTCAGTGCAGATGGTGGACATGGTTTCTGGACAGGAAGAGAACTCCAGTAAAGGGATTTTGCTCAGTCTGACCAGAGGAACAGGAAGCAGTGAGGGAACACAGTAAGTCTGGGGGCTTCTGTGATGCAGCTGATGAGTAAACTGCAGATTTCAGTTAATTGTTTTCAAATACATTCTTTAAAACAAAATAACTTGGATTATAGCTAGCTTAGATATAACTTTGCAGTTTCAGACAGTCTTGTACTGGTCTTCTGCCTGTGGGGGACTTCTGGCACATCACTGTCTGAAACATGAGTTACATCTGAGTGCTGCAAGAGGGAAAGTCAAGCTCCTCTCTGGCATCTTCTGTCCAGTAAGAGCTAGACTTTACATAGATTTAACAGCCAAAGACCAACTGTTGAAATGGTAGCAGCTACTTGTCAGGAGCTGATTTAACAGAAACCCCCATGTTAAAGAGAAGTCAACGTCTGTTGGCACCCTTTGGTCCTCACGTACTTTCCACTGAGGAAAAGAGAAAAATCCAAGAAATTTAGCTACTTTTTAATTGCTTAAAACTGTCATGCCTTGATCACATCCCATGGAGTTGAAAGTACACCTTGCCTGTTTCATTTGGTATTTTTTATCTTGGATACACAAATACTTTAGGAGATGGAAGGAAGCAATGAAAAGTGCCATTCCCTGAAACTGCTGTGTAAAAGGGCATGTGAGCAGACCCTTGTGCACAGTAGTCACAAGTAGATTTATCCAAAGAGCTGTCACTTCAGAGGACAGCAAGCATGAGCAGCACTGGTACAGGCACTGCTCTGATGTAAATTCTGAGAAGCTTCATCTTGTGTGGGAGGTATTGATGCATTTATTGCTCAGCATTCAGAAGTTTTGTCCCTTTAGTTTAGAGGGCATAAATAAAATATTAGCATTCCATACAAAATCTCAAAGTTTGGATGTAGCATGATGCAAGTAATATAAAACTATGAGAAAGAGATTTAAAGAGACAAGCCAAGTGCTGCTTGCCTTGTGCGCTTGTTACAATTAACAGTTGTGTTAGAAAACAGAGAACTGTATGTTTCTTTTAATTTTTTTCCCAATTTTATAAAAATCTGAGAAGAAGAAATGGATTGTCAAATGGGAGAAGGGGTGCTACTTCTCTGCTAACCTTCATTCTGTGAAAATCATAGATTGAAGACATAAATCCTTAGGATCTGTGACCATTTTATGTGACCTAAATGTGTGAAACACTAAAACACAATAACTTAAAAGATGCCGATTCAGAATCAATTTGCATCAGTTATTGGTGATTTTCCTTATAAAGTCAAGGCATCATTCTTAAGAACATGGTGAATTGGTGGATCATGACCTCCTTTATGAGGTTCACCTTCTCAGCTACTGAGATACTACAGCATTTGTCTACAGGAGCAAATGCTCAAAGGCTAAGTGTTGAAAAGAGGGGAAGAGCCTTCAAATGTCTTTGTAACTGTTAATCCTGGTTACTTGTGGGCCCCTCCTCACCCCTCCCTCTGCCCCCCTGCCTTTTCTTCTTGTTTTTGCATTAGAAAAGCTCTCACTTTTTTTTTTTTTTTTTTCTTTAAAACAGCTGCATGAAACTCAAGACAGGGTTTTTAGTGGGTATTGAAGAGAAAGACAGACAGTGGCTACAGAAATTAAGTCTGCAAGAGGCAATTGGTTCTTTTGTTCAAGTGGAGAAAAACAATCAGGCTTCTGAAAAAAGGGCAAAGTCAGCCAGTGGAACTCTGATTTAATGTCATTATTTGCAAATTTTCAGATCTTGTTTCATCTGGGTGTTTCCCATGTGTCAGGTTGGGACCATGAAGTTCCTGGTTTTGTGAAATGAACCTTAAACTTTTTTTAGTTTTATTTAAACAGGAGACAGGGAAAGGTTGAATTCTGCGAGGTGTTTCTTGGAGGGATTTTTTGTTGTTGTTGTTTGATTCTTTTGTTTTTATTTTAAGAGAACGTTCATTTGTGTCATCCTGATTTCATACACAGGCCTATGTATTTCCATTGGATGATTTCTGTGTTGACATAATGTCTCTATAAGTAAAGTTACCATAATTGAATCTAATACCAAGCCTGTTTGTTACGCTAAATGGAGCCCTGGTTAGTGCTGTGGGGTCTCTAAACAGGCTTTCCTCATTGCCCATGCTCTGTGCACCAGTGGTTAGATAAGCAGCCACGTCTGGAACATTTCTAGTTGGAAAATGAGAAGGAACTAGGAGCAGTTTACAGGGAATGTGTTTGTGGATCAAATTCTCTGGACAGTTATACCACTCTGAAAAGCTTGGTTTGATGTAGTTTTATGAAGAAATTTAAATATATGAGAGCTTGAAACTTTAAAGCTTAAGCATCACTTGGAGTAATTTTAATATTTGCATTGAATAATGGATAGTTGTCAGACTGGAAGTAGCTAAATCTATATCTGAAAGTATTGATCTCTCTTCTTGTATGCACATAGAATCTATTAAGACTTGAAGTGTTTGATATGTCTCAGAACAGATGATTGGTTGTAATACTTGTGTAAGTGTGGTTTTGGTATCACCTTGCTCATTTTTTAGTAATTTAGCTGATGAGCACCTAGCTTAGCTTTGAACCTACAGAAAATATTAGTGACCTGATATTTTTTTTCTTATTGCTCGTTAGCTGAACTGGGGGGATGTATTATGATGGGGAATGAGAAAGTTATCATTGAAGGCCCAGTAAAACTTAACAGGATGAGGAAGGACAAGTAACTTATGACTCTTGCCCCAGTCCTTAGAATTCTGGAAACCAAAACAGAGCTGGAGCTCAGTGGGGGTGAGGCACAGGAACAGATCATCTGATGCTTCTGCCTTTTCTTTCTCTTGGTCTCAGAACTCAGTTGTGCAATGCATCTAAGAAAATCCCAAGTAGAGGATCTCAGTGATCTCTGAGGAAATATTTTTAAGTTTACTTCCTTAATCCATATTTAAATTTTTTTTTTTAAATTAGGCATTTAAATTGCTAAATTATCCTGGAAGATTTAAACTAACTCAATTTTATTCCATAGGGAGCACTGCAATTTTACAACATGTGGTTTCAAGGCAGCTATGGTGCAGGTGATGCAGTTGTTAATAGAGATAAGTTCTTAAACGTAACATTTCCACATCAGTGGAAGGTTTTGTTCCTGCCTGGGACAGCTTTCCTTTGATCTCTGAGAGCTGACCACTGAGCAAGTTCAGGAAACCTGAAGTGTAGTTTCAAGGTTAAATGTATCAATTCAAAGTAACATTCTGCTCAAAGCAAAACAAAATAAGGAGAGACACCCGCCCAGTGGAAAAAAAATCAACAACCAAACAAAAAACCAACCCAAATCACTCCAGACTTGACCTATTATTAACATGGAAGGAAAAAGGTAGGTTAAATGGAGATAGCAGAGAGCAGATAGTGTTTAGGGAGGCCAATCAGAGCACCAATTTCTCCTACAGGCATGGAGTTTCTTGAAGGAAGGAGATTTGCACTGGCCTTTGCCATTGCTTTTGGTTTTCTGAAATCAGTAGTAATTTCTCAAAATCATCTTTACTAACCTTGATTGACTTTCCTGGTTGTGGAATTGTAAACAGTGCTTTTTCCTTACCTTATTAGGAGTGTTGCAACAAAAGCCTTAATTCAGTCGTGTTTGTTGAGTTGCACAAAGAGTACAGAGATGAGTGGTCTGGAGGAGTGTTTATAAAATGAGGAAAGGCTTGAAAAGTGTGGGAGCAAATCACCGTGTGTCCTTATGAGAGAGAAGTGATGAGTGGTGAAAAAAAAGTTAGAGCTAAGGCTTTCACTGGTAAGCTACAGAGCATTGCTTAACCTGCTGTGTTTCACTTCTAAGCCAAGGAGGAACACTCACTATTCCACTCAGTGTATCAGCCATAAACAAAACTTTTCATCATTGATCATGACCGGTAGTTAATCCCCTGCTTGCTGTTAGTCATATATCCTGAAATGAAGCCAAGGCCAATTTAACTTCCTAACAAAACAGCTATTCACTGAGTGATTTATTGGAGCTATAAACTAAAACTAACAGTTTATTATCGTAACAGGTCTTTAAAAGGACAGAATTTTTCAGCACAGCTGAACAACTGCAACAGTGTTTTGTGCCTTTCCAGAGCAGGGTAATTATTAAATACTGGTGCTGAGGCCAGTTCTTTTGTGAGAAGTTTGAAAACCAGAATTCTTTAAAGATATACATAATATTACTGGGCTTGTTAGATAACATTGAGGTGCGTGTTTAAGTAAGATCTGTTGCATTGAGTTAGTGCTATCAATCCACCACACAGAACATAGCAATATAGTGCACAGATAATCCTTGTCCAAGATCCAGTATCAGAGGAATGGCAAGAATATTTCTGCTTTAAAAATCTTTGGGTTAACGTTTAGTTTAGTGAATTTGCACAATTGTGCTGGAAGTTTTCACACAATTCAATAACACCAATGGTTTTAACCTATTTATGTTCCATAATGTTAAGATTAAAATATGGAAATCTAAAAGTACATTTTTAGCATCTTAGGTTCTGTACTAAATAATTTCATTCAGGAGGAGTCCAAGAGTTCTTTAGCTAGAAAAAAGGAGATAATCACTGTATAATTGCACTGTACAGATTAAGGGAGTACTGGATAGGCCTGGTGTCCATTGTACCCTTGCTACAAAGCAGGAAATCCATTCCAGCTCACAGAGGAGCTCACTAGCACCAGAGTTTATCCGTGTTTTTCACTTCTGCAGGGTACACTTAACACAGTGCATGTGTTAAGTTCTGCCTGTTGCTAGCATTCAGGTCTGAAATCCTGGCTCCTGCTTCCCAAGCACAGAGGGCAGTTTCACAGTCTGGTTTCTGCAGGCTCACTAATACAGCCTCAGCTGTAATATGCAGGTTAAAGCAAGTGTGTGTTCTTCCTCTTCTAGATCAGTGCTCACCAGGTGAATTTTCTTCTGATGGCTTCAAACCCTGTCTGCCATGTCCCCTTGGAACATACCAGCCTGAAGCTGGGAGAGTATCCTGCTTTCCCTGTGGAGGAGGTCTAACAACAAGACATAGCAGTGCGTCCTTGTTTCAGGACTGTGAGACCAAAGGTAAGGTCAAGAATTATTTGTTGAACTGCATTGCTTAAGGCAAAAGTAACTGCTGTTGCTACAAGTGGGGCATTCAAAGAAGGTCATTCTCTTTTCATGGATTCCTCCTTCTAGGGGTCTCATAGTTGGCTAGCCTGGTTTGCCTGCAAGGAAACTCAGTAAAGCCTCAATTCCTTTTATAACTGATTTTTACACAAGATTTGAGTGGGGTTGGGAGATAGACAGAGGCTGGTCAGTGAAACTGGTGATATGTGAAGGGGCATCAGGGAGAAGTCTCGAGAAAAAATCCACCAGTATGCCTCATTGATGTGCCAGGTTTGAGCTCCCCAGCAACATGAAAATGTGAAGGAGGGAACTGCAGTCCTGGAGGATAAGTAAGAATATAGTTTCTTTATGTTCATAATGAAAAACTGGCTTGGATACCCTGGATTATACCTGAAAATCTATCATTCAGCTTAACTCTGCAGTGCCTCAGACAGCCCTCTGAATTAGGTCAGAGTGGAACTGGCATGCAGTCATCTCCCAAGGTTTTCCTCACAGGAGTGAAAATCAGGTGGGAATCATATCTCTAAAATTAAGGAATTTAATTAGCATCTTAGTTTCTTAGTTATCTAAAATGTAAAGAGCTGAAAGACATCTATGCCATTGTCTTTTAAAAAGCTAATAAAACTGTATCTGTATGGAGACAGATGAAGTGTTAATCAATATAGTGGTTTGCTCCATCTCTTAAAGCATGAGATAACAGAGCAGCACATCAAAAACACAACTGAAGAAAAAGTGTTAATGGAAAGACTACTTCTGTAGAATAGAAATAAGGGATAGAAATAAGGTCCTGATGCAAACATTTAGCAGTGGTTTGGATTAAGACATCTCTCAGTGTCTGAGATATGTTTCCTATTGAGAATTGCAACATACTAGAGGAATTTTGCAGTATGGCTGAAGAATTAATATTACTGGTAATTATGTAGTAGCTAATAGATTTCTTTAGTGAAGAGTCACTGAATCCACAAATGCTGTTGCTTCATACTACTTCGCAAAGTTAAAGCACTAAAAAAAACATGTAAAAACCTTGGATCAAGATAAGAGGAACTGACTTCAGTTTTATTTAATATAAACAAAAGCAGGTCTATAAATGAGGCTGTTTTCAAATTAGAGTGGAGATTAAAGGAATTGCTTGTCTTCAGTGGAATGAAGAGTGCTGGGATTTGCATGTTCAAGAGGCCACATGAGGCATGGAAATCACAGATGCAAGAACTATTTGGAACTTGTATCTGAAGTATTTGGACTGGGGTTGAGCATGTATGGAAGGCCTCCAGCCAGGGCTAGCTTACAAAGCACAACAAGACCAGAGTTACTTGGGAGTAAGCAGAGCTTAAAAGGAATAGAAAAAAAGAGACTGCAGCACAGGAAACTACCCTAGAAAGGCAAGGTAGGAAATTATTTGTTGAGCTGACAGCGGTAAACTTGCCAAATGATGTAAAAGGAATAGGGAAATATTTAATTTTTTTTAGTCCCACAGACAATAAAAGCAAGAAAAAGGAGGAAGGTGGTGTTGGAATTAAGAGAAAAGATAATATATGTCTGATACTCTTGACTGCTTTCTGTCAGGTTTCAGTACAGATAATGATGGGCATAGATGCAGAATAGCTAAGCAAAATCAAATTAAAAGAAGCATATTAGAGATGTAAGCAAAGCTGTTTGGGGTCCTGTATTCTCAGACTGCAATGAGAGAAAAAAGTCTTCAGTATGCATGCGAGGAACTAGAAAAAAAGTTGCAAGTCTGTCAGAAAGGATTTTTCCCCTTATGTCTATCTCTTGTCTAAAGCTTCCATAAAATCTTATTATATTGAAAGAGTTTGTATGTCAGAATGGGATCTTGCTTTGGTGATGTAGGAAGTGCTCTTTGCAAGCCCTGTGAGGGCTATAGCTGGTGTGTGGAGGTAGTGTGATGATTTGCACAATGTGATGAAATAAAGTGGCAGCAGATTGGGTGGAGGTGGCTGTACCCTGAGTCATGGCCATGGCAGGTTAGTGTGAGATTGTGAGAGAAGGCAGCAGTATAGCAGTTTAGTCACTAATGATGCAATGTGCCACTTGTAGAAGGCCAAGGTCTTCTATCTGTGCTAGTTGTGAGCTGATATATATATATATATATATATACACACGCACATATGTACATATATATATATATATTACAGGGGCATACTAGGATGCAGCAGCAGTGCCCGTGCTGCTTGGCATAAGCTGGCATCAAAGGAAGGTTTAATTACTATTTCCATATACAGTTCATCTTCCAGGTCAACTGTGGGTACCTAGACACACTGTTCTACTTGGTCCCTGCTTATAACATCACAGTGATTATACTCACTCCCTCATATCTTTTATTACTGCTTCCACACAGAACTGCTCTATGGTGTTTCGTTTGGGACTTCTGAACCTGCACAAAATGACCTGATAAACTAAAATCTGTTCAATTACCTTTGCTTTATTGCCTTTGTAGTTTATGAATATGGTACTTCAGTTATTGAAATTATACTAGGTCCTATAAAAATGCATAATGTGCTACTGCCACTTTTAAAACCATTCTGCATATTTAATTACCCTCCAGTTCAGTGTTCACCTGGCCATTTTTATAACACCACCACTCATCGGTGTATTCGCTGCGCAGTTGGGACGTACCAGCCTGAGTTTGGACAAAATTACTGCATTGCATGCCCTGGAAACACCACTACTGATTTTGATGGGTCAACAAATATAACACAGTGCAAAAGTAAGTATGTTAAGATGGCTTTAATGACGTCATAAAAATGAAAGAGTGGTCCATTAATATTCAGAGTGGCCCTAAGGGCAACATTTAGCTTTGCTCCAGGGAGCTTGGAGAGAAGGCAGTGGTCTTGCTCCTCTTTTGCTGCCTGCTTGCTTCTCATGCTGCGTGGCTCACTGAGGTCCATGAGAGGCCATTTCTGCCAACTGTTTCCATCATTCTTGCTAAGGTAAGTGATTACTGTCTTGCTAGTTAGTGCTGGGTAATTCTGGGTCTTGCTGTTAAATCTTTTCTGCCATGACACAGTTTGTGTGTCTGTCACCCATGTGCCATCTGACAGTGACTGTCCATCTGACAGTGGAGAGAGCTGTAGGATGACCTCAATTTGCCCAGTCTTGCATATTGTATTGTTTTTTCAGATAGACAGTGTGGAGGTGAACTGGGAGATTACACTGGATATATTGAATCACCAAACTATCCTGGGGACTATCCTGCAAACACTGAGTGCACTTGGAACATTAACCCACCACCAAAGCGCCGTATTCTGATTGTGGTTCCAGAAATATTTTTACCAATAGAAGATGAATGTGGAGACTACCTGGTGATGCGAAAAAGCTGTAAGTCTGAAACATCTGCTGAAGCATATGGTATCTATCTCAGTGTGCAACACAGCTTTGTCACATGCATTGCTGTTTACATAAACTAAATGTAGCTGGCTGGCCTCTATTTAAGTAGAAATTTCTTTAAATGACAGATGAAGAAATCTTATTTGGTAATGCTGCTCCATAGGTTCAGGTGAAACAAAAATGCAAAGCTTCACTTACAAAAATGTAAGTGAAGTCCAAGAGAAATGTTGTTAAGAACGGGTAGATGTTTCAACCTAACTGGTTCTGAATTATGCTAAGAAATTTTAGCCTGGGTTGGAAAAAATGAAGCGCTTGATAGTCCCTTCAGGTGCCTAATGGCTGAATATATAGCTTCAGTTTCTAGTATAAGCACATCCTTCAAATTGTTTTTTATAAAATGGGAAAATATTCCTTGACCAAGAAGTCACTCCTTGATGACCTGCCACATTTTGAGTTTTCTTAGCACCAGTAAGCTTTATAGATAATGGTAGTTTAACTTATTTTCTAGTTGTTCTTTAGTATAAAACATTGTCATATAACAGCCTCGTGTGTGTTTTATTTTGAAAGCTTCTTCCAATTCAGTGACCACATATGAAACCTGTCAAACCTACGAACGCCCTATAGCTTTCACTTCAAGGTCTAAGAAGTTGTGGATCCAGTTCAAGTCGAATGAAGGGAACAGTGCCAGAGGATTCCAAGTTCCTTACGTGACGTATGATGGTAAGGGGGTGCTGGCAGCTGGGCTGGTGTGGCTCAAGTGCCTCTGTATTTCCAATCTTCCACAGACCTGAACCAAGAGCTGGGATTCTGGGCTCTGACAGGCAAAATGCAGAAGTCTGTACTAGAATCTGGTATTTATGCATTTTTGTGCCTTTCCAGTTCTGAGTTGCTTCAGGTGTCAACAGAGTGCACCCAGTTAGGAACTAAGCAGAGCCCAAGTGCTTCTGATTTATCATGTTGCTGCTACCATCTGTGATCTAGTAACAGAGAGCAAAATATCTATATTGAGAAGAGGCTCAAGGGGCAAGAGAGTCACCAGGGATGAAACTGAAGCTGAGGCTTTCCACTTCAGCCTAAGTGAAGTAAAAATGATATGGCATGTTTCTGTTCACACTGGATTAATTGTGGAGGAGTCATCCTTGTTGTGGTCTGCAGTTACATCAACAGCAGATTACTATTTTTTCATGGAAAACCTCTCCTTTTGTAGCATTTCAAATTGTGACTGACCAGAGGCATTTGCCTTTTGTGACATCTTCCTCTTACTTATTTTTTATTTTTGTCCTTCTTACTGTAGAAAAAAGTCAGTAACAGGTTATGAGTATTTACAGATGAGCCTCTGCAGTGCAGCAGGCTACTTGGCTACAGCATGCACTACAATCCTGGGTGCATTAGAATGTCTTTTGCTTTTGACAGATTGATGCTGAGCAGCTCAGCAGAGTGCACTGCTTTCACAGTAAACAGTATTTGTCATTTCTTTTCAGAAGAGCATTTGGAATATTTTCTGACCACTAATTTGAGGGCCAAGGACCATTGGTTCTTTTGGGGGTAGGGCTTACGTGTGTAACCAGAGGAGGTACTGAGTATGTAAGTGAAGTGAACCTGCAAATGATTCTCTTGTGCATTCCCCACAGAGGATTACCAAGAACTAATAGAAGACATTGTTCGGGATGGTAGACTTTATGCATCTGAAAATCATCAAGAAATACTTAAGGTATGTTTCTTCCACCAAACTTCTTGGGTTTGATTGAAAATAACACTATCTCGTGCCAGTGAGGTTGCCTCCTGCTCTGCATCAGATCCATACCTTGGTCCACTAGGGACGTGCTGCTGTAGGGGAGTGGGATGAACCAGCACATCCTGATGGTACCAGAGCAATGGAAGTGAGACCAGGGAAGACTACAAGTAGGTCAGACCTACTAGGGAAATGTGTGGTGAAGATAGCCTCTTGAGACCTATGCAGGCTGTATTGGAAGGAATCAGAGGAACAAACTGAGGAACATGGGATCTAATCTCTTGGAGAAGCACTTGGTGCTGCTACTTGTAGCCTGTAGATTAAGAAGGGTTTTTCCTTACTGGGAAAAAAAATCACTTTGTGGATTTAACTTCTGAGACCCTGTTTAGGAGACAGTTGCATGGGCAAGTTGGGTGGATGTCATCCTGAGTAAACCTTTCTTTTGCTATCAAATCCAGTGTTTGTTTGGTTTGATTTGATGTTCTTGGAAGTATGAGGAGGGGGCAAATCCTGTTGCTGTCAATGTTAACTGTGGAACTCCTGTTCCTTCTCAGGGGAGTGAATGTCATCCTTGCTCCATTGGTTTCTGAGTCCCTGAAACATTAGTACTTGAATAATAAAATGCCCATAATCTTTTATGAGTTAATCAGTCATGAAGCTTTTCTAATTCTGACCCGAGCTAGTCTGTGGAATTACTGTAAAATCTGCTTCCTTTTTCTAGGACAAAAAACTGATAAAAGCATTGTTTGATGTGTTGGCACATCCACAAAACTACTTCAAGTACACAGCCCAAGAGTCAAGAGAGATGTTCCCGAGATCCTTCATCCGACTGCTGCGCTCTAAAGTTTCCAGATTTTTGAGGCCTTACAAATAGTTGGCACTGTACTTAAAAAACTAACCAACCAGCCCTGGGCATGCACGGAGGGGTTGTGGTAGGTGGGGCTGCTTTCTGTGTTTACAGACTAGCAGAGAAACTCCAGGGAAGCTTGCCAGCTCCGTTCTTGGCAGAGTTTGGCTTTCTCGGCTAATATAAATATTTTGGTGAACATAATTTTGAATCCTTTCCAGACAATATCTTTTGGGTACCAAAGATACTCAATGGGTCTCTGAATTAGAGACTGTCTATAATTTCTTTAATTGACTGGTGCCAAGCAGAAGTTTGTAGAGCTCTGCCCTGTTGCTTCATCATTAACTCTAAAAGCTAATGAGGACAGACAGACAAAGTAGTGTGGTTTGGGATGAACTCCGGGCTACCATTAATGCACATTACCTCAACAAAGCTGGGTTCATGTTTGATCTTGCCGAAAGTGAGAACAAGATTGATGTCTCTCTTAACTTTTGCTATGCAGGAAATTCAGAGCTAAGGTTGAAATAGTTTTAGTCCAAGCCAGTGAGTCCAAGAATTGCACAAGGTATGATTTTTCTCTGAATTGTATGCTGTATGAGGCTTATGGAGGAATGAGCAAAGGGCTGAATATTAGTTTGGATGCTCTGGGTCTGGATCACTCTGTATTCATGCTAATGAGCTATTGGTTTAAATGGAGTCATACCAGAATAAAAACAGACCCTGACCCACAGGACGTTTCTGTTTTGGGCTGGCTGCAGATGTTACAAGAGAACAGGTTCTTTGCTAAATCGTGGTGCTGTCCCTGTGAATAGGCCTGGTACAGCATGAGGCCCCCGGCTCTTCCAAGTAGTATCAGATTCTGTCCCCTGAGCACCTGCAGCTGGACACACAAACCCCATTTTAAATGCAGGCTTTGAATAAATTATGTTCATGTAAATCTGTTTAAACCTGTATAAAGTTCTTACATGAGCCTCGATCTTTATATTCCTTATCTTGTCTGAGCACCTTACAATGACCGTGTTGAGCAAAGAACGGCTGCTTTCCCTATCTTGCTGGAGAGAAGGAGACATACAAAGACACTCCTCAATCAGCCTGTGTCCACAAAAGGTTCTCTGGCAAAATGCTATTCAAGATTCCCAGACTCTGTGTCCTTTTTCTCAGGTCATGTTTGCTACGTGAGAGAAGGTTATTCTGAAAGGCCTGTAGGGAGAACTGTGTTAATCAAAACTTTGTCTCTGCACTTTTCTGTCCACACTTACATTACATCACTGTCCTCTGGCCATGCAAACTGGTTCCTCAGTGTAATGTACCTTCTGGGCCTTCTGTCTTGAAGGGAGATGGCCACAGTCCTGCTCATTTGGAGGTGGACTCACCACCTCCATCTTTTGGTCACTGGCAGTGCCCAGTGGTGCAGTGGATCCCAGGCTTCCTCTGTCTGCCCCTTAGGAAAGCCACTGAAATTTTGCAGTTTATCCAGAACAAATGCTTCCTTTCCTAGGGTGTGGAATCAAATCTCTCTGGTTTTCTTTGCATTGGAATGTGGTATTTAACTGTTGTATGTGAATAATACCACATCCATAGTGTGACAGATGAAACCCTCATCAAGAGCAAGGGTCTTGAGCCTCTTCCCTACATGGTTTCAGAGCAAATGACTGCTGTCTGCAGCCTTCCTGAGCTGTTGTGAAATATCAAACCCCCTGTTTTGTGGCATGAGAGGCTGTGTAGCCCTGGTCATGGAGTGGAGGGAAGGCATGGAGGCTTGAGGCTGCAGCTGGGGATCAGAGCCTCTCGCCTGGGGAGATGTGATGCTGCCTTCTTCTTGCTGCTGCCCGGAAAGAATTGCCTTGGCCTTTGGGGGGAGGAGGAGGCAAATGGCTTGTGTTGCTGTCAAGAGGAGGGAGGACTATGACCTAGCTGGTTGCTTTGGAGCTTCTGCTCCAGCTCAAGGGCTGCTTGTAGGTTTCTGTGGGGGGTTGGTGAGTTCCCATGCCAGGTATGGGGCTGCTGGGCCTGAAGCAAAGGAGAGCAAACAGGCTTGGGCAGGAGGAGCAAGATAAGAACAAAGGGGAAAGAACCCAGGAGGCTGGTGTGCTTCATCCTGAGCAGGGTCCTTGCTGCCTGGGTGGGGAGGGAAGACAGAGGTATGAGGCAATGTAATCAGTGAGAGAAATGGCCAAGGGATGTCAAAACAAGAGGAAGGGTGGAGAGAAAGGCTTTCTGCCTCTGTAGCGAAGCGTGCTGTTATAGTGAGATCTCAGGAAGGTATTTCTAGATAGTTCCCTCTAGCTGCACAGCCCCTGCCTCCCTACTTCATGGCTTCTCATGCCAGGCGCAGTGTGTCAGCAAGTCACAGTGACCCACCAACCATCTCTCTGTGGTAACGGAGCATCTGGGAATGGGTGAGGTGCTGTGGTTCTGCTCTGCATGCATGGGTGCATTGGAGGTCTGCTGGTGGGGCACTGTGGAGAGAGGACTGTGGTATGGCAGCTTTGGGGCCAAGCCCAGCAGAGTGGCTGTCCTGTGCTCTCTGCCAAGGGAAGCAAGCCAGTTCTTGCTGTGTTCCCCCTCAAGAAGGCTACAGATCTGAACAGTTCTGTTTCAGGTTCTGAGTGACACACAAATCAGTGGGTGTTTGCTGCAGGGATTCAAGAAAAAGTGAGGAAACATCCAGATATTTATAATCAGTGACACTGGGCTTTTCTGCCCTGTGCATGAGTTTTCTGCCTGGGTTCTGGGTTCGGTGCACAGCAGCTCATCCTGTAGGCATCCTGTTCCAGCTCTGCTGCTGTGGGGCCAGCATCTTGCCTCCAGTCAGTACAGTGGATCTCAACTTTGCTTCTCTGTTGCCCCCGTGTGCACAGGCCATGCTCATCCTTGTCTGTGGAAGGAGTGAATCAGTGTGGTGGTTGGTCTGAGGCTAGGAGAGAAACCTGCCCTCTTTTGAAGAAGAATCCTTTTTGCTCCACAGCCCTGTTGGTTTTCTACATAAAAAGTAAATGACTCGGAAGCACTTCTGTTACCCTTGAATCTAACATTATTAATCAAAGTAACCCCTTTTACTCTGTAGATCCTGTGTATACAGTAAAAAGCAAAGAGGAAACTTTTGCCATTTTAAATACTGGAAAAAGCAATAACTGTTGTGGAATGCTGTAACACTTGGCATTGTATCTTCATAGCAATGGTAGTGGCTCTGTAGAAATTTTAATTTCTACTTTCTGTGTGGCTGTAGACTGATGTTATTTTTTTGGCAAGAAACAATTCAAAAAATGTTTAACCTTATAAAACAAGATTTAACATTTGAAATAATAATTAGAGTTAACTGGATGACTTAATGTCACCTACATGAAATAAGCATAAGGATCTTTTTCATGATTGTAAATTAATGTAAAATATTTCAGACCATTACTAAGAGAAATAAACCAGTGAACCTTTAGTTGCATGAAAACCTTGGGTAGTATTTTTAGTTGTATTTGCTGTGCTATATAATAGTTTTCTGACAAAATTAGTGGTTGTGTAGCAAGTCATTGCACATCAGATGGACTTTATCCTGGGAACATCTGATTACCATAGCATTCTGTTTCATATAATATACTATTAGTCTGCATCTCTACCCATAAAGATACTGTTCTTCATATATTTAGTGGTACACATATTTCTGGCTAGTATAATACCAGAATTATCCTGGTATTCTAATAATTATTCTAAAAACTTTTCCTATATGACAAGCTGAAGTCAATTGGACTGTTTGAGTACAGAATAAGCTAAAAGAAACTCCAAAGTATTTTATTACTGTGAAGATTAATCTGATTTTTATTTCTCTCAAAAAAATAAACAAAACACCCCTGAACTTCCTTGTTTGAACTATTAAATAATGAAAAAAAAAACCCTAAAACAAGGTGAAAACCTATGTTAAGACAAGTTACCAGTATATTCCTAAAATTACACAAGTTTCATCAGAACTTTTCATTAAATCCACTGACTTCATTTTTTGTAGTTGACTAATAGAACTAGATCATAGGAAATTACAAATTGGTTGAACTATAATAATTTTTGATACTGTTTTTCAGGATTTTTTTCTGAGATACTATGTTGAGATTATTAGTTGAAGTCAATCTGTCAAACTTTTATAAAAATAATCCCAATATCTTCACCTTTATTTACTGATTTGTTTGTTTGCCCTTTAGCTTCCTTTGATCACAGTGACAAGGACTGATTTCTGTTAAACTGAAACAGTTTAACATCCAGGTTCAGGAATATAGAAAGCAGGACTTGGAGCTTATTTAAATCCAAGGAATCAGAGGAGCTCTACTGTGGGTAAGCAGGAAGGAATGATATTACAGTAATCCTTGGGAACAGAATGCAAGGATAGTTGTCTACAAATATTTCTGAATTAAATAACCTTTGATGAAATGCTTTTTCTAGCATGCATGTAGGCTACATCCTGTACATGCAATAAATGTTGAATGTAAAACTTGTCAAAACTAAAATGTACGTATACTTTCCCCCTTTCTTTAAATACTGTTCCACTCAAATTGTGTTTGTGCAAGGTTGCTACTGGAGAATACAAGCAAGTGCTTCTTAAAGAACTTGATCCAAATTCAGAACTTGTTACTCCTTTAAACTACCTTATTAAACCACCTGAAGTGTTAAGATGGTAAAAAGAAAAAAAAAAACCCATCAGTTTATATATGTTAGTGCAGCTGTTGCTCTTACTAAATGGTTTTGAAGAGAAAGTTTTTTGAAGTCCATGAAGTAAAGCCTGTTTAGTACACAATGAAAAAAACAGGTCAGAAAAGGTGACCTTGAAATCTTTTTCCTTATTGAACGTTTCTATAAATACCAAATTCATTAAGGAAACTTCCTTTACAGTGTCTAGCTGCTAAACGTGATCTAAGGCAACCAAAGCTTGCTTTTTTCACTGGGAAGTTTATTCAATAGTCAATGAAGATATTTGAACATGGATGTTAATCATGTGTCCAGAAATTTTCCACCTGTGATGACTCTGGGAGTCAGAAATGTAGAGGTATGTTAAATGCCCATATACATTTGTGTCTGTATGTGTATTACATACGTCTGTATTTGACAAGAAGAAAGCCACGCGTAATGGCTGTCATGAAAAGAAACTGCAAAAAACACCTTGAGCAGAAACAAAAATAAAAATCAGTGAAAGTCCTTACTTGTGCATGATTTGCTGTTGGTGTGATGCAGCAGGGAGCCACAGCTTTTGCTCTGTATTTAGAGCCAGAGTTGAGGAGCTGCTTGTCACTGCATTAGCACCACCATCTGCCTCATGCCCTCTTTGTGCTTTGTGACCAGGCTCTGTAGCTCCACGTGTTTTGTCACCTGTTGCAAAATGCCTGTACAGCTGTCTGCTGGAGGTGCTGCCTGGACTAAAACCCAGCTGTGGATGGCAGCTTAGGGTAAGAGAAGGGAACATGATTTTTCTGGGGTTTAATGAAGAAATCTAGAAATCACTCCAGAAAATAGGAAATGCAGCATCTCTGTGTCCAGCAAACAAGCCTGCCTGAGAGACAACCGTGCTCATGAATTTGGATGGCCCCCAGTTTGCTGTTATTGATGTAGTGCCGATGTGAGGAGCTGGGTGGAAAAGCTGAGAGGTACCAGTTATTTAAAACAGGACCGGCAGAAAAGTGCTCAGGGGGCCTGTCTGGCTTACATAGCATAACTATTGCACCCCAGCTCCTGTAGGTGCTAATTCTCTCAGCAAACTTACAAAAATAAAACCCTGAAAAGGCTCATCCACGCTGAGAACAGCACCTCCATTCAGTGGAAGAAGGAAGCTTAGCTCTAGGAACTGAATGCCCAGCACTTCAGGCATTGCTATCTTCCCCAGGCAGGCCAGAAGCCCCTCAGCCAGTGCCCATGGCATGAGGTGGTCACAGCAGTGCTGCAATAAGCACATTACAAATACCTGTCCCAGCTCTGTACAGGATACATGTCCAACTTGACCATTTGCTTTTGAAGAGGATAACAAAGGCCCATAGTTCATTTTCCCAGCAAGATGTGTTTCCATGTGCATTAAGGGAGAAGCAAACTCCGATGGAGAAGATAGTCTGGCTTAGGAATGCTGTGATCCTATGCTCTGGGACACTTTCACATGAGAGGCTCAAGACGGCTCTCAAACACCTCCCAGGGTCTGTTCTTTCATGGCATATTGGGGATGGCTTCAAATAAAGAGAATTTGGAGGTTTTTGGGGAGCTGTGGTAATGAGGCATAGGTGGTTGGGGCTTACATGAAGCTGCTGTTCCTGGGAGTGTTGGCAGATTGCAGCTCTCTGTTACCTTCCCTGGTCCTGCTGCCTGCACCACGGGGCTCAGGGCTGAGCCTAGGCACTGGGCTACCATCCACAGGGCTGGGCCAAGGCAGTGGGCTACCAACCACAGGGCTCCCCACAAGGGGGCAGCATGTGGCCCTAGGAAAAAAAAAAAAAAAAAAAAAAAAAAAAAAAAAAAAAAAAAAAAAAAAAAAGAAAATTTTGGATTAGGTCTTCTATAGCAGGAGGCTTAAAACAAATGGGCTGCTCAAACTGGGGAGTTTTGTTAACATAAGAGCTCAGGGTGTGCTTCTGCCTTCCTGCACAGATGAGTAAATGTACTGAGGAAGAGCATCTTGCTGTCTTGGGATGGCTTCAGCAGATTTGGTGGAATCTGAAGTATTTCATGGTCCACTGGTAACTCTGCTAGGCACGTGTGCTGAAGAGTGAAGTTCTTCTGGGTAGTTGTAAAAGCAGCTCCAGGAAGCTCTTCCGAGTTCACTGGCAGCATTAACCAAAGTACACAATTCAGATTTTCTTTCTTCAGCAGGTGTTGGTCCCAATTATTGCCTCTTGCTGAACTTCTGGAAGAAGAAAGGGTGGTTTTGTAAGTGACCTTACATTTTGCATTATTCTATGTTTACAAAATCCAAACTGGGCTAGAAGTTTGAATTGGGCTTAGAAGACCCATGCTGGTGGGCCAGATGTTGCTACCTCTTCAAATTGCAGTGAGAGGGGACTTTGTGACCCTTGGTTAAGGCCATTCCTCCTCCTTTTCCAAATTACTAGAGAGACAATATGCAGGTTGCAAGTTCTTGATTACCAGGCAGAATAAATCTCAAAGGATGCTGGAAGAAATGGGGTGTGAATATGTAACTTCAGTTGCTGTTACTTACTTCTGAGAGCAGTGAGTGATTCTGGCACTCTGCCTGACCCCATCCTTTTCATGACTCAGTTCCCACAGTTGTCGATAACTGACTCTGAACATTTGTCTTTGGAAACAAAATTGTGTGTCTTTTCACCCACTGATTTTCTCCATTTCAGGGGCGGTTGCTCAGCTCAGTCTCAGTTTGACTCTGATCAGTGGTTGGACAGATGATCTTGAGGTAACTATACCCAGGGTAGGGCAGAAGCACCTCAAAGCAGGGGTGATCAATAGCACTGTGTGTCTCATCCTTCATGCCCACAGTGCAGATGCTCCTGCTCTCCTGGGGCTGCTGGCTTCCTTTTCAAACTCAGTGTGAGCTGAAATATCTTTCAGTTGACCAGACGTGAAGGTGGAGGTATTTAACCAAACCGCAACATGGCAAACACAACCTCTGTGTTAGGAGAGTTACATTGAAGCCCTGTTGATGATTCAGTGCTTTAGCAAATATTAGTCCTGAGTATCCAGTAACATGTCTCACTAAATCTTGCCCCTTATGAGTAGCTGCAGTTTTTCATGTGCTGTGTGGAGGGGGATACAATGGCAGCTCACTTTACTTGCAACACTTGAGAGTGTTGGAGTCTTGGCTTCATAAAGTAAACACCAGAGCTCCACAGAGGTGAGAGATCCTGTGTTTGGCTAATACTGTAGTGACCTCCTCCTTAATGTTGATGTAAACCATGTTTTTATCTTAAATGGATACTGTAAAATATTTAGGCTCAGAATTTGATTTAGCTTAAAGTTCCAAAATGAAGATATTTAGGTACATTTGAGGAACTCAGCATTTGTATGCTTTATTTCCAAAATGTATATGTTTTTTTAACTTAAAGCATTCAAACCCTAAGTTAATGGAGTATTAGTCTGTTGTGAAGACTAAGACAATTCTAGACATGATAAAGAACCTATACAAAACAACTTTCCCTATCTTTCTCTCCTCTGAAGGAGGGGTGCAAAGATGTTTGAGATCTGAGCTCCATAAGCAGGTAGAAATATTTGTCAAATGAAATTCCTCTATGAATACTCCTTCATCTGGTAGAGTCAGAAGAGGTTCACAGTCAGGCTTTTAAAAAGCATAGTAAGAATGTTGTTTCTTAGCGAATCCCACATTGGTACAAGTTGAAATAAGCACCTGTTCTCAGGGCTTTTGCAGAAGAGTTGGGAAATTCCAGCTCTTCAACTCATTTGCTTACTTAATCACTGGAGATATTCTGTCATTGTTGTCACCATCACCTGGTGAACTGAGCCCTTCCAAAGTCAATGCTGTTTTAGACCTGACTGTATTAGTCCTGTTCCACAAAAAAAAAAGTGATTTTTTTTTTTTTTCCTCTGTGTTAAATTATGTTCTGAGATTTGTGTTCTCCAATTGGTACATTTCACAAACCTTGTCTGAGTAGTTCCCCCTCCCTCTCTCCAAGTACTGCTGTTCAGGAATCATACCACTTCAAAGATCTGGAATGAGAAATGCCTTTGCAGCAGATTTAGACTTGGACAGAGGAAAGTTCTCTAGCTAGAAACGGAGAAAAAAGAGAGCTTTTGAAAAGCTTCTGCTACTCCTTTCAGGACAGAGAGTTCCCCCCTGTGGCCGGGAGCATTCCAATACCTGTGCTTCACTCTGCCTGGACACGTCAGGGCTGTCTCCAAGGATATCAGCCAAAGACAAGAGATGTAAAAAATTTTCAGCAATGACTTTAGTCCTGTCATTGCACGGTGAGGACACAGTGCTGAGTCTGTTGCCCCATGTACTTCCATAGCACATCTTTTATCTTGGAGCCAGTGTGCATTTCACACTGATGAAGACACAGGGTTATGGGGAAGATAACCCTGGACATAACCACCTTGGCTAACAGGAAGCAAGGCACTTTTTAGTGGAAAATGATGTGATGTGGTCTTCTGGCTCAGTGTGGGCACCTGCCCATGGTGCCAATTGTTTCTGAGAATAATTTATTAGTTTGAAAAGAAAGTAGAAGGCAGAAAATGACAATCTATTGTTTCGTATTTGCAGCGATCGATGTGTAAATATTTAAAACTTCTTGCTGCCAAGTTGCAATCAGGTTACTGAACTGCTTCCATGACTGTAACTAGGCATGGATGTCATTCTGGGCATTCTGTATCCCCACTGCATCTCCAGTAATGTTCAAGGTGTTGACTCAAGGAAAAATTTGGCCAGCTGCGTTGTGATTAATTTAGCCACATATCTAAAAGCAAACACAGTTCTCCTAAGTTTCCCAGGGTAATGTATACATTAAGCACTGAAAAGGCTTTCCTTCAGTACTGTTGCTCCAACAAATATCCCACACAATTTTGTGGGCATACTCATATTTTGTTCATTAAGGAGTGACTTTTCATCATGCTGGGAGGGAGAATTTTGCCCAGAGAGCCCTCTGCTTGAAATCCCTGTTCAGCAAAACATTTAAGCAGGTACTTAAGTGCATTGGTGGGTAGAAATGGATTGCTATATTAGAGTATTTAATCAAAGAATGGACTGCTTTGTGTGCACAAAACATGGAAAGATTGCTGGCTGCTAGCATAAGTAGGGCTTTGTAATGGGTGCTGTGCAGATCCTTTATCCCTTAGGCTGAAGAAAGTCAGAAAATTGCTGATGGGGCAAGGAAAATATGTGAGGGATGAAAATAATGGCATATCTCTGTTGGAGCAAATTCAGAGCTTTTCTTGCTCTTGCAATGGCTGTTTATCTGTGTCTTGAATATTTTGATTTTTTAGGTGTCAATGGCTAATAACAGTGAAAGCATCTCAGAGCTCACTATATGTGTGGCAGCTGTGAACTGTTTCAAGGAGCAGACTCAGAAAAACTACACAGCACCCCTGTGGGGAGTTGCTGTTCAGCCCAGCACACCCTTTAGGTACCATCTGAAGCTCTGTTTTTCACAGTTTGTTATGTATCTTTACTTTGTAGAGATGCTGTAAGATGAGTTGGTGAAGAGGCTCTGAATGTGGCTGTTACACATCTTTCATTGACACAAGGGTGAGCCAGGACATCCTAACCACATTGCTTGCCTGTCAGTGTGATGTTTTTCATTGCTGAAGCCATCTGGGTCTCCCTGCTCTCTCTTACCCCTCAGAGCCAGCCTCTCATCCCACCATCCCTGTGCATTTTTGGGAGCAATAGCAGACTCCCTTCCTATGACTTAGCAGTTTCTGTAGGTCTGACATAGGACCAGATCCTCACTGTGAAGATTCCTACCTTCCTTCTCCACCTGCCTTTCAGGTCTCAGAAATGTTGAGCAGCTCCAGCATTCCTGCATGCCCAGCCCTGCTGCTCCTTAGTTTCTGGGTGTCAGGTTGTGGAAACTTAGAAAAGGAGCACGAAAATTGTGTTTGTGTAGTCTGAAATGATTTGTGCTGTTTTAGCCTTAACAAGATCCCTCTTATATCTTTAATGACCTGAATGTAAGATTTGTGGTGTGGAATGCCCCAGCAGCAGAGGAAGCCTTCAGCACACAGGCTGCCTTTGGCAGGACAGGAGGGGAAGTGAAATCCCATGAGGCTTGGGAAGTCTGAATGATGTAGTTATGGTTGGCACTTTGACTATATGTGTAGCTTACTTCAAAATAAATATTTGCAGTTCCACTCTAGCATATATGTAGGGAAGGTACAACTAGCATGTATTAATGTTTCTTAAAATTAATAACCTTGTAAATTTTATCATAGAATAATGTTATTGCAGAAAATAAACAGGTTAGTGTGGGTATATAATGGGGAGAAGCTTCACCTGCCCTCTCTGTACACCATTTCTTGCCCATCTGCCCATGTCCTGAAGAAAATTATGCAAAGGACATTTTTGAGAGAGAAAAAGGTACAAATTTGTCTCTTCAGTTGGGAGAAAAGTTCCCTGGTATCTTCAGCTTGATAAAAAACTCTGAAAGGTTCAGTGGCCGTGTCTGTGCACGTGTGTGCAGCTGGTTTTGTCCTACGAAACCTACAAAGCACAAACCTACCTTCTGAGTCTCACTCTGATCCTGTCTTGGAGGGAAGCAGCTGGTGAGTGATGCCAGGGGGATATCAGCCCCCTTATCCCCCACCTGTGAGCAGGAGCAGTGCAGTGCAATGCACAGCAGCCACCTTGACCTCTGGTAAGTGCTGTGGTTTTTCCTGCTGGTTCTATGACATGGACTTTAGGGAAAGCCAGGCTTTATCTCTCCCGTGCCAGTCCCCACAGGTACTGTTCTCTTGGCCCTTCCCCAGTACATGACAAGTCACCTGCCAGCTTCTCCCTTTCCCCTCTGCACCCTGTCCCAAATCCCTTGCCTGCCTCTTTATTGGCACATGGAACCCACAGCTTCTTCCCTGGCTCATGAGACCTGGAAGGGCTCAGCCTGTTTTCCCAGAGCAGCACAGGCACCAGCACAGCCCTGCAAGCTCCAGAGGCAGGGCCTGGTCTTTCTCTCCATCAGGAGTTGGCTGTCACTGAGGTACATGGTAGAAGGTGCTGGGATTTGTACCATTTGTTAAAGGCCAAATCTCCCTGTGCTTTTATTTTTCCCTCTGGAAACCAGCTCTTTCTCAGAAGTTTTCTCTTTGGGCTGCAGTAAATTATTATTTCTGGGCCTCATCTACTGCTGCTTCTGTTCCTGTTAAATTATACCACTCTGTCCTTTCTTCTGAGTTTTCTGGGACATCTCTACATCTCTTCAGGATATGGCAACCACTGTCAAATCACTTCTTTTTAAGGAAAGATGAGAAATCAAAGAAAATAAAAAAATATAAAGGACCGACCCACTTCCTGCTTTGCCTGCTGCTGCTTTCCTTTCCACCAAGAGAAGATGAAATGGGGGTGTGAACAAAACTCCACAGTTCTTTTTTCTTTCTGCTGATTAAGCTGCAAGGATGACTCTGAACTAAACCAGTACAAATTGGCTGTAAATGAGGGTAGAAAATTGCTGGGGTCTTTTGTCCCAAAGCCAAAGTCTTGTGGCTTTTTTTTTTAATAAATTGGTTGCAAACAGAAGTGCTGAGGTACTAACAGGCTGACTCCTGTTCTTACCTCTGCTGTCAGAGTGGTTCCAAAGAATGTTTATCAATATGGTGATAGGCACTTTATATATATAAATACATATATATATGTATATTTCAGTCAGTTTACATTGCATGTAAAGCAAATTGTGTTTTGCAGGCATGACCTGTGTCATTTTGTCTTCATGTGGGGTGATTAATGAGCTCCCATGTCCTCTCTCCTCCCTCCAGGGCTGCTTGTGCTGCTGCCTTCCCCTGTCCCCAGCCTGGGTGGCAAAAGCTGTGATGGAAAGGCCAAGGAGAGCAGCATTTCCCTCTCTTTTCCCTTTACAGCTGGCTTGGAAACTGAGGACAAAAGCATCCCTGTCTTCAGCTTTGCCCTGGGAGCAGGGCAGAGCCTGCTTCAAACATGCAGGAGCTTTGCTGGTGGCCACCAAGGACATCTGCCTCTGGTCTCCATCACATGCTGTCTGCAGCATCTCCATGCTGGCAGCAATGGGTGTCTCAGCCTTCCAGCAGAGCTAGGCTGTCCCCAAGGGCAGGGACAGACCCCCCAGGCTGGAGGGGTTTTCTCTATCTCAGCCTTGTGAAGTCTTTATTTGACATTGGCCTTGATCTTATATTGTACACAGAAATGCATGTGCTGCTCTGGAGTCAGGAAGGAGCAAGAAAGATGGTTTTGTTTTTCTGGACTGTGGGACAGTGGCTATGCATAGGTCTGCCTCCAGTGAGTGAATGGAAATTCTTCTGAAATATGTCCCTTTTTAGACATACTGCAGGCTGAGGGAGGTGGGGGAAGTCATACTTCTGGCTAATCTGTGGCAAAAAACCCGACCAACTCCCAAGTTAACCACTGGGTGTTACAAGTATCCAAACCAAGCCCTTATTTGAGTGTGTATTCTAAGTAATTTGAGCTGATGATTTACTGCTCCTCCCCCCTTCTTCTCTCCCAGGATTAAAAATAAAGAGGGTAATTAGGCCTTTGTCTCATTTATTACTCTTGAACACTCGGCAGGCTTTTTTCTGATCTCTTGGCAGAAGGTGCATCTCTAACATACAGCAGAAGGGAAACTGTAGGGCTCAGACAGTGATTGTTTCCTCAATGCAAATGCAGGCTGCAGTCCTGGAGCTGTAGGGTGAGGGGGGGCTTTTCAAGCTCCACCTGATCTGACAGCTTTACTCGTTTTGCTGGGCACTTGCCAGTGTGCCAAGCAGAGTGCTGCTCCTCCACAGAGCTTTTATGTTAAAAGTGATCTCCTGGTTTCCGTGGCAGTCCTTCCGCTTTCTTCTGTGCCTCCTTTCCTCTAGAAGAGTGTGGATGTAGTCATATGTCTTTATTTAATCAGCTGGGTAAGTGCCAAATAGCTCCCAAGGTGAACAAGAAGGTGCTTTTGTCCTCCTGGGCATGTGTAGAGGAACAATGGTCCTGTCGTGTGATGAGCTGAGTCAGCGTGGGGAGAAAAAATTATATCCCTCTTCATCCTGTCAGCCCTGTTACCCTTCTGCACACCAGCACCTTCATGAGCTCGGGCTGGGTCATGCTTAATGGCCTTTATGTGAGGCTGTGCAGTAATGGGGTTTGTGTATTCTGCTCCTTCATTTGATTTTTTTTCCATCTTTCTCCCAGATTATATGAGGAAGGGCTGAACATATGGAGCCTGGCCGTGGCTGCAGAGCTCAGATGTATATGTTTACCCACAGAACATTGCTGCTTTGGAGTCACCACAGCAGCTGGCACCAGCCCTGCTCAGTGTCAGCTCTGCTCCCCAGGCAAGAGCTGAGGCTCGGGGTGCTGCTGCCCTCCTGTCAGCAACCCTCCTGCCCAGGGGCTGCTCTCAGCCTTCGGAACCCTCATGTCAGCTGAGCTTTGTGTTTAAAAACTGCTAAGGTAGTTGTTTCTGCACTGCTGGGGCTGACGACATTGCATGGGTTGAGGATTGAGGACAGGGCTGGCTGTGGCCCACAGCTGCTGGGGGCCAGATCCTGCCTGGCCCCTTCCCTGCTCAGGGCTTGGCAGCAGCCTGAAGAGGAAGGAGAAACTCTGGTGCTGTGGTTTAAAGCCACTCTACCTGCTTGATGTTTTCACTGCTTTCACTTTTTATTTTTTTTTTTTTTTTCCTCCTCAGTATATCTCAGTTGCTTCCAGGAGAACCCTTCTTGTTCCTCTCTCTCCTCCACATCGAGTCTCATTCTGACAGATTTTTCCCTGTCTTCCCTATCTCTTTCCTGTCAAATACAGGGGTGTTTCCCTGGAAATGGAGAAAAGATGGTGGTGTCTTGGTGAGTGGGAAGTGTGAGACCAGGTTGCACTGGTGGGGGAGAACATAGTGAAGACTGCACCCAGCTTCTCACAAAGATTACAAGTGCCCTGGAAGTTGGGCTTGGCATAAATCCTGGGCTAGGCTCTGCCTTTTTTGTGCTCTGTCTAGTGCATCCAAGGTCTCTATCACAAGAACCAAACCCACGTGGAGTGTTTTTGGATCTGTACTATCTCTCCAAAGCAGAGCTGAATTTTCTCCTGCACCTATTCCTTGCACAAAAATTTACTTGGAAAACAGACTGTTCAGGCAGGTGCCTGTTCCCCCAGCTGTGCTTCTGAAAGCATGTGGGCCTTTGTGGAGAGAAAAAAGATGTTTATTTCTGGTGAGAGATCATAAAACTCACTGTTGTAGTGAAATGTGCACTGTGCACTGTGAATACTGTTCAGAAAATGCCCTTCCTTAGCTATTATATCAAGCAGTCTTTATAGTATGAAAGTGTGTTAGGTCTGTTAATATGTATTAGCTCATGTTATGTACTGTAACGTCATGAAGTATTGGAATTTTACTGGAGACTTTGGCATTGTTTATGCTTAGGAAGAACAAACTGAAGGACAGTCTGGCACCAGAAATAACTTTCTTGGAAGCTTCAAGCTACCCATGAAGGATAAATTATACCCCTGGGCAACCAGGGTAACACCAGCATCCTCACCCTGTCCTCTTTCAGACCCTCAGGTAAGTATCTCCAGCAACATCTGGATCAATAGAAAACCAGCAAATGCTGCACAACTATAGTTGCTTTGCAAAGTCTTATTCTGATTAGTAAGGGATGCTAGACATTAGTAAGATTGTGCTGTACCTGAATGTTTGGTGGGTAGAGAAACCCCACATAAAACCACAATTGGAGTGCCCCAGTTTGGCTGGGACAATGTTTGTGGGAGTCCTTACCCTTTCTGGGGACTTGGGTAGGCAGTGACGGTGAAGATTGGTGCCTGCGATGCTTTAGTGAGGCCAGCGGCACCCAGAGTCTGCCCTGACCCTGCTCGCCCCAGGCATAAGGTAGCAAAGCCCTGGCTGCTGGGGCTGTTTGCATCTCAACACTCCCCAGCAGCCTGCGGAGCAGAAAAGAGAGAGCTGGAGCACTGGCCTGGGGCTCTCTCTTCTGCCCCTGAGGCTGCTGGGGGGGGTTGGGAACCATCTCTCCCTCCGGAGGGGCAGAGCGGGGTCCCTGGTTCCTCCCCAGCCCCAGCCCCAGCCCCATCCCGCTCTCGCCGGCGCTGCCATCAGCCCGACCCCGCCTCGCCTCGGCCGCGCTGCCTGCGGTACCTGCCGCGCTCCCAACGTCACCGGGCTCCGCTTATAAAGTGCAGGGGCAGAGCATCTCCCTGGCTCCATCTCCCCGAGAGGCAAATCTTCAAGGAGCGAGCCGTACGCGGGTGGAAAGATGTTTTATTCGGGTGTCCTGACAGAGCCGAGTAGGAAAGAAGTGGAGCTCAGGGAAGCGGCATCTCTCCGCCAGCAGAGGAGGATGAAGCAGGCAGTTCAGTTTATTCACAAGGATTCTGCAGATCTCCTCCCTCTGGATGGGCTGAAAAAGCTGGGGACTTCCAAAGATACTGTAAGGCTTTATTGTGTTTACTTGAAGGGGTCTTAAGAATCTAGTAGGGCAATGTCCGGTTTTTTTTGTTTGTTTATGTGTTTTTTTGGGTTTTTTTCTTCTTTGTGCAATTTTTTCTGTTCGGAGGAGAAGTTGGTTGGTTGTAGAAATTGGTATTAAAAAAAAAGTCAAGCTTTGGTGTGCAAAAGGAAGGAAATATGCTAGTTATCACCAGGGCTGTTTTTTCCTTGTAGGTGTTTTCAGATGCCTGACACTCAGATCTAAAAGCTTTTTATTCTTACTTTTATTTTTTTGCATTTGCATGAATGTCAGAAAAGATATTGTTTTCAGTAAAAAACTCCTCTCTGAGTTAATCAAAATGGCTTCATTTAATACTCACATTTATACACGTTTGTGATGCACATATTTGTGCAACATATAATCATAGAAGATTCAGTAAAGTGCAGTCACTAGTACTTCAAAACATAAACCTGACAAGAGTACATTTTTATAAAGTCTTATGAATATATATATACTTAATGGAGGTACTAAATTCTAGGTTTTAAATATTTACAGATGCAATGATCCATGTGACACGTAGCTGAGATATAACATTCTTCATCACATCCAGGAGATGGAGAGCATTTCTAAATACTGGCATGCATAAATGTTTGAGCCCTCTCTAATGGGAAATTATACTTAAATGCAATATCGAAAGTCCTGCAAAATCTAGAAAAAGGGAAGCTTCTTTGCTATTTTTTTTAGCCAATTGTTGCAAAATTCTTGCACTTTGTAACACACAGTATTTGCTTCTTTCAGTGCTTGATAAAAGTTTATTGAAAAAAATTACTGGTTTTGGTTTTAGTACAGCAGTTCTGTCATAGTCTCCCTGTTCAGCTGGCTTAGGCTGCCCGGCTGAGATAAGTGGAATGAGTTGGGCATTCTCTGCTGTGTGCATGGAGGTGATTTTTATTTTTTTTTTTTGACATCCCAAATGTATTGCACTTGTAGGGAGCAAAATCTCTTCTCCATGGAAAGGCTCATAAGGAGCTTCCCTGGTCCCTGTTGAATGGCAGCTCTCCTTCAAGGAGCTACAAATTGCCTTTCAGAGAATGATAGTGGTATTATTGCTGTTATCTGCAGAGTCTAAATAGTGTGTCCTGGCTCATCAGCTCACAGTGTGCAGAGCTGAGACCTTGATAACAGGGGTTTCTGCTCTGCCCAGTGTACAGAGGCAACCAGTAGCAGGAGCCAGGGGCACTGAAATCCTTGTGCCCCAGGAGCACAACATGGGGCTCCTCACCATGGCCTTGGTCACAGAAACATCACCCAAGGTTTCCTGCCTGCTCCTGTGCCCACTCCTGCTGAGCTGCTGCTGCGGCATCACCCCCGCTGCACCCACAGCCCCTGAGAGGAGGGTCTGCATGGGAAGCTCTGTCCAAGGATGTGCCAAGACCCTGGGAAGGTCCTCAGCTCCAATCCCCTCCAAGGACGGAAAGGAGGTGCAAAATGTCTGCACCCACAGACCCTGAGAGGAGGGTCTGCATGGGGGGCTCCGTCCAAGGATGTGCCAAGACCCTGGGAAGGTCCTCAGCTCCAATCCCCTCCAAGGACGGAAAGGAGGTGCAAAATGTCAGGGGTGTGCTGCCTGCCCCAACTATTCTGGCTTTGGTGGTCCTGCAGCCAGGGATGGGGTGAGAACCAAGTTGGTGTGGGCCACCCACCCCACTGCAAAACTACACCTTGTCCCCGTGTCACAGTGAGGGGTGTTGGGGCACATGTGGCCAGGGCTCACCTTGGCCACAGCCTCCTGTGCCTTGAGATGTATGCCAAGTCTCCAAGTGACAGCACTGGCACGTGCTCAGGCCTGTTCCTTCAGCCCCAGAGAAGATGCTGTGAGTCACAGAGGTCACGTTGCAGCGGAGCAGCACTGCCAGCTCCACCATCCTCACTCCTCATACAGCCATAATGGCAGTGAGCATCGCTTCTAGAAGACACACTGTTTCTCCCTGGTGCCATGGCTGCCTGGATGTCACAAGAATTGTCCTCAGGAGGAGAGGGATATTGTCCATCTCTGAGACTGGAGAAGGTCTGAAATGTGGGACCTCTCCTTGGCATGGCCCCAAAAGCAAGAGGTCCAGGTTCAGAGGGGTTGAGCTGCACAGTGAGGGGACAAGGGTGTCCTGGCTTTTTGCTTTCTTGTAAATAACTGCATGCCTCCTAACAAAGCAGCACATGTTTGTGTCTAAAGCTGTGTGACAGCTGTGGTGACGTGGGTGGAAGGGCTTCTGACGTGACTGGCATTATTAATGCAGGGTTTCCCGTGGGGATTTTCCAGCGGCCTTGGCAGGAGACAAGAGGAGGTAACAGCTCTACAGAGGTGGGACAGGTGGTGAGGGCAGTCCCTGTCTCTCAGGGTGACAGCTGACAGTGACCATTCTGATTCTGGGGACAAATCCCCTTCCTTTTGGCCGCAGTGTGGGGGGTGCTGGGCACCAGAGTGGGTGTGCCCCAGCTTCTGTCTCCTTCCTCAGCTCCTGAAGCATCTCTCCTGGTGATGCTCTGTATGGGCAGGTTTGCTAAATACTGGCTGTAATTATCTATGTTAAGCCTCTGATATTTTCAGTGTATTATTCCAGATTGGACCAAACTCGTCTAGCTCCTTATTCCATATACATATTCCACTTTGCCTGCCTGATATAAAACCAAGCTATAGCACAGCAAACGCAGGGCTGGATATACAGAGCAAAAATGGGTTTGTTTTGATGCCTCATTATTAGCTTCCCCTGCGAAGCCCAGAAAATAGGCATGAGATGGTTATTAGCTGGGATCTGGGCCTCCTAACACTGTGACTGTGCCACCCTGATTTGGGTAGGGCATGCTGGACCTTGGCAGCTTCTCCTCATGCTCTGACACTTTGCCCTCACCAGAGAGCTGCTGGGCTGGTTTGGATGGGCTTTGCCTGAAACAGTCCTGCATCATTTTACAAGCTGGGAAACAAAGCTGTAAATAGTAACAAACAAAAACAACAAAAAACATTTCCCCCTCCTCAAATGCCCTCAGAGCCTCCCCTGGACACCTGGGTCTGCAGTCCCCTGTCCTGATCCTCCAGCTGCTGCAACACTGCAGTCAGTTGCAGCCTGCTCAGGTCAGAATGCAAAATACTTTGGTGTTAGGCACAATGTCTTGGTCAGAGACTGGGCCACTGCCTGGGCACTCAGGGGGTTCAGGAGGACAGGGGACATCTCTTGTCCCATTTCATCACCCTGGAAGAGGAGCTGCCAGCATGTGAGCACAGATTGCTGGTAGAAGAGGTGAATTTGGATGAAAGATGGGAAGAAGAGACAAATTGGTTATTTCTTGGGAAGAGCTCTGTTGTGGTGTTAAAACTCCTTTTTTTGTCTGCTGCCTGATAGAGGCAGGAGAGAGAGGGCAAACCTCCTGAGATGGGTTTGGGAATTTGGGGAGCTGGCAGGTTCCCTGACTTTCATCTCTACCCAAGTGAAACTGTTGTTGATGGATCTTCCTGTCCTCAGATCTAGAAGCCAAAATAGTGTGAAACCTGCCAGAGAGATAGGTACTGCAAATTGCAGCATTAGAGAGGAATAAAACTGGACTGAATTATCTGTGGTACACAGAGGTACACAGGTTCACCAATAGGTCTCTACTCACTTCATTTGGGTTCCTACTGTAACTTTTTTAGGGACTATAGATCTTTGCAAAGTCTTCAGGATGGGAAGGGAGACACCTTATGAAAAATATCCTGCTTTGTATTTATATTATTCTGAATGATACTAGGGATGATACTAGGAAATAACTTTTTTTTTTTTTTTTTTTTTGGCATGTAACATTTTACATTTTTATAAAACTTTCAACAGTTTCATGCAATGCATGGAAATGCAGGACCGGGTAATCTGTGTTACTTCAAACACTGGTCCTTGTTGTTTGACCAGCCTGTGCTGGAGGGACAGCACAGCTGCCTTCCCCATTGCTGTCACAGGGAGGTTTTCCTACTCTCCCTCCATCATTCCCTCCCTCCCAGACATGCTCTGCTTGAAGTTTTCCAACCAAATGTGCATTTGTAAATGTCTTCTGGCACATTATCTGTTCAGCAAGTGCGTATCCATCACTTGATTAATCTCCATGACTAACATCCCTCAGTCTATTGCACATGAGAATCAAGGGTAATAAAAGTTAAAGCAAACTAATTAATAGCCTGAGACAAGATGCTGCTGCAGGGAACCTTTTCAGCCCCCCCTTGCTAGATTTTTTCTGTGTTGGAGCACAATGTAAGCAATCTTTGGTCCCCTAAAGGCAAGATTCACTGCAGCTTTCAAAAGAGCAAGCATCAACAGCCAGTCCCTTTTGTGGGGGTTACTTGTGTTCATTGAGTGCTGGATCTTTTCCTTTTGGTGATGGGTCCCATATGGGATTCATAAAACCAGGGCCCATACATGTAATGATTCATAGGAGAACGTGTCTTTAAAAAAATAAAATTAGGTTTAAATCAGTTGTAGAGTACAGTTAACAATTCTGACTGTGCTGATGACTTGTTCTTCTCCAGCCTGTTTTTTCAAAGGTAATTTGGTGATATGATTGAGGCCAGGCAGATTAGAAGAGCACCCAGACTGTCCTGGATGGTGCCATTCAGAAATGTTTTGGTCCCAGCAGAGCAGGGCTGGGTACAAGGAGGTGACCACTGCTACTTCTCCAGTCCCCTATACCTTCAGGTGTTGGGGTTTTTTTGTTTTGGTAAGGTGGAGAATTAGTCCTCCAGATGTGTGCCTCAGTTGCAGGCAAACATAAGGGCAAGAAGGATGTGCCATCCACTGCCAGCAAACCCTGGTTTGTGTTCTGCTTAGATGAGTAGCTTGGAGGTGATCCCAGTGCTGACCACCTATGGCTTCTGCCTGATAGAAGGGAGCTCGGGCTGTCAAACACGGTGCCTCAGCACAGGGGCTGGTACTAATGGACCCAGTCTGCTGCCTTTAATCTAGTTAAGTAACACTGCTTTCTGCTGTTCAGTCTCACTGGGAAGGCAGTGGTAACTAGAGAAGTGCTGGAGCTTTGCTACTTTTTGTGCTTGAAGGAATCAGTGAGATGTTGGATCCGATTTCTCCCCATCACTGGGAGCTTCTTAACGTTACTGCCTTTACACAGCTCATGCTCTCTATAGTGCTGGTCAGACAGAGCATCTGCAACCAACAGTGATCACGATTTTTTTTTCCTTTCAAGTCTCCAGTGGTATCCAGAAATAACAACAGTAGGGGGAAAAGGAGGTTATGCATCCAGGTGACCACTGGTGTTGGCTGCATCTACCTTCTCATCAGTCAGGTCAGGTTTAACTGTCTGCCTTATGCCTACAGCAGGATCTGAAGCACCAACATGGCTGCAGTTATTTTAGGATGATGCCAAGTTGTATTAGCCTTTTGTAAGTGCTGTTATTTAACGTGTCACACAGAATATTTTAAGGATGAGTCTCTGCTCACGAGGATGTGTGCTGCACAACTTGGGGAAGCGCAGCTTGGGGTTTTTGAAGTTATCCTGATCCCACTGAAATTCCCTCAGGATGAGGAGGTTTGTTGGTTTACATATCTCTGTGGACACAGGGGCATATTTAATATGAATGCAAAAATTTAGGGGTATAAACCATTAAGAAGGTCTCACTGTGGACAAATTAAAATCAGAAGGAAAGGGCAGTAATTGTGGTAATTGGGGTGGCGAGTTGGAGAGGAGAGATCAACCAGGCAGAGATGTGAGCAGATAATCAAGCAGAGTAATTTCACCTCCAGCAGAGTATGTGCATCCATCCATGATGAACATTAAACATAAAAAGGCTTTTGGGAAAGCAGTTGGAGGAGGTTTTGAGAAGCAGCATGCTTCTTGCAGAGTGAATGGAAATGACAGAGAGTGACAAGCTGCCACACGGTGTTGGGTTTCCTGGGAGAATGTGTACCTACCTACCTACCTACCTATCTCAGACTATTGTACCTCTTCCTCTCCTTTTCCTCCTGTGGCATGGCACCCAGGATTGGTCCATTTACTCACCCTTAGCAGCTAAATACCAGTGCAGTGGGAAGAAAGACACAGTACAGTTTTAGGCCAAATTCTGACCTAAAGGCCAGACCAGGTCTGACAACAGATGCCATCCACAGCTCTCTATGTAAACCTGTGCCTTCTTCACTTGCACGTGTAAAAACCAATGCACAGGCACCCAAATCAGCTTCTTAAATTCTGAGTCTGCTCATGCAAAGAGCATTGCCACAGGTGGAGGATAGACAGATATTTCCTATGCCAGCAATGCCAGAGCTCAATAAAAGCATCGGTGTTGATTCAGTAAGTCCATACACCTTTTTCATACCTCAGTGGTACATGTAATTGGAAAGGTAATTTATTACTTCTTAACTTTTCATATTTCTGTAGACTTTCCAATATCCTTATCAACAGATCAATGTAACTATGGCTGAAACATCAGCTTAGAAAAGCCTGATTTGTTTGCATTTCTATATGAAATCAAATCTTGAACTCAAGTTTGGAAAATGAAAGGCATTCCTCCAAATTCTGGCTAATATTTTGAAAGGATTAGTCCCTTGCCAATGCCAAGTAGTTCTTCTTAGTCAAAGCCAGGTAATGTGGAGCTGGTAGGAGAGAAAATAGATGTGGGCTAAGAAGAGTGCATGTAGTCTAGGAATCAGGGAGAGTGAGACTCTAGAGCATCCCTCCCAGGAGATCAGCACTGGCCCACAGGCACCACAAGCAGGCCATGTCATGTGAGTCAGGTCCATGTCATGGCTTTCCTCTGGCTTCACCCTGCTCTTCTGTGTTTTGGTGTGTTTTTTTTCTTAAAGCAACCACATAATATCCTGCAGAAGCGCCTGATGGAGACAAATTTATCAAAATTACGAAGCAGCCGGGGCAGCTGGACTCCAAAGAGTGACATCTCGGTGCAGACCAACAATCTGAATCAAACTAATCTGGGCAGCTCGTGGAACATGGAGGACGAGGAGCTCATAGTGGTGAGCTGCCAGGTAATAATCCCTCCCCAACCTGCTGGGGTTTTTTCCCCCCCCAAATTTTGTTTCTGCCATCCTCAAGCAGTGTTCTTGTTCTTCATGTTTCCTGATGCACCCCACTGGGTCTGTCATGGCTGTGGGGATGCCCTCCCTCTGCAGCTCAGGGCTGCTGCAGCACAGACACCCATCTGGGTATCAGACAAAAACTGACCTAGTGGGTATTTTCCCTTAGAGCTCAGGGTGGAGGCAGTAGCTAGGTGGGGCAGCATGCTGGAACTCTGAGGAGTGGTGTTGTCCATGGCGAATCCCTGTGCTCACAGCCCGTTTTTTTTCCTCAAGTGCCACCACCTTTTTCTTTCTCCAAGGGTAATTACACATTTCTCCTCCTTACCATCATGTTCTTTTGTATTTTCCACTCTCCACAATATCCCCTCCTGCCCGGGGCTGTCCCCTCTGCTCTCTGCAGGGGCAAATGCTGTCAGGAAGGATGCAGGACCCAGCTCCATGTTGTTAGTAGCAACACCTTATTAAAATAGCAGCTCAAGAACAAACTCTGGGGGGCCTGGGGTAGATGAGGTGACACCCTGTGGGCACTGAGTGTGTGGTGGAGCAGGGATGGGAATGCACAAGGAGTTGTTGGCATCTTGTCAGGGACTGGTGTGTGCAGAGCAGAGGTCCCTGACACCATACTCATCCTGCATCCTACTCACCATCTCCTGTCTCTGCTTGCTCTTGCAGTGTGCAGGGAAGGAGCTGAAGGCTGTGGTGGACACTGGCTCGCAGCACAACCTCATGTCATCAGCCTGCCTGGACAGGCTAGGGTAAATACCCGGCTGGATTTTTGTCTTGTGGGAACTGGTGGCACCTGGCAGCACGGGCAGTGGTCCCTGGGCTGGGGCTTCCCTCACACCAGCTATGGCCATTCTGGAAGGCAGTGCTTTAGGCTGTGCCTGGGCAAGCCCCTGCACCTCCTGTCACAAAAAAATCGTGGGCTATTCTTAAATGTCCTTGCAGGGAACTGAAATGGAAAGCCATTTTTATTGGCCTGTTCACCTCTGATTAAACCCCTCCAGAGGACTGGATGTACTTGTGTCTTTTCAGTGCCTGCCCATGTGCCACTCAATACCTTGTGAAATACCTGAGCATCCACCTGCCTCCCGTGTCCCAGGGGCAGGTGTGGGGCTGGGTCAGCCCTGTGGGTCCCCACAGGGAGGCAGCGACCTGTCCACTGGCCATGCTCAGGCTGGGGCTGCGGCACAGCTGGCCCAGCACTGGGTGTGAAGCAGCTGTGGGGTTCTGTACATGGGCATGCTTGAAATTTGGTGTGTGATGTTACTCCCAGTAACAAATATCTACCAGCTGAAGATAAAGGAAATGTATTTACATAGTATTAAGGAGCTCACTGCAGCCATTTGCAGCAAAACTCCTGATCTCTGTGGAACGGATCCAGGCATCAGCTCACTGGATATCACTGAGATTTTAGCACTTAATTCTCATGGAGTTACTGCTTTTCATTGATGACTTGCAATTATTACTCAAAAAACAATTGTTCCCTGAGCACTACTGCATGGTCCTGAATGAATGGTGCCTGTTTTCCATCCAGACAGTAATTGCTTCTTTGCACAACACCATTTAGTGGCTGGAAGGTGGCTGTGCTCACTACAAACTTGTTGCAAACCATGGAGCTGCCCAGCCTAGTCTTTGGGTGACAACAGTGCATTTGGAGAGGTCTCATCTTACCTGCTATAGGTAACCATGCTGTGACAGGGGGGGTTGGACTAGATGATCTTTTGAGGTCACTTCCAACCCCTAACTTTCTATGATTCTATGATTTTATGATCTTGCCAGCTGCTGCATTGACTGCACAATGTTCCTGACCTGCACAGCAGTGTTCTGTGACAGCTTCTCTGCTCTCTGTGATACTGACACACAGCAAAATGCCATTATCCCTGGCAGTGTTATACATTAGCAATGACCAAGCTTTGGTTCCTGCTGGATGGGACCCGGTGGAGCCCGGGGTGGGCAGGAGTTGGGTGGGCATGCAGACAGCCCGTCCCCATCTCTGCCAGCTGAACCCTGCAGCAGGCTGGGCTGCCTTGCAGGCAGCTTCCTGCAGCTCCTTTGCTGTTTGTGTTCATGAGGACAGAAGCTAAAAGCAGATGAAGAGAGCGGGTTGCAGGTAGGGCTTTGATGCCTGGCTCTCTCTGCCTGCACTGTGGTAGGTCCCGTGCGACAGCCGGCACCGCTCCAGGATGTTGTACTTCAAAGCACTCCAGTGCATGTGGCAGTGATAAAACATGAGTTTTGTTTAAACCCAGCTCTGGAAGGCAGCAGGGAAGAGGTGTTTAGGCGATTTTGCTTCTCCCAGGGAAGGAGGAGCCCTGCAGCTTGCTTTGCTGGATGCTGCTGTCCGTGGTTGAGGCTCAGCAGCTCTGGGGACCAGGGCTGATGTCTCTGGGTCCCCGTGCCTAACGCAGTGTGTATGTCCCTGAGGCACAGGTCATTTCCTCTCTTCTTTTTTAAAAATCTTTTTTGCACTTTGTCATGGAGCCATTTCAGCTCTTCCCCTCCCCTCTGAGGACAGGGGTTGGGGTTAGCCCTCAGGTTGCTGCAGGACATCCCCTGTAGAGATGCAGGTGCAGCTGTTATGTGAGCAGCTCTGGTCACTACACAATGCCCGGGGACTTCCCACTCTCAAACCCAGCTCCAAGATGTGTTACTCCATCATGCATCAGTCCTTCTCCTCACCTCACTGCAGTTCCCTGGCCAGCTTTCAGCCATGCACTGTCCACATGCTATACCCCCGTCCTTGGATCAGTCTCGGGTGTAATGAAGCACTTTATTGAAGGTGGCTTTACCCCCCCCACCCCCAACCTCTCAGCAGCCTCGGTCACATCTGTGAAAACCATCAGGGGCAGTGGGTGGTGGAGTGAGGAACCATCTCCAGCTGTTTCTTCACCTGTATCTTGGTTGGTAAGAAGCAAGCCCCATAGGGAGCTCTGCTTGGGGCAAGGGCTGATGTGGCCCCAGGGCTGCATCCTGGGCAGTGCTATGGTCTGAAATGGCTGTGTGCTGTGGCTGCATCCCGAGCATCACAGAAAACCTGCCAGTAAAACAGTTTTCCAATAATAATGTTGTAATATGAGCAAGCTAAGAGCACTTCAGGTGTAAGTACTCTCCAAAAGCAATTTGCTCCTTGCTGGAGCGGTCGAACCATGGCAGTTTCATGTCACAAGTGTTTTCAATGTGCAGGTTAAAGGAGCATCTGAAAGCACTCCCAGGTGAAGATGAGGTGGTTTCACTGCCCTACAAGGCCAAGGTACTCGGGCAGATCGAGTGCCTGTCCCTGATGGTGGGAGCAGTCCCTGTGGAGTGTACTGCCCTCGTCTTGGGTGAGTGTGTGCCTTCTCCTCCGGGTCTGTCCTGGGGCTCTGATCATTCTTACCCCAGAAGAAAAAATGAAGCTTCAAAATCACCTTAAAATTGAACCAGAAATACAGCTTTCCTGCAGCAAAAGCCCCTGTTGGCCCTTCCAATGGAGGGAGGGAGTGAGGATGTGTTGACCTGAGCTGTCCTGGCAGTACCCCATCCATGCTCTGCACTGCTAATGGAGACACCATCACCTTTCCCTGCAGGCACATCTGCCTGCTCTTGTTTGGTCGTGTTCCCCTCTGGAATTACTCAGTCACTTCATAAGCAAGGTTTTATTTAGTAGAACAGCCATGAAGGAAAGATGGGAGTCCCCGACAAAAAGCATGGAAGAACGTTTTGAGTGCATAAATCTGAATGTTTCTGTTTTTCAGAAGAGAATGAGAAACCTTTCTCTTTTGGGCTGCAGACACTGAAATCTCTGAAGGTAGGGGTTTTACAGCAGGGATTTTACTCAGGTTCGGGGAACTGGGACTACTGCAAACTGCAGTTTTTCCTCTTACCTTATGGCATTTATTCTCTACAGTGTGTCATAAACATGGAGAAGCACCACCTCATTCTGGGGAAGACGGACAGGGAAGAAATCCCATTTGTGGGCAGGGACAGCACTGTGGCAGGAGAGCAGTAAGTTGGTTGGGAGGTGAGCTGTGTTCTGTGCCCCCCAGCACAGCCACTCAGGAGTCCCCAGGCCCTTGCTGCAGGCAAATGAAAGCTCACCAACACTGGCATAAATTTTTCTTCTCAGCTCAGAGTTTTGAAACACAGTCCCTGAGTTTTTAAGCAGCCTTTTTCATCTTTTTTCACTTTTTTCTACAGCAAAGAGGTGTCTGGAAAGACAGCACAGGGGAATGCCTTAGGAAATGGACTTTTTGAAGGTCACTAGGAAGGCTCCTTGAGCCCTGCTTTGACAGTATTCCCAAACAAAGATTTTTTCTGGAAAATATTTACGGAGCAAGGCAAACAAACCCACATTCATGTTTTGCAAAGTGCAGAGGGAGGAGATACTGCCTGGTGATAATAGTGTTGCCTTTTCTTCCCACATTGCCCCTGATGCCCTCCTGCCAGCTGTTCCCAATGTCCTGGACTTTTTCAGTCTTATCTCCCTGTAGAAGGAGAAATCTGTGCTGTTTGCCCTCGTACCTCCTGTGTTCAGCTTGTGCTGTCTGGCTCTGCCTGCAGGTCAGGCAATCCCCCTCCTCCCAGACACTGTGCAGAGCTCCTTGCTGAGCACTGTGAAAAAGAAATGCATTGCTGACCCTGCCTCTGAGTGATGAAACTGGCAGGCTCTGGGTGCCTGGGAGGGGGATTTACATTTATATGCCTCTCCAGCTTTGCAGTCAGCACTTGTGGTTGCTCAGCCATGGGTGCTGTGAATATAGCTATCTGAAAAACATTTGCTCGCTGCATAAGAAAGCTTATTTGACGAGTGGTATAGGGCAGCACCTTCTTTAGCTGCTTGTAATGAGCAGCCACAATAATTTTGGGTGTCCTGCAGCCCCTTTGCAGCAGCCTGCTCTGCTGGCTACCACCGAGCTCAAGGAGCCTGGGTGGGAGTGGGTGGTAAGGAGCAGCCCTTCCTCAGCTAATTCTATTTATACTCATTGGGGAGTACTTGAAGATGAATGCATTAGTGCAGGGAGTCAGGACAAGAATGCATGTGCACCCACTGCATGCCCGGGACACTGCAGGGATGAATTATTTCTTGGTACTGCACTCAAGGCCAAATTTTGCTGCTTTTTTTTTCTTTCTTTCTTTCTTTTTTCTTCTTTCTTTTTTGAATGAAAAACACCTGTTTTATTGAATGTCTTTTCCTTTTCAGCAGTCTGGAGGCATAAAGAAAAATTGAAACAACATCCCCACACAAGAGCTTGACATCAAAGATGTCCTGTGCAGCTGTTCCAGGTGAAAAAGCAGCACACTGCTTTGAAAACTTTTGTACTAGGCTACAGCTTGAGTAGAGCTGAATGAAATCCTGTTCAGTAGCCAGTAATATTGTCATGCTTATCCATGGGTTTTGAGAAACAAATGTGTGCTTATTTTCTGGATTTTCTATATAGTGTCCTCTTTATTACAAACAGTTGGAAAAAACTTATTAAAATCTTCTGATGATAAAAATACTTTTTATAGTAGCCTCATGAGTAATTGTATTTAGCTGTGATTAGAGGCTATCAGAATGAAATTTTTATTAATGATTTTTTCAGGGGCTAAGCATTTCTATTCACTTAATTGATATTGCCACATTCAAATGGCCATTACCAGGAAGTTACTCAGAGTAAAATAACGATGTTAATACCACCTAGAAATTATAGATCATCCTGTTAGCATAGTATTGTTGCCATGTACTTAGGGATGCAACTGCTGACTTGACGAGAAAGAGCCATTACAGAATTATTAATGGGTTATAGGCTCCTCTGCATATCTCTGGCAGAAGCACAGAAACAGGGCTTGAGAGGGCTCCCAGGGTGATCTCCAGCAGCCCCCAGCTTGCTGTGGGGTTGGCACAGGGGCAGCCCATTGTGGCACTGCCTCGCTGAGGCTCTGAAATCCCCAAGGTCTTAGCTGCCTTCCTAGTGGGAGTAGCCAGGAAAATTAATCCTATTGAGCAAAAAAATCAACAAACAAGCACAAAAGTATGTTGTATGGAAAGCAGCGGATCCAGAGCCTCATTGGTATATCAGGAACCAAATGGCCCCCATGTCCTTGGTTCTCCCCTGCCACCAGGACTGGTGCCTCTGCCTGCCTGCCCAGCACCCAGCCTGAAGCACCAGCAGCACCCAGGCTGTGGGCTGGTGCTGGTTAGTCACTTCAGGGGGACTGGAGTGTTGCTGCCAGATATGCCATATTTTTTTATGTCTCTTGAGAAATTGCTGAGGATCTTAAGTAAAATACTAACCTTAATCACCCTCTGGGCAGGTGGGAGTTTTTGCCAGGACAAACATTTCATTCAGTGTCACTGTCCTGTAGCAGCAGGGTTGCTACTTCATGTGCAGACCAGAGCAAACCTGTGCTTAGGGGTACTGCTCAGGGTAGCCTGGCCTGGTACAAAAGCAGCTTTCTAGATTTTTAAAAGCTAATGAGAATTAATTCCTGTCATCTGCTGACAAGGAGTCTTTAAAATTCAGACTAACCTCCTTGTGATATTGTGCACCTGCTTATGGCCAGTCCCACAGCAGGCAGCTCTGCCAGGGCAGCTGTGTGCTGCAGCAGGGGAGCTCTGCCTTAGCAGAAGCCCCGGGGGGCTGGGGGTCTCCTGCGGGGTCCAAGTGGCTGCTGCTGAGCTGAATCCTCCCCCAGCCCTTAGTGCACTGCTGGCCCCGCACCCCGAGGTGTGCAGCATCACCTGCACACAGAGACATTGTCACTGGCATTGCCACTTAGGAAATGTCTTGACGGTCCTGGGCAAGGACCAGTTGTCACCTCATGGCCATTGGCTCAGGACAGGAGCCTGTCCCATGCACCAGGCTCCTGCCAGCTTCAGCCCGTCTGTGCCCGGTAATGTCATCTCACTCCTCCCATCATATCTCAGATGTTCCCTTACCTCCTGCAGTGGGTTTGAACCTCTTTTCAATAATGGGTATGACTAGCAGATCTGAACTCTCCGTATTTTGAGCTATTTTCTATTTTGGTGATAAGTTTCAGTGCTTTCTCTACATACAGTATTTTATATAACACATCTATATAGAGAGAGATATACAGATATATATGTATTTACAGGGGCTGCCCAGGGCAGTCCCACCAATGTGTTCTAGAAATACTTCATTAAATATGAAATAGATATGATTATTTTATATGTTATGAGTTTGGTAATTTGGTACTTCTTTCTGTGCTTATTACTGTGCTAAATGTCAAACTAAATCTAAATAAAGTTACATTGTTATTGCTGATTTTTTTGTACCCTGGATGTGCTGCTTATTTGTTTTCAGTGCACTTCTCTGTTGAGAACAGGAGCTGATGTCACTCCTCACCATGGTGGGACTCCACAGTGCTTTTGTGCTCCTGTTGGGAATTGCTATCAAACCATACAGACAGCAGCAGTGAAGATGCTCTAAATAGCAACATGGTACTTGTGGTGAAGTGTGAGCCTTTGAAATCCCAGCCTTTTGTTGCCATGCATCTCCCTCCCAAAGGAGTTGTGAGATCCTGATGGTGTGCTTCAAGTTTTACCCTTTGGAAAGCTGAGTTTGTTTCTGGCCTCTTTGGCCAGCTGGCTGGGGCAAAGCCAGACAGTGGAGGGGAGGACAAAGGTGATTTTGTAAACTTTAGGAAGCTTGGAAAAGAAAGTGGCCAGAGCATAAGACAGGTGAGGCATCTGTGCAGTAGCTATGTGATCACAAATAAAAAAGCAGAAGCCCTATATCAGGATCTTCCCCAAAGCCTTGAATGTGGATTTAGGGGCTTGCTGTCTCTGCCTGGATAGGATTTAGGCTGCTTCAGCAGTATTTATTTATTTCTTTCTCTTTTGCAATGAGAATTCATCCTTTTTACCCACCCAAAAGCTCACAGCAAAAACCTTTGGTGGAGCAGCAGTACACCAAGCCTAGTGAAAGTGTCCCTCCTCAGTGCTGAGCTGCCTTTCCCTAGGTGTGGAAAGAAATCAGGCTCCAACAATAAAGTAGAGAAAAAATGAGGAGGATAAATGTACAGGCAAAAATAACTAATTTTGTTTTCTTGATCAGCTATGGGTTTCTAGATTTACTGAGACTATTCCTGATGCTGGAGGACAGAGTCCTAGCACACACAAATGAAAAATCAATGGGGAAAATGTCATCCTTCTGCACACAGCCGGATATTCCTGGTGCTCGTGGCCTTTCAGAGGTGATTCCTGTGAGTAAGATGCTCTCTGAGGCAGAACAGCTGCTACAGGAGACAGGCACTTGCCTCAGTCCAGAGGGATTATGGACTGTGGGAAGTAACATCAGATCTCAGAGCTACAGAGGTAAGTGGCTGAGTGTCGCAGACCAACTCAGCAAGCCCTGGGTTCTTGCTCCTACTGACCTCCAGCCATGTGCCTGTGCTTATTTGGTAACCTCTCCCTAACATGGTGTTGTAGGAAGCCTGGGAGATGAAGCAGGCAGAGAGGAAGGTGTTAGCAGGAGCCTTGGTCCATCCCAGTGCTTCAGAAGCTGGTGAAATGTGAAGGATCTTGATGTTTGGGCTCCTTCCTGCAATGAATATGGTCCATGTGACTAAGGCATCAATGCTTCCTGAAAACCAGAGATCTGGACAGGTGGTAGAGAGTGGCTGTCAGGCTCCCAGTTCATATCTATATTTCATGGTAAGTGATGCACCTGAGGCCAGCGGGGCAGGCAGTAGCAGAGGAGGAGCATCCCAAGGCTGTAGACTGGGATTCTTCCCATATTCTCACTACCTTCCTCTTCACATCAGTCCAAGCAGCTATGGATCTGACTCTCCAATTTAACTCCCTCTGGGCTGGATGCTTTGCAGCAACACTTGCTGCTAATCTGAGTGGAAAGTCAGAGGATATTGTCAGGAGTAGCCCTACAGCAAGACTACTCATGTGTAGTTTGTATGCTGCTGAGACCCACCGATGTTTTTTCGCCATCTCTGCTGTCAGAGTAGCTGATTAGAAGAGACCTGCTGGAGTGTCTCTCCACAGCTATCTGCAGGGTAATCTGTTATCTGATAGTTCTCTAGGGAGGTCCTTTTTATGGGCTTTTCTATTGCTGCCTTGCTGATGATAATGTGCTGTTCAACATGTTGTGAAAACAAATCTGATTTGTGTGTCTCAGAAGCAAATAACTACATGACTTATTTTGATATAAACATAGGTTTCAGGACTGTACATTGCTTGATTTATTTTATGGGGCAAACATTAGTTGAGATCTGTATTGCTTTATCACCTGCTGGCTTGATAGATGGAGGTGAGGTATAGAGTTGAAAGTCTGCCCCTTGTCATAAGCTGAGTTTTCTCTTTTTCCCCCTTTTTATGGGCTGTGTGCCACTGGGGACAACTCAGACGTGTCTTGGTCTCATCCTCCTCTGTTAACCCCACATCACTGGTGAAAGGCTGCAGACTCTGGAGATGACACTGGAGGTATCCGTGATGTTTCACTAGAGATGGTCAAATTGATTTAATGATTTTGTTACTAGAGTGTTTTGTTACTAGACCTATTGCTTCCGCAGTTTGAGACTTCTCAAAGAGGGTGTGGAGACAGTCAACAACCTAAAAATCCTGAGAATTCAGGAATAACAGGAAGCCATGTCAGTCAGAGAACTAGCTGGGGGAATGCTGCAGGGATTTTCTCTTTTTTTCTTTGAATACAGCAGGATTGATGTCTGGGGCTCGTGAGAAAGGGATCTCATGAGAGAGAGAGAGAGAGAGAGAGGTGGCTGCTGTGGGCTGTGGTTGGACCCTGTAGAAAGGTGCTGCAGCTGGAGCAAGGGGAAGAAGTGCAAAGCTACCTGTTCATTACATGTGAAACCTCCTGGTATCCTAGAGACAGGTGGTGGATCTACAGAAGGTGGGGAGCCCTTAATGCTGCTTTAGCCTGGCTTGTTTCAGCTCTGCTGCCCACGTCACCCTCAGGCAGTGGCAGGGCCAGCACTGATTTACTGCTCACCTCCTTTCACCTCTTTCTCAAAGACCAGGAAAAACAACCCCCTCCCTGCAGTGGACATGGCAGACACTGCTACTGTAGGTGAGGCTCCCTGTGTCCCACACAGCTGGGTTGGCCGATGTGTGACACTGTGCTGGGTGCTGTGGGCTGCAGCTGCAGTGTCCCTGTGCTTTTGGTGGGCAGCAGACCCATGTGTGACATGGTGGGTGTGGAAACCAAGTGCCCCAGCTGAGTGGCAGAAGAAAGGCAGCGGTTGTTCCAAGGGATGAAGTGCTAAGAGAGGACTGCCAGGAAGATTGGGGTAAGAGACCTGGACCCAGTCAGCTAAAAACTTGCCCTGCTGCAAGGAGGTGGTAGGCAGGGCTAAGTGCCACTGTTCCCAGCATCCCTGTGGTACTCAGCTGGCCACCATATTTTTCCAGGTGTTGCCAGTTGTGAAGCATCTCATTGGCAATGCTGGCAAAGGCAGCATTGAAAAATACTGCTTGAGGGAAAAAGCACTGTTGAGATTTTTCCTTTCAGAAAGTGAGAAAAGCAATGTATTTGCAAGTGTTGCTATAAACCCCAGTCCTCTGTTCCTCCACAAACAGATCAGATGGAGCAAGGAGAGTGATCAGGCACTTGCTGGCTGCAAAACACACTGACTCATGGAGAACACGGGCAAACAGGCTCCATCTGAGAAAGTGCAACACCAGACAGTGCTGGCTATTAATTGGAAAAGAAAAATGTAATTGGGAATGAATCATTTGGCTTCCCTGTATCACAAATCAAAATCCAAAACCCACTTCAAAATCCCTGGGTGGAGGATAAAGCCCAGCACCAGTGTGTTGCAGCCCAATGACCTGGTTTTATTGAGAACAGTAATTATCAGGACACACGGAAAATGATCAGGATTTTACCACTAGCCTTTTCAGTTTCTGACAGAGGAGAAGAAAACCCATAATTGGGCAAAATATGATTTGGAGATGGAAAAACTGGGTCTCAGGAGGGCAGATGTGTGAGAATTCAGTCAAGTGGGTGGTGCTCTGAAGGGTCGTTTGGCCTTCTGGCTGGACAGGTTTAGAGAGAAAATCTGTGGATTTTAAGCTCCTTCTACTCAGAGAGCTCCTCTCCTTGGTTTAGGCTTCAATGACATTTTCTAGATTGAAAGTGTGGCCTAACAGAAGGGGAAAATGTGCTCTTCTTCTTCTTCCAGAAGGAGATGATAGTACAATTTAAAAAACCAAATCATGTATAAGGGCTAATTGACTTGGCATTTTCAGCTTAGCATTCTCCTGGATGAATTTGCTCCTAGACCACATTTTGTTGCAAGGAATCTTCTGCTTCACATATTTCCTCCTGCTGCTTCCTATGCTGTGATACGAGGTCACGAGCCATCTTCCAATGGCCTGTTCTGTGCCTTCCAGTTAAGTAATGAGTAAAGCAAAGTTCCCAGGTAGTGTTTAGCTGTGAGGGCTGAGACATCTCCCAGTGGGGTGTCTTATGGTTCAGGTCAATGTTTTAACAGCTAGGAAGAGCCTTGTGAGACAGGATCCTGGAGGAGCTTGCTACAGGGCAACGATTTGACCAGCACAGGTGCTGCTGTTTCTGCTTAGAGCAGAGAGGAGCTCTGAAAAGGTCAAACTAATGAGGGTAAGGAGACTATATAGGTGAGGAATTTATCTCCTCCACCAACACTAAGGCCTTGCCAGATAATTTGCTCTATGAGTATGCTGTGGTTATGGTTAGCAGGATGGGCAGGCAACAAAACTCTTGTCCTTGCTGTTCCAGGCCCTGCAAGCCCCTGCCATGGTGTGCAGGACGTGCTCATTGTGACTTGTCTCACCACAGGAGCTCCAATATCCCGTTTGCCTGTGCTGTCCGTGTGCTTAAGGGCTACATGGTGTGGTGCTCACTTCACACAGGAGAGAGGCACAGCCGAAGACAGAAAGCCTAAGCTCGAGTCGGCAGGGAGTGGTGACTTTATGTTGACATTATTTGGGTGTTATTTAACTCTCAGCAATGTCCTCCCTCTCCTGGCAAGATCATTTTCCACCCCAGGGAACATCCGCCCTCAGGAGAACATTTGATAGTGTGCTGCTGGGAATTCGTGCATTATCTAAGTAGTTATCATCAAGAAGGGAAAAAGGGTTCATCTGCACCTACCCAGAGAGAAACTGAGCACAGCAGCAGCTGAAAAAAATCCTACTCAGAGAAAGCACTAACATAGTGAGTCACTGCAGTCTGTACAAAGCAGGGGATGCTCTCATTTGAAAATTGTGTTAGAAGCCACTGATGAGCTCGTGAGTTGTTCTCCCTGCACTTCCACTCTCTGCTGCCTCAAATCAAATTAAAGTGATCCAGATGCACCTCTTAGTGCTTTAAGGGAAAAATATGGATTATTTTTCCTGAGGCTCACAGGTGACTAATGTAACAGAGTCCAGGCACAGCAAAGGTAAAACCCCATCCTCAGTGGCATGGGCTGCCATGGTGGCAGTGAGATCAGGGCACTGTCCCCAGGACCCAGCTTCAGGAGAGAAAGGACTCAGCTTTGGCAGGGTGAAGGGATAAAATGCACCAACCTTAAGTCTGGTTTGTGGGGGGGCCACAGGTCTGCACAACTAAGTGCAAAGAGAAACCTTCAACTTCCTTCACTCTTTCAGATTTTCTTCTCTTAATTTTTGTGCATGAATTGACACATCTCCAATGAACAAGGTCAGTTATTCACTTTCCCCACTATTCTCACAATACCAAACTGTAAACACAAGTTGCAGGCAAACAAAGAAGCCCAAAAGGCACATACACCAAACTCAAACAAACCATTCTGCTATTGTACAGCCCACAAACTCTAAGTGGGGCTCCACTGTATCAAGCACAACACAAACAGAACTGACTCCATGTCCAGTTTTTGAGGCTGGTGAGTTCAAACTAGAACAACTTGTCTAGGGAAGAAAACGGGCAGGATGGCTAAAGGAAGGACATGAAGTTTTACTGGAAATAGCTGTGTGCTAAAATAGTCCATCAGAGACTAATTACCAACCCTCCCCATGGCTCTCCTGTGTGAAACGTGCTGCCTACCCAAAAGTCCAACACAGCTGCATGCAGGAGGGTGTAGAAGTAGCCTCCCAGGGAGCATTGCTCAATGTGGACTGCATCCAGAGAAGTCTCACCCTCTAAGGAGAAGATCAAGGCTATGTAGTTAGTAGAATTACCTGCCTGTATTTACTGACCTCCCCAGAGATCATGGGTGCTTGGGACCACTAAACTACTGGCTGGCCCAAATTACTTTCAAAAAAAAGCCACCCCAATCTGTTTGAAAAAGGCTCCAACGTTTTATCTTTTTCATGATGTTTCTTTTGGTCCTTGAGCTGGGAGAAGTGGGTGCTCTTGTCAAGCAGAGGACAGCCAGAAGCACATTTCAGAAGCACATGATGTACTGGGCTCTCTGGAGACTGCTAATAATGTTTGATTAATTTTCATTATCAGTGTGAGCAATCTTTTGGCTCTCCCTGCATCTGTCTTATTTAGAGTTGTCTTTCCTTTCTCAGTTAAATGGCAGCTTCTATGGACAGTGATCTAATTGTTCCTCAGCAGCTGCTTGAAGCCATGCAAGTCAAGGATGGATATTGTGCATTTTGCAGGGCACGTGATTTGGTCTTTAAGACTCAGATAAACCAAAATGGAATAGCAGATTAGCCAGTAATTGAACAAAGCAGAATGTAATGTACAGGCTGATGCTGGGGTCACAGAAATGATTGGGCTGGACAACACTGAATATTGGACCAAATCAAAATATGCATGTTGTGTTCATCCAGAGGCAGGGTGAACAGCTTTTCAGCCATTCCCTGAGCTCATGGCATACAAACTGCTTTCTGCCTACCAGTGCAATGAGCTTTTACAGTGGGTTTTATATCGAGCCTTTGCAGTCCTATAAAGCTCAGACACAGCAGCCAGGACACAATTAATTCAGATGCTGCTGGTGGGGTTGTGGGCTGTCACCTATGGCCTGTCAGCATCACCTGGCATGGGGCAGGGAGCACCTTGTGCTGAGCCCTGTGAGAGTGACTGTGGCTCCTGAGTCAGACCACACCAACATTTCCAGTCAGCACAGAAGGGTGAGGTGAGGGGTGCTCAGAGGACTGGAGGAAGGGTGTGTAGGATCCAGCTCACTGACACAGCTGTGATCCCCTCTCATGAGCACTCATGCTCCATGACATCAGAGGAGGTAAGTCAGCCCACTGCTCACACCTCAGAAAACCTATCCTGGGTATGGCTGTGCCCGTGCCCAGACAGAGCAGTTGCCAGCCCCAGGTTTGTTCATGTGCAGGAAAAAGTTCATCTGAAAGTTCCTCTCAGTTGTGCAGGCTTGGAGAAGCCCCTCTGGGGGCTCCAGCCCTCCAGTGGGTCCCAGCAAGGATTCCAGACCGTTCACCAAAAAACCAAAAGTCATTCCCCATTCCGTTACGGAGCAGCAGTGCACAGTGTAAAATGGCAAAGCACACTCAGCCATCCCCCCAGGGTTTGGGTGCCACAGAGCTTAATGCTTTCTTCTCTGACAATCAAACCATCACTCATTCAAACAGATCTCTTTTCCCTTGTAAAATACTTTTTGTTAATTGAAGGAAGAGGCGTTTTCTGGAGCTGAAAGTTGCAGCCCGGGCACGGCTGTGGATGTGAAGAGGCAGTCAGGGGAAAGCTCACCGGGAGCTGCTTTGCAGAGTGTTGTCATGGGAACAGAGCAAGTAGGGCATCGCCAGCCCTGGCTTCTGCACAAACCCTGGCAATGTGGTGGCGTAAAATCAAGGCTAAGCTAGGAGAGTCAGCCACTGGGTTGTGTCTAGTTGGGATTTAATCTGAATGAAATGCAAAGGCCAGAGCCTCCCTTTGTGTCACGGTGGTGTCACTCTTTCCCATGTGAATGGCACAAGATTTCATGCCAGCTGGGTGAGCATCTCTGCACAGAGTGAAAGAACTAACACGCAAGTACCTGGTGGGACCACAGTTTCTTTTCAGAGCCCTCTGAAATAATGTCATGCTAGAAGGCAGTTGCTGAGGGGCTTGCTAACTTAGATGACTTCACTTGATTTTTCACTGTTTGTGGACATTTTAACAAGGTTACTTGTTAAAGGATACTGCGTTTGCTAGAGATAAGCAACTGTTAAGAATGGTTTCCTGGATAAAAAACTGTTAAGAAATGGTTTCCTGGAGATTGTTGCTCTTGCACTTCTAAGGGATGATGTATCTAAAAAATCCCTGAAATATCTTTAATGTTACACTGCAGAGACCAGTGAAAGTAGAATCAAATGCAATAGGTAAGACAAAGTCTGAGAAAGGTTGAAAATGCTGACTGAAAAAAGGGTTAGAAGAGCAAAATCAAATTCATTGACTCCAAGTTTTCATTTTGTCTTGCCCAGGTTTGCTGATGAAGAGATCCTAATTAAAGCAGACATCTGCAATGTAACTGCATTGCTGCCATTGACCCAGGCCAGCAAGATGCTGAGTGTGTGCTCCTCATTTCCTGTCAACACCAAAGTGTGACAGGATATCCACCCAGGGCTTGCTTGATCTGTGCTTTGGAAAAGTGACCAGAATAGCAGGCAAGGGAAGAAAATGGAGACAGCATGTGTAAGGGGTTCCCAGCTTACTAGTTGAGTTTCTTGATTTAAGCCCCTCTACTTAGCAACAAGTTTGAAAAAATGAATGACAAACTTTATTGTAAAAAAGCCTGTAGTTGTACTGTAGCTATAGTCTTGCATAGTCTTTAACATAATTCTCGTTGGCTATGGTGTTTCCATGCAGATTGAAGCAAAGATTGGAACTAAATGTCTGGCATTGGGTAGAGCATGCTCTGGATTCATAGTGACTTGATTTTTAGTGCTGATCTCTTTGAACACGAAACAAGGAGCAGGGCTATATTATAGTAATCCCAGTGAATTACTCTGCTTGGAGAAGAAACTGTGGGTCCTCTGGGCATAGTTGCCACCATGCAAACATGCTTCTGGCAGAAGTTCTCCTAGGAAGAAGAGGGAACACGAGACAAACCCTGTGGAGTACCACTGACCTTTGTCTCTCCCATGGGCTGCACACACAGGGTGTCCAAGTTCCTGCTGGGTCAGACCTAGCAGAGTCTATTAATAAATTTTAGATTAAATAAAGAAATGCACAGGTTGTCCCTCATGCTGCAAGGAATGAAGTCAGTTGTGAACTTACAGACCGTGGTTAACTAGCTGAAGCCACCTTCTCATCCCCAAGCTGCTACTCCTTCTATTTGCAGCACGCCTCCTCTGCTGGAGGAAGGGACACACACCAGGAACTGCACCGGGGAGACGGTGAAACGTGTCACTAATTGAACACAGATGCAGAAAACTGCATACCCCCCACGCATGCAGTATGGGGAGCAGCTGGAACCTGCAAAATGCTGCAGTGTGGGAGCACTGACTGACCTTGCCTGAACAGAGAGGGACCTTGAACTCTTGGAACCCGCAGAAAAGTCAAGAGTGTATTCACCCAGGCAGAAAGATAAAATAGATGCTCTTTTAGCACTTCCCTCCATTTGCTTCATATCATAAACATCAATTAAAAAATAGAAATACAGAGGTAAGCATTTTGTCTTGCTTGCCCTTTCCATATGCATATATTTCTGTTGTGAAAGGCTTTACATAACTTCTATCAGCAGATTGCAAAATAATGCCTTGGTTATGGAAGGAAGCCACCAGCCATTACACTGCATTACTGTAATGTAATGGGTTTCTGAGATGAACTATATTTGGAAAACTTGTTTTTATTGTAAACCTTGTGCCCAATCCATCCCCTCAGCATTGATTTCTCTTTGTATTCTCCAGAGACCAAAGACTGGGAAGCCATGAGATGAACAGAGCTGCTGGGGTTCTGGTCCAAAACAGAAACTTGTAAGACAAACCTGTGCTGTTTATTTTAAGGGATGCAGTACCAGTGACAGATTGTAATCAAACAGATGCTGGAGACCAGTCTGCTGAAAGGTGAATTTCTCATTATCCTAGAGCAATTGACATTGGAATTAATTGCTTCCCACGCTTCTTTGCTGAGTAAAGGCTGCTGTAATAACAACTGCTGCCATAATTTTTATTTTTTAATGGAACATGCGGAATTGACAAGAGAGAACCTGTTTTTACTTTGTTTTTCTTTTTGTGCAAATGTCACATTGCTTTCATGTTGGCAATGACTGCAGAAATACTGTATCAATTACTTATTTACATAATCCCTTTGGATTTTTTATTTATATCGTTGTTGATAATGGAAAGATATTCTGATCTTAGAAAAAGAAGGGAAGAAGGCAAGTTCTGAATGTGAATAGGCTGAACTGAAATCAAAAGATGGTGATTTACATTAGTAAGAAATAACCATAATTCAGATAAATTAAAATATCGTAAATACTGTTTACCCTGCCTGCTCTGAGGAACATCTAGGCTGTGACAGTGGATGCCTGCTCAGCTGCACGGTACAAAGCAACCCTACACAAATGGTTTGACACAGCCCAGCAGAATCCAATGCTATTGCCAGTTAGTGCATATTATTATTGTACAGGGAAAAGGTTTTAAAATACTCTTATTCACATGTCAACTCTTGCAGCAGAGTAAAGACAGCAGAGACATGACAGTCCACTGTCGGCAAGTGGGATGACGTGACTCTGGGAAGGCTCCTCTGACAGGAAAGGAAAAGCAGAAGCCTGCTCTGCACGTACAATGCCTGGAATTATAAAGCTATTTTTATAAGCTATTTTTATAAAATTACTGACCAGAAAAGCTATGCCCCTGAAGAGGTTCCCCCCCTTGAGAACACGAGGGGTGCACCACCTGTGCTGCATACTGCGTTGCACATTTTTGCCTTTTGCTCCCAAAAGCCCTGCTCAGGCTGTGCCCCAATGGCCCAGGATGGTTTGCTGCACCCCACAGCTCAGCCCTCTGGGGGATTTTTTGCCCTCCACACAGCCTCAGAAGCGGAGCCTTGGAAAGATCAAAGGGACTGCCAGCAGCTCTTGAAGAGAGGGGGGTTACTTGTGTGAGTCCTGATGATGGAGACAAATATGACAGAAGCTACAAAGCTGACTTCTGATGCAACACAGTGCACTGGTAGCAAAGCACAAGGTTTTGCTTAAAGAGGCCAGTGCATTGTTCCAACTCTCAAAACAGATCTTGTTATTAAAGCACATTCTATGTTATTTTAAAAGAGCAAACTAGATGTGAGAACTCAGCTCATTAACTTGAGGAGAGCTGGTCTGGTAAGGGCTGTGGCAGCAGTGCAGGGAGCAGCCTGAGCACCACTAAAGCTCAGGCTCTACAGATAAACCCTTGAGAGCTCTCCTGAAGATGAAACACATCTTCAGCCCTTCTGGAAGATTAGGCAGCTGAAGAGCAGTTATGGTCAGGGCAATCATTTAATATTTTCTTCTTCTTTAAATCACCTTTTTAAATGTTTTTTTAAACTGTAGTTTAGTAGTATTACTTCTGATACTGGTGTGCTGACATACAAATTAAAAATAATAAACCCCCCCCGCAAAACAACATGAAAAATCTAAATGTGGAGTTAAAAGCTTCTACTACTTGTTCTTAATAATTCACCCACCAGTTTTGCTGGCTAAATCACTGCTTACTGGTTTCTAGGGCAAGACTGAACCCATCTTCTACAAGCAGCAATCTTTATGTCAGGCAGCACCAAGAGCCTGAGGCTCATGAGTTCCTGTTTCTTTGTGCCTGGATTTAAGGGAACTACCTGGGTATTGGAACTCTGAGTACATCAGGAAATCAGTCTCTTAGACTACCTCTTAGAAATCTTTTCCTATACTGTACATCCTACACAGATGCATCTGAGACTGGAGGTTATTTATTTCAGCTCCAAGCTCAATCCATGTAGGATCCAGCGTGGTTTCCAGCTCAGCAGCCACTTCGCCCACCGCAGGCTGTGAGCGTGGGTGGTGAGGAAGACACGGAGGCACCTTCACGCTTCCAGACGCTCCCATTGCGGATCCACTCGTTAAAACGAATCGTTTGGCTCAGGCTGAAACCCGACGTCTCCTCACTACACTCCGCTGGCAATTTTCCCTGAATTTTAAAGGTGTTCTGTGTTTCCATAGTAACTCAGCTCCCGGTGCGCTGTTCTGACTGCGCAAAGCACTGTATTAAAACAAGCCTAAAAGCACAAGTGGAAGGGGTAGGGCAGCCAGGGGATTATTGCAGTTCCCGTGACAGGAGAGCCGCGTCCGGGGCCGCGGGGGCCGCTCCTGTGTCCCGCTCAGCAGCTCGGGGCAGGGAATGGGTAAACGAAAGACACACGTTTCAAAAAAAGAGGAGAGAGGCTGGAGGAGCCGAGTTACGGGATGCCTGCGGGCTCCAGCACCGGCTCCGCTGGGTCCCGTTGCAGCAGCACCGGGACGGTTCGGTGCCGCCGCGGGAAGAGGGGCGGGAAAGGCTGCTCCGCGCTGGGAAGGAAGGGGAACACAGCTCAGGGCTGGGAGTAACGAACAGCCGCACCACGACCAGGGGGCACTGCTGGATTTTGGGGATATCTCAGGAACACAGACCCGTGTGTCCCCGGCCCGCCCACAGCACGTCTCACGTTTTCTATCAGCTGCCCTGGTCTGTTCACTCGTGGGAAAACTGGATTATCTGTGACGTTACCGTGCCATTTAGAGCGCTACCTCTTAACGCTTTTAATCCAATTTCGATAGTTTTGCGTTTTTCTTCGGAAAACCCCCTCCGCAGGCTCGCGGCGAAGCGAAGCCTCCCCGGGCCCGGTGTGCCAGACGCCCCCTCCATCCCCT
>JAAWXA010000027.1:7772286-8099776 GCA_038090715.1 Florisuga fusca
CGGGGACGCCGTCCCGCAGCGCTCCGGGTGCCGGTGGGGTGCGGGCTGGGGCCGGCGGTGCTGCTCTGGCGGGGGTCGGGGCTGCCCCAGCTCTCGCCCCTTCGCCAGCGCTCCGCTCCCCGAGCGTCTCCTGCCCGGGCCGGGGTCCCTCTGGGTTCCCCCTGGGGACCGGGATTTTGTCGTCTCTGTGCCTAAGAGTGAAAGTCCTTCCTCTTGTCAGAGTACCCGCGCCTCTCAGTTTCTCCTTTTGATTGATAATCGGGGGTTTTACTGGCTTGGGGTGCAGGGCGGTGAAGGTGTTCCAGCTGCCCCGGCTGTGCCGTGTGGGAGCTCGTTCCTGTCATTCCCGGTGCTTCTTGAGAGATCTGTTTGTAACGCTGTTAGCAATGGCATTATTCTTTAGATAAGCCGTGTTTATTCTCTGTCCCTTAAATAAATAACACGTAAGTTTTTTTGGTTTAGGTTTGAGAACATTTTCCTGCAACTCCTTGCTGATCATCATGCTGAGAGAGAAAACCCTCTCCATAGGGTTTTCTGTTCCTACATAATTTGGGAAGTGAAGGAATTATCCTGTTTTAATGCACTACACAAAGCCATCTTTTTCCTGAAAATCCGTTTTTCCTAGTAGTGATCTAAATGTTAATTTTGGGTGCTACTTCTCTCTTGCTGTCCCTAAGTTAATTCTTCTCACTTCTTTCTACAGTCTCAATTGTTGCCTATCCAAATGTTCATTTGTTTCTCTAAAATTTGTTTTTATAAGTTTCCATGGTTTTCACATTTACGTTGCCTTCATTTGGGATTCCAGGTTTGAACTTTCCCTCATGATATCTTTGCTGCTGTTTAAGGCAAGAGCACAGTGGGTTATCCTGGTCCCTCTAGTGTTCCTTACAGCATTGTTTCTCTTGTGGCCAGGGAGGACAGAATTATCCAGAGATTTCTTTGCCAGTCTCCATTTGGGGTTAATATTAAATAATACATTTTAAGCTTGTCATGGTGTCTGTTCTACAGCTGTCCTCATAAGCTGAATAGCTGAGTGTACCAACATCAGCAACTCCTGAATATGTTTTTTTCTTAGAAAGCAGGTGAATGTATACTTGATTTTTCTCCTAAATAATGTGTTAGCTATCTAAAATAATAGTGCTGCTTGACAGATTGCTCAGCTTGCTTAGTAATTTTAAAGACTGTTTTTGAACTTGAAGGAAATCCTGAGAAGAACTATTCAATGATACTTGCAAGTAGTTTGTGTTAAAACTTTCACATATTATGTGAAGTGATTTCTGTAGCCTGCTACAGTTACCAATGGTGATTTGTTCTGAACGTGTTGTTTACTTTACAGAATTCTGAGGATGTTCGATGTAAATGCATCTGCCCTCCTTACAAAGACCATTCAGGCAATATTTTCAAGAAAAATGTTTCACAGAAAGACTGGTAAGTGTGTGTGGCATAAAAAATGACAATTAGTCTCACTCACTGAAGGCTTGTTCTGTCGTGCTTAGATGTGAGTCCTCTGTGGTGGTGCCAGGAGAAAAAAATCACATCTCTTGCATAACTTCGTGGAACTTTTCTTTTAGAAGTTTTATAGGATTCAGCTCTATTAAGGGACAAGGCTTGAAGGTTTTTTGCCCCATTTTCTATGTGGGTTTGTTTGCTTCCCTGCTTAGGATTTTTATTTAGATTTGGAAGTAGTGTAAGGGAAGAGTGTGTTATTTGAATTGAGTGATTTGAAATGACATAAAGACAAAGGAGCACGGCCACAGAACTGGAACTCAGGGTTACTGTCACCTCTCTCTTCACTCTTGAAACCTGCTCTGTCATTTAGTGACTGTTGTTTCTGGAGATTTCTGTTCCTCAGAACTGCAACTAGAAAGTGCAGTTGTATGACTCAGCCTGAGCCATCTAACAGTACATTTTTTCAGAGAGAGGTCTTGCATCTCTGTGCATCAGGAATGTGCTCTATTGTATTTTTTGGTCAGCTATGGCATTTATCAGGCCCCTCTCTCCAAGCTGAAGACTGATGTGCATGGCCAGGGGTGAGGGAGAGGTAGAGCAAGAAAGGGAGATAAATTTATTTGTGAATCAGACAAATGAAATATGCTTTAGAGTTGCATTGGTTATGGAAGTGGTCAGAGACTCTTGGATCAGCTGATAAAAACATCATGTACTTCTTGGTGTGTTGACTCTTCTTCAGTTACTTTGAGGATTCATAAAAGACTTTTCAGTCTGACAAGTAGCAAAGAGAAGTTAATCTCCCTTCAGATAGTGGAAGGACAGAATAAGGCTCATTTGAGTATGATGAAGGGAGAAGTGTGTGTCTGGAATTTACTTCCATCTATGATGTTAGTGTCAAATGGTCATTTGTGCTAGGAATCAAATCCTTGGACATGTTATACTAGCAGGTTTAATACTTTAACTGGAAAATGAAAACACTGTATTACATTAGAAAGGTCTTGTATAGTGGCTTCTCAGTAGCTGAATTGTTTAAGTAAAATAATGGTGGAGTAGTGAGTTATTTTATTATTTTTTTGAATCTTGAACACCTATAATTCAGAACACCTGAATTTAAGCAATCAACTTCTCAGCTCACACAGCTGGGGTCTGCATGCTTAGTGGAACAGGTAAGATAAAACCAGCTCCAAACTGATCAGTTTTTGTCTGTCTTCAGTGATTGTCTTCATGTGGTTGAACCCATGCCTGTCCCTGGCCCTGATGTAGAAGCATACTGTTTACGTTGTGAATGCAAATATGAAGAGAGAAGCTCTGTCACAATTAAGGTAAATGATGTAATTCTCTTGGCTTACACTAAATACTTCAACTGATTAGTAAATATGCCTGTCTTTTAAAGAAACATTCTTTTTAATGGGGAAATTTTTCCAAAGCAGAAGAATATTTAACTTTTATTTTGCCTAGCTTTGGGCCCTGTGTTTTTGTTCTTATTTTAGAGGGCCTCACATTATTCAGCTGTCTTACTTCCTTATTATAAATTTTCAATGTATGTTGGGAAGTTAAAAAGAGTAAAATTGTTCATTGCTCTAACAGAGGGTATTTATATTCTTCACATTCTTGTCTTACTGGAGTCATTGAGCCCTAGGCAGGGACAAATAGATTGTCATTCTTTTGTAACACAGACTTCTTTTTTCTGTCTTTTAGAAGCTGGGTATTTTCTTTTTGCCTTCCCATTTTTCTTAGTGACTATTAGAATGCATATCTAACCTAGAGAATAGAGACCATGCAGAAACCACCCAAATTTCTCACCCTGGTTTAATGGCCAAATCGAGCAGTTGCCTTGGTTGAGGTGAGATTTAAAACACCAAGCTGTTTTAACAGGGATAGCATAAGATTTTTAGCAAGGTCTCAGTAGGAGAAACTTGGGACCATCTGTCCCAAACCCTATTAATACTAGGTCATATTTTGGTGTTTTTTCTCTTGTTTTTGGTGTTTTAAGTCATCTGGTGTCACTACCAAAGATCAACAGGCTCACCACAAACTGCATGTACTTTTGCTGCCTGGTGAGAGACTGGGGGAGGGGTAATGTCACAGTTCTGGCATAAACTGTGCTTGCATTGTGTAGGTTACAATCATCATATACCTGTCTATTTTGGGCCTACTTCTTCTGTACATGGTGTACCTTACACTGGTGGAGCCTATACTGAAGAGACGTCTCTTTGGACATTCACAGCTCATACAAAGTGATGAAGATATTGGGGTGAGTTCACCAGACTGCTGGTGTGGTTGGGTTAACATAAAGACTGGGATGGTTGTTAAATAACTGTTTGGGATGAGCAGCTTTATTTGCCAGGCTGTGTAAATGTGTTTCCTGAAGGGAGAGGAAAACTGAAATGACTTCTCTGAAGTCACTCTCATTTTTCGTTGGGCTAGAAAGCAGTAAGATGAGGACTGGTTCAGTTACCTCAGCTCTAGACATGGGGTAGGCATACAAATTGTGAAGTGTTGGTGAACCACGTAGTCTTGCTAGGGATCACTTTTATGCAAACTGCACACTGCTTAGATTTCTCTTTACAAAAGAGAAAGAAATTAGAGAATTACCCTTTTCCTGTCTGCATTCATACAGAAATTGGCAGTTTCTTACCTGAATTAAATGAACATGTCCTGTATACTTTACAGACAAATTATATATATTTTATACCTTAAATTCTGAAATAGGATTAGAATCTTAGGATTACACTCTTAGGTATAAGATCTGAAAGAAGTCCTGTGGTGGATCTCAGTTTAACAGCAGAATGAAGTTACCTTAAATGCTAGATCTGTGGTAACCAGTTCCCTGTTTTGCTGTAACTGTTATTGTGACCCTGTAACCTGTGCTGGTGCAGTCTAACTACTGTTTGTATCTGCAGTAGCACTTGAAACAAAAAGCACTTCAGGTCCTCATCTAGTTCATGTTGCTCCCTTCTGTTTATCCTCCTGTGACAATGAATGTGAAATAATTTAAGGTCCCTCTTGGCTCATCCTTGTTGCCCCTCTTGCAAGTTCTTGAGGTATTGATCCATTGTCTCACTTTAGAAATGCCATGTACATTGATATTTGTTGCTGAATTTCAGCCAGCTTGTTTGCTCTTTGTTGTTGCTCAGTGATGGCAGTGGCAACTGTTGAATGTAAGCTACTTCAATAGACCTCTTTCCTCTCTAGATTCTCCCCCTGCCCTCCCTTATTGTCTGTGTAGAAGTTTCCAGCAGCTGGCCTTTGAGATGAGGCTGTTTTTCAAGAAAGCCATTACCATCTTGCTTGTCCTGTGCTCTCCCTTCTGCCATCTATTTTGTGGTAGAAATGTGTTACTATTCTGATTCTGTTTCCCTATGAATTAAGTGATTTATCACCTGCTAATTTCCCATTGTAGTTATATCCAACTGCATATTTTTTTCTGATGTAGCTTTGCCATCTGATTTTGTCCAAAACAGTTTAATAGCCAAGTAAGTAGTTCAGTTTCAACTCTTACAGTTTATAACTTGGTTATAGTTACCATTTAAAAAAAAAAAAAAAAAGCTGTGTAGGTACTGTTAGAAAACAGAGTAAATATTAAACCAGCACTCAGTTGTTGTTGAGCTCTGTCACTTAAACAGCTGTATTGACACTTTTGCTTTTGGACAGCTCAGGACAATGGGTTTAGTTTGGTAAACATCAGAGTGTGTTGGTTTTATATAGAAGCTGTGTGTGAACATCCTGAACTACCTGATGATAAATGGCCATCAGCTGGCAGAGAATTGACTCGAGTTAAGTTTTAAAGTGAATTGCAGTCAGGACAATAACAGGAGGCTCCCAGCAGCTGGGTCTGTTCCAAGCTTCTGTCCCACCAGCTGCTAATGGATGCATGATGGTGGTTCTGATCTTGCAGCTCACCGTGATGTCTCTGGGTAGCAGATAATTGTTTGACAGTACAATTAAGTTTGGTCTGCTTGGGAAACCCGTGGAAGTTCCTTTGAAGGGAAGTTAGGGTACAGTTTTAATTATTCAAAAACCTGCTTGGTCATTATTACTGACCAGCTTGTTGAAAGAGCTTGTTTACCCTAAAAACAATGAAAGCAAGCCCCAAAACCCAACAACCCACATCCTTTGGAATGTAACCTCAAAGAAGACTCATGTGATGGCTCAGCAGGGAGATCTAACTGATGATTTTTGCCATTCCAGGACCACCAGCCTTTTGCCAATGCTCACGATGTGCTGGCTCGCTCTCGGAGCCGCGCCAACGTGCTGAACAAGGTGGAGTACGCGCAGCAGCGCTGGAAGCTGCAGGTCCAGGAGCAGCGCAAATCCGTCTTCGACCGTCACGTGGTGCTGAGCTAATTGTGTCTCAGTGAAGTTACCCCAGGGAACTAGAGTGGACTAATGGAAAGAGTTGACTTGCATCTTCCTGATCCTGCCAATTCAGAAGGGTTTTCTTAGGTGATTTGTTATTGATTAAAAAAAAAAAAAAAAAGTATTTGAACTTGGAGGGAATGTACTGGAATGGAAGAAATTAAAAAAGATTAGATAACCAAAAGCTAAAATCTTTATATTTTCAAATGGCTTTTACTAACAAAACTGAAAAGAAAACAAACCCTAAACAACCTTGGGTTGCCACTGTGGTACCTTATTTACAGTAGTGATTTGATGGATGGTTTTAACCAGATATTTCTATCTACTATTTACGTGGTTAAAAAACATCTGGGAACACAGTAATTACTTACAACTCACTAATCACTTTTATGTAAAGACCTTTTGTAAATATGCTTGGATTTTCTGTTCACTAATGCTAGGTACTGGAAACCTAAATCTTGCAGTGTAGTTCTCATATCAGAGAATGGAATCCTGATTGGCTGTATTCATTTTGTTTCTTGCACTCATATTTTCAAGATCCTTGTATGTCAAGTGATGTTTGCAGATTTAAGGCAAAGCTTAAATGGACACTGGCTCTTTAAGCTGCATATTTAAAGTACTGTGATGTAGATAAACTCAAATGCAGTGTATATCAAGACAGTGTTGGCATTTTGTTTTGATTTAATAGCTTAATATATTGTATGTGTATGGTATCTCCCTTTAAGGATCTTCTCCCTTTCTTTTCACAGGTAAAGTCTCAGGAGTTAGTATATGATGAAATATTTATTATAAAAAATCTTCCTGCATTTGTCTGAGTTGATGGTGTAAGCCACATACTTTCTCTAGCACCTGTTGTCTTGGAAGCTAGGTGTATTTTTTTATCTGTGATTCTATACTTATCTCTCAAGAGGTATACAGTTGGTAGATAACTAACTTTCATATATCCCCCTTGGAATGTAACAATTAAAGATAAAGCTGATTTTTGAAAAATGGATCTGCATTATCAGTATGTCATCATTTTTCTCCACCTTTACCCTGCACATAAATTCCATCTATAAAAGCACTTCTCTGAAAATGCATCAGAGTAGAAACTAGTGGTTGTTTGGTGCTTAAAGGAAAGCAATGCTCACCAAATTTCTACATGAGAAGTTTTTAATTTGTGACTCAAATTTAGCTGTGCATGTGTAGTTACATTGTCATACAGTTTTCAGTTCCATACGTGTACTATGTGTTGCTGGGTGCAGTTTTCACTTGCTTGCTCCACAGCCTAGGGGACAGGATAGTGTGAGAAGTGAACTGTACCTGTACACAGAGCTCTGCCACATCAGGGCTGGAGACAAAGTTCCCCCATATCAGCATTGGCACTGACTGCAGCTCTTTTGCAGCTGCAGAGCTTCATTCTCTTGTTAGTCCTTTAGTCCTGCAAAAACTGAGTTAACCCAGAGGGTGGTTAATTGTGCAGGGTGGTTAATTCATGGAGGCACAGGATTATTTCCTTAAATTAAAAGAAAAAATAAATCCAGACTTGGTTTCAGTTACTGTGTGCAACATCCAACCTTGAGAAGTCAACTGGTCATGACAGTGGTGTACCTGGGGTGCCCTAAAGAAAATGTAACTTGTTTGTTAGAGATGTCCCTGTTTACCTCTAGTAGATGTTCTACCTTTTGGTTCCCTTTCTGATGTGGCCTGAAGCTGGTGTAGGAAGGAGGCTGGGGAATACCTCATCATTATGGCCCTGCAAAAGGCCAGCAGAAGCAGAATGCACCAATGGCACCAAGATGACAAGACTGGGTGTATGTAGCTCTCTTGGTAGTAGATTGATTGTTTAAAGTCTTACAGAGTCTTCTCAAAGTTTAAAGCTAAACTAATTTGGTTTTGTACTCTTTTGTGTGGTATTACTTTGATTGATAGAAGGGTCAAATAGTGAGGTAGTCTGAAGTGCCAAGGTAATCCTGCAAAAGGGAGTTTTGAAGTTAGGTGGCCTGTTTTCTTGCATCTTTTAAATTGGATAGCTACATACTGATACATCTACATATGTATACATACATATATCTATACACACACATACATGTTTTTGATTATACAGGCTAGTTACTCAATATTGTGTTTCTAAGTTAAAGCAAGCTTTAAAATGTTTGTCTTGTTACTGATAGCTCACTGTTTTCAAATTTTGTCTTGTTCACCTCCATAAATGCTTTATTAGAGACCTTTTATGTGGTGTTTTACTTTTTAACACTAAGGGGGTTTCCCAAAATTACAGACGTAATGAAGATAAATTTGAGAATATTGAGCTAGCTGATGTGTGTCCTCACCTCTAGTCTGGAGACAAATCCATTGCAAATTTCTTCTAAATAAATGTTGATTTTCTATGTTTAAAATGGAAGGTATAAAAATTAATTTGCTTATGCCTCGATGGCAAATACTTAAATTCTAATTGTTGTATTTAGACATTAAAGAATGAAATGCCAATAAGTGCGAATACTGCTTTAGTAAACTGTAAGAGAATGCATACAGGAATTAAACCAAGTATATTCTTGAATACTTTTTCAAGTAATCTGGTTGTGTTTAATACAGTTGGAAAATTTCTCGCCCTTAGTGCCAAGTTTTGTTGCCATCATAGCTGTGGTGTGGGTGGAAAAGCCAAACCAGAAATGAGCAGATCTAACTGTAAGCTACTTTGCATGTTGCCAATTGACTATAAATTGCAGCAGTCATTGACTCAGTGGAACAAGCAACCTAATTCAGGTAAGACTTGCATATTGCTGGATCTAGCAGCAGATCTTCACTGAATATCAGTGTTTTTGTAAGTCACTTCTGCCAGCTCTTCAGTAAAAATCCTTCTGTAGCTTTTTAATGGATCATGTTTAATATATTTTATTGAGTAAACGGTGTATGAGAAGTGGAACATTAACTTCTTTTTTCTATGTCATTCAGATACTTTCAGGTATTATTCATAAGTCTTAAAATAGGACGACTTGGTTCCTTGGATCTTACTCTCATCTGAGGATTGGTGAGTCTCTAGGCTAAAAGGAAAATAATTTGGACACTTGAATTTTACACTTTGTGCTGGTAGTAAGGAAGCATGTAACTTCCTTATGTGATGCTAGTATGCAGCAAGTGTCACTACTAAGCAGGAAATACTGCAGTTACAATGTCTTGAGGGATTGTGTTGGTTTTTGTTTCTTGCTCTGTAGTGGTTTTGCTGTAAAGTTTCTTTGCTATGTGACAGACTTTTGTCAGACAACGTTTTAAGGTTGTTAGCAGTAGAAAGTTTTTAGACAAACCAACCTGTGTAACTGGAAAAGGGAAAGATGACCATCTACTATATTAATTCTGTATTCAATATAAATGTGTGTTTATATTCACCTCTGATTCTCCATCTATATTAATGTAAAATGGATGTGTGTTCATAGGTACCTGTTTAAGATGTGTATGACTTTGTCATGTCCAACAGCATTTTGTAACTTAATTCTTAACTCACAGGGTTTTTTGCCTGAGACCTGCTTGCATTCGAAAAAGAGAGAACACCAAACACAGGGGCATTTTGGTAGAATATGTTGTGAGGATAGGTCCATACTGCATTAAAAATCTGTATTAAACATGGCAGGTATCATTAAAATACACTCATATTCTTGTCAGCTATTCAGGGGAACCATGTTATGGAACCATGGTTGAAATATTTAAAGTTTTGCAAGGTTTTTGTGTGTATGGAATCTTGTTGTTTCTAGTAACCTAGTTTACTGTGCAGGTATGTCTTCCATCCTGGAGTGTTAGACAGCAACATATAGATGTGCAAGTGGGTGGTGAGCAGGAGTATTTCTTGAGATTTCAAAGAGATTCTTTGTAGGCAAGTATTACTTGCCATCTGGGAGGAAGGTTCACAGTAATTCTTTAAAAATTAACTAATTTAAAATTTCTTTTAAAATAGCTATAAGGTAACAATCATTAAAGTTATGCTGTTATTTAGCTGTTTGACTAATAACATTGGGAAGGCACTATTATGTAGCTTTCTATAAAACACTGCAAGATTATCTTTGTAATAAATACATGAGGGTGATGTAGTTATGCCTGCTGTAATGCTGTTCTGAAGAGAGGGTGTGTGGTTTTAGGCCACTCTGAGTTAATAGGTTTCTAGCAGTGCTGCAATGGCTATGTCCTTCTTAGTAAATTAACTTAAAATTGGAAGGCTATTATCAAGACAATTATTTTTTCCTTTAATTCACTGATTATCTCATGATCCTCTGTCAGTAGGATTGTTTCAAGTATTTCATATTTGTGTGTAATATGCAGGTGAGTGTAGAAGCAGCAGTGTAGAAGGGGATGTCAGGCTTTGCAGAAATGAATCCTCCAAACTTTTTGTAGAACTTTTTATGTAGAATTTTATGTAGAATTTTTGTCTTAACAAGACAAAAAGTTACTATTGAAATCTATTCCCTGTACAGGTTTTCTATCTAGATAATAGAGTGAATGAGACCTTCAATTAATTAGTCTTTGAGGGCTTTTTGCTATGGGTAGGGAGTCTCTTACCAGAGTTGTAGATTTTTTTTCAGGGAGATGGGGTTGGAGAGAATGCCCCAGTTGTTGGCTTGCTTTGTTTATTGTCTGTAGAGGTGTAAGTTTTGGAGGATTCTGAGCAAAATATGTCTTTGTGGGTTTATAAAGGTAGTTCTTAATTTCTAAAGCTCAGATGAAAGAGACTGCTCTTTCTTTTAGGAAGTTCTAGTGGCTTTATTTTCTTAGAATCTCTTGTGAATTTTTTTAATCAGTGTTGCTGACTAGCATCTTGCATTGTCAAATGGGACATTGTCCACTCTAGGTAGTCACCTTCCTACACCATTCTGAAATGCCACAAATGCATTAAGAGTCTCTCCTGGAAAATGCCAGTAATGTCAAGTAAGTAAGTCTCCATGTGTTTTTTTTCTATTGTTCAGTATAAGCTATTTAAACTATTATGTAATTATGCATTTCCAGGTTAAATGCAGAACCTGATGGAGGGCAAAAACTACTGTAACCTCATGGACAAGTTGTCCCTCTGTACTGAGACTCAGCTGGCAAGGCCTTCATGTGCCAACCCCATGGTCACATTCCACATGTACCCAGAAGTGCCCAACCAGGTCACTTGCTCTGAAGATTTGTCATTCCTTCCTTTCATGTCTGAGCATCTCATCATGGAGAACTTCTACAGTGAGCCTGGCACCTTTCCCTACCAAATGCCCCATTCCACTTACCGCAGAAGTGAGTACTCCTATGGGCCAGCTTTCATCAGAAAGAGGAATGAGAGGGAGAGACACAGGGTTAAGTGTGTCAATGAAGGCTATGCTAAACTGAGGCATCACCTCCCTAAGGAATACCTGGAGAAACGGCTCAGCAAAGTAGAGACACTCCGTGCTGCAATAAGATACATCAGCTACCTACAGTCTGTTCTCTACAGTGATTCTCTGGTGGTAGAAAAAAATGTCATGGAGGCAAGCCAAGCACCTAAAGCAATTAACAAACAGAACCAGTTTCTGAAAACGATCTAAACTGCTCCAAAGCAAGCAGAAGGTATCCTGTTTGGGAGCCTAGTAGCCACTATTTTAATGATGTTCCTGGCACATCTTAGGAGCAGATCATAGCATGCGTCAGTGTCAACCCACAGAGAAGATTTTTAATTTTGCAGTAGTAACTAAACTTAGATACAAAAAGACAACTGGGAAATCATAGATGAATGGCTTACGTTAGTTATTTCATGGAATTCAAAGTATTTCTAAAATTGTCACCAAAACAACAGTCATACCTGTATGTGTGAAGTAACTGTATGTATTGTCACAACCTGCATGCTTTAAAATAAAGTCTTTTCACTAATGTGACTGAGGTTCTTCTCATTTTCTGTAATGTTACTGGTTTATTCTAGTGTGCACTTTCTTAAAAGATTTTTGGTCTGATTTCCAGTGTGTCTTTTAAGAGGTCTTGTTAATGGTTCCCAGGAATGTCATTAGATGCCAGACAAAGGGATAGCTCAGTTTAAAAGGGGGGAAATAAAAAGAGAAGTGTAGCAGCTCTCTGAGGCACAGTTACTGAACACAGGAATAGCATAGTGTCTTGCAAGCACTGTTCCATCCTTTTGTTATTAATGGATATTTTAATCCCATTAAAAACTGTTGATGTAATCTGATTTTTATTTAAAGTTGTTTTGTTCAGCTGTTGTTGCCCTTAGCAACTGCCCACACAATACGGAGTATGAAGAGAGTTAGCAACATCTTGGCCTTGGGGGGGAAAAAGTAATTGTGCATCAGACATTTTTCATGACTTTTACTGATAATGATTGGAGTCTGGACTTGTCTTCCCAGTCTGTTCCTCTGTACTGCTGATGGCTTCAGCTAAGTGGTATAGAGGAGATATATGTAAAGATGGTGAAGAAAGTTTAGCTCATAAATGGCAAAGTGTTCTTAGCATTTGCTGTATATAAGGGAATTGTATTGATATTAAAGAACAGTTTTGCTGACAGCATGGGAGCAGGTAGTCTGTGGGTGTAGCAGAATGTACAGAAAATAGTTGCAGACTTCCTAAGTGCTCTATCCTTGTTCCTAATTGCAATCATCCCTCTGTTATCTTGGTTTTATAGCAGTGTGTCGAAAAATGCCTACAAAATGAAATGCAATTAAGTATTCCTCCCTTCCCTCCCCCCAGAAAAAGACAATGATGAAGATTAAGGATCACAGCAGAGATTAACAGGTAGGTTTCTGTGTTGTATTCTGGCATGTTTTTGATAGGCTCTTTGCAGGAAGTATAGATGTCATTAATCCTTCCACTTTGTGGAAGGTGAAAAGGGAAAGTTTGTGAACTGATTTGACCTGAGTTTGTCTCGTGACAAAACCAAGTCAGTTTTTTTTTCCTAAATATGAACTTCCTTTGTACAAGGCTATTTTTTGCCCTGCAATAGTCGGCAGAGAGCCTAGAGAACACTGCCCTCTTACAATCTCTCCTCTGCCCCTGCAGGCTTTCAGTGCAATATTCAGATGACCAGGGAGGTGGAGTGGATGTGAGGCAGATAAATGTCCTCCCTGTAGGCACCTTCCACTCAGGCTTCTAACCGACAAGGTCAGGTTGTCCAGTCCTGGCAGTAATGACTGTAGCAACCTCCATAGCAACTGGGAAACACTGGCAGCAAATGACTTCCTGCATCAAACAGGCAAAAGGGCAACGTTTCTGTGTTTGGACTTAACACTCTATCTAGTCAATTTAGATTATCAATAGCAGGTAAGTTTGTAACACTGCTGTGTCAAACTGCTTGGAGCTATCCAGGAAAAAAAAAGTGTTGTACAATTACCTTTGTCAGTGCCTTGTTTTATGCAGAAATGGGGGGTCTGCTTCTCAGCAGTAACAGTGCTGGATGGGTTTACAATGTGCTTTCATGTAGATAATTGCATTCCTTTGCAAAGGTTTACTGATTCTGCCTTAACTTTGGTTTATAACAGGGCAATTTTTGTATTTGTGAAACAAGTTTATATATTGTGTTGATTTTCTGACTTAAAGGTGCATTTTCAGCAGTTAGTCCACTCTTATTGCTGAGCTTGGTGTCATAGATTTCTGAAACTATGTGCATCTGGGAATCCTTGTAAAAAGAATTATGAGGTTACATCTCTAAGAGATAAAGCAACCTTTTAACATGAGTGCTTAAACTGTGTTTTGTAAATTAGGCACTTGAAATCTATGCTGTTGAATTTCAATGCAAATTTACCCCGAGCATGCAAAACATTTCTAAGCAATAATAAAAAAAGCTTATCTACTACATCTTGTCAGGTTACCAGAGAGAGCATCACATCATCAGTCTTACTGTGACAGCTTCTGAATAGTTACCAGCTGTCAAATCTGAGCATCTTGTTCTTTCTTATGGCAAGCCATAATCCTGCTGTTATAAAACATGACAGGACAGCTGAAAGATCAAAATATTTCCTATTACATTACTACAAATACAATAACTAACAGGCAACTGTAATATAACGTCACCTTCAAAAACTGTCACGTTTGCTCAGCTTATCAACTGCAGCTGTAGTGTCTGCCTCAGGTTGTAAATCAGGGAAGGTTTGGCTGTGACTGGGTACAAGAAAGCATTCAAGGAGAGTGTATGTATAGGAAAAGAGAACTGGATGCTACAGAAGGAAACAAAAGTTGGAAGAAGGTGAAAGCTGTTACTTTTCTGGGGACTTTCACAGCATTTCTGTTTTCCTTGGGTGTTTCTGTCAGTCAGGTTGGGATTTGGGCCAGTGAAGCTCACTGAAGTCAGTAATACAGGTTCATCTGATCAAATGCCAGTCTGGATATTGTGAATTAATCCTTTTTAAGTAAAAATAAACAACCAATAAAATCTGAGTTCTTGAGTTATGCTGGAAAGCATTTGCTTGTGTTGAAAAATGCCAGTACATTGGTTTCTTCTCTACCAACAGGTTACAACTGAGTCTTGCAGGTATCTGCTTTTGCAAGAATGGCTCATTCAGAAGGGTTCCTGCCTAGGAGTCACAGGTGTTGCAGTGCAGTGCCATCTCTGGACAAGTTCTCATGCTCCAGCATTGTACCTGCTGCTAACCTCTTCTGCAGCAGCTCTTTGTTAGTGCATCCTCTCAAGGCCCTCACCCTCCAGAGGTAAAATCAAAATCTTGTGTCAGTCTGTGATTTCTTCTTTTGCATATCTGATAGGATACAACAGGCTGGGCTGTCAGATTAATAAATGAATTGCTTGAACATAATTTGAGCTTCCTCTCCCCTGCACTGGCAGTTTTTAGATGGTATTAGCTAAAGTGATTTGCTACCCTGGAGATTATGAGAAGCAAAGCCTGAGTAAACCTCCTATGAAAAAAACATTGCTTTAATAATATTTGGATAAATGAAAGCATCTTCTGTTAGCAACCGTCTTTTGTGAGAGGTTTCTAATGCTTTGTGATGGGATAATTTTGCCTGTATTGAATTTGAATCTGTCATCAACCAGCAGCTTTGTTGTTTGTTTTCTCCTTCTCTGTTGTTCCCAAAATGCTTCAGTGTAAACCCTCAGCTACAGCACTCCTGAGTGCACCTACACTGTGCTGGAGATGGATCTTTTCTCATGATGCTAAGGGTCGCATTGGCTTATCATGTATACCTCAAAGATGCTAGTGCGTGTCATGCTGGCCCAGGATTCCAGCATACTCCTAAGCCCAAACCCAAAGAAATCTGGATAAAAAACAGCACTAAAGACCAAGGGATTGTCCTGGCACAAGCAAGTTTTCTGTTTCTAACAACATACTTTGTCCTGTGGGAGTGCTATAAAATGAGGTGGGGTGATCCAGTTCTTAAATCTTGCAAATTGAGGTGTGGCTTCTTTTGGTGTTTTTGGTTGTTTGTGTTTTGTTTTGGTTTTTTTGGTTTTTTGTTTTTTTTTTTTGTTTTGTTTTTTGTGTGTGTGTGTGTGGTTTGTTTGTTTTGGTTTTGTTTGGTTTTGTGTGTGTTGGTTGTGGGTTTTTTTTTCTTTTTTTTTCTTTTTTCATGACCTACAGGAGCTGTTTCTTACAATGCTGACCTGTTTTCTTTGCTTGAAGGTGCCAATGGCTTAGGCATTGTCTCTCCTCCCCTGTCCCAGCATGGAAGAGGCTGAGTTCATCAGGGAGAGCAGTGGGCTTAGACAGCAATGTCCCTGTGATGGTGAGCGGGGAGCAAGATGGATTTTATTACCATGGTACAGTAAAAGAGGAGATAGAGGTGAGTGGTGGTTGCTGTGCAGTAATCGTGGTTATGTGCAACAGGGAGTCCAGCAGTCCACAGGCACCATGTGAGCAGTTTTGCATGAATTAGAGAGGACATCACCAGGAAAGCTGATGGTGACATCTGTTCATAACACTCCCTGTGTGCCTGGTTCCAGGCTGTCCTCCCCTCCTGCTGCCTGGCACACTGTGTCAGCCTCTAGCATGCAGCACAGCCTCAGGCACCAATAAGCTATGATTGATCAGATCCTTGCTCTGCTCAGCAGCCTTTGCTGCTTCCATTTCTGGGAGCTGGCAGGCATGTTTCAAGGATCCTCATCTTGTGCAGAAGATGGATGCCCCCTAAAATCCCAGTACCTGGTGAGAGCAGTGTTGTGCACCTTGCTGTGCACCCTTAGGCTGAGACGGCAACTGAGCTGGTGGTGTGAGCAGTGAGCCAGCTAATGTTGTGTGTAGACACACAACCATCAATAGCACAGGAAAAGTGTCAAGTGTTTTATGTACACACTTCCAGCTTGAGTCAGCTATAGACCAGTGGAGCAGTGTCTTCAGAAATGTTAGTGAAAGCTTTAATTCATTAGCTTGTTAGCACTTCAAACTTTACAGAAAAAAGAGCCTATTCTTTCTCAAGAACAGGGAAGTACTTTGGTGCATTGTTGATGGAAAGCCTCTTGACAAGCCTTAATTTATAAGAAAATAAAAATTCCCAACAGTCCCCTGAAGAGTCTGAGTTAGTGTTGCATGTAATGGGGAAGGACTTCGGCATGACTGAAGAACAGGTCTGAATGGTTTCGGTGCCTCTTGTTATCTGCTGCCCCTGGCATGGGTTGTGACATCTGCTTGCCCCCACCTGTGTGAACATTCAGTAATACAGTGTCACAGCTGTGCCCTGAGGGGACACACTTTTCCTTTTGGTAAAACCTAAGAAACCAGAGTGGTTTCAGTGTAGCCTGAGCCCAGCAGGATGTATCACTGGTGTATGACACTTTTATTTCTATAAACTAGCCATCATGGTTTGGTTTGGCTTGGTTTGGGTTTTTAATCCAGAAGATACATTGTTTCTCCTTGAGTACGAATCAGTGTTATCCCAGAAGTAACTTGCAACAAAGAAGACACCGAGCAGACTTTTCAGAGGGGTTCTGTGTGGGGCTCATGTCCTCCCAGGGGAGTCATCAGGAATCCTGACTTGTAAAGGAGCAATTTTTTGGTCAAAGCCTAACGCTTGTCAAAATCCCTTTGTGTTATTGTATTGCATTGTGTTATTGCTTTGTTATTTCAGCAGTCAAGTTTGTACGAGCACAGAAATGACACCATTATTAAAGCCTTGTGAGGTGGAGCAGAAAAGCAGCAGTTACAAAGATACTTTTTTTTTTAAAGATGTTTCTTAAAGACTAGACTTCCAAGAAGTTTGTTTTCTGGCTTCCAGGAAGAAGATTTTGTAGCATCAGAAAACCAAAGATAGGAAACAGCAGGAAAGAAAACAGAGTCAGATGATAAGTGTGAAGTGACTTGCATAGAAGACAATGACCCTGACAAACAGCAAAGAGAACTTGCTGCAAAGCAGAGAGAGGTATAATCAACCAGAATTCAATAAATGTACAACTGATGAAGTTCAGGAGCTGAAATTTCAGGTAAGCTTCCTATGCTATATCAGTGTTATATTTATTAAGCAAATTAAGTTCTGATTTAGGTAGTGTCGTGGTAGAGTATCTTTATGGGTAACTGTATAACTTTGATAACTGAGAAACTGTTTCCACACACATTGAATTTCAGCATCCTCATTCATTACTCCAAGGTGATATGTTAACTTCCTAATTATTTGGACTTGACTTTACAGTTCTGGAGAGATCAGGTAAACTGGCATGAGCACTAAAAACCTGAACAGATGTACAAGAGTCTAATGAACCTCTAATTTGTCCACAGTTCTCTGGAATCAGCCAGAGGAATTCAGCATAGTGATTTCTTATTGTAGAAAGCCAGAGTGAATGGAGAAACAATACAAGCTGAGAGCTAAAAATATTTTTTGAGGATTAAAGCAGAAGAAAAAGTAGCCTAAGGTTAAATGACCTGCTGCTGAAGATGCAAACACCACAATACTTGGAGAGTTAGCATTCAAGACATACTGAATTTTATATTTCCATGAAAAGTAACTGAAACCTTAAGACCATCAGCTACAAAAAGATTAGAGACACATAGGTCATGTCACTCATACTAATCATGGAATCTGATCCTTTGGGAGAATTAAGCATCCAAGGAGTCTTGTTAGTGGGACTGCTTATGTTTAAAGCATGTCAAGTTGGCCATAATCTGCAGTGTGCAGTGCCTCAGCAGTACTTTTCCCCTGCAGGAACTAGAAGGTGACTACTGCCTACTGAAGAAGGCAGCTAACTGCTGCTTGGCCTAGGTTATGACCCTGCAAAGAGGAAGGACTTGGAAATGTCAATTGCTTATGTCTCTATACTAAATATTTGCATATTCAAGCACCTTCTTGAGATGGGGCCCTAGATAGTGAATTTCATTTATTTATTATTTATTAGAATAGCAGAAGCACACATAGGAGAACCAGCACCTCTAAAATCAGTGCCAGCCCACAGAAACTAATGGACATCCCTATTCATGTCACATGGATCATGCTTGCTGTGGTCAAGGATGTGAGATGGACATTCTGTCCGGGCATAATGTAAAAGAAGCTGTCATCACAACCACTGCATTATGAATTTTATTCCACTGGTTGTATCTTTAATTGTTTGGAACCTGGAATCACAGTCACATAATTGGATTTAAGGCACACAATGTACAAATATTTTTAAAATCACTGTACAAAGTGGGCTGAGTATAGAGACCATAAAAATGGAGTCCCAAAGATGAAGATACCATTAAAGTGCTAACAAGAAAAAGATATAGTTCATTACATGCATTAAAATAGCCTCATTTTATTCCTGTGGTTGCTAAAAAAAACCAAAAATCATAGAAAAAAAGTTAAATCAATGCTTTGTCCAGCACTGACATCCACTGTGTGGGTTTCCTGCACCATGTCCTCTGAGGTTGCAGTGACAGAATAGATGCCAGGAGAAACTTCGATGTAGATGTCTTTGGAAGCTTGTCTGGTCTTGAGGGGAGTTGGGGAGGGAAGTTTCATTGCTGTTTTGCCATCCTAGATTTCCCACAAAAAACAAACAAACAAAAAAATTGGGTAAAACCGTTATTTTTCAGATGCTATATTAATATACTAGGATTTTTTTAAAACATGCAGGCAGCACAGACAAAACCGTAAAAAACCCCCATAAAAATTGCCATACCCGAAAGTATTTAATCTAGTCAATGGAAATGATTAACAAGTTGTACTGTCTACCTCAGAAAATGAAAACTTACCAACCAAAATGGCTTTGAACATAAACCTGGAAAACATCTATGCAATCAGGGTGCTCCCACTAATTTGTACAGTGGTGTGGGTTCCATATTTCTCATCTTTAATGGCTTAGAGAAAGATCTGATGAGGCTTTAAAAAATATTAAAAAAAAAAAAAAAAAAAAGTTCTCCTCTCCTTGAGGAGCAGAAGTCTTTCAGGGAGACTGTGTGAGAGCCAAGCATAACTGGCTGAGTAACTGCTGCATCCTTGCTGCCTGCTTTTCCCCAGCACAGGGAATGTGTCAGGAGCACAAATAAGGTGAGAGTTGAGAACTGCTGCCTTATTGTTGCTGAATGAAATTCACAAGAGCCTAGAGATTAATCATAGTCTTTGATATTCTGAACCAGTTCAAAATGTAAAGTAGACTTTTAATTGGTTATGTTTGGTTCATAATTAACTGTGCAAGTCTGTATGCCCATTCTACTGCCCACTTGTACCTACATTAGGATTGTGAATGCACTACTGGTTAATCTTCTGTGCCATCATGAACTCTTCATACCTGATCACAAGTTTTTACCACCTTGATGCAAAATGATAAAGAAATGCTATACCTCAATTTAAAAAAAAAGTGTCCTATAAACTTACACGTTGCTGGTGTGACCGCTCTTGACTGGGTGCTACAGAGGCTTCAGTCCTCTGGAAAGAAAAAGATACTGTTTTCTAATGATACAACACAAAATGCAAATTCAACCCCTGAGGGGATGGTTTATGTCCATGAAATTTTCCCCTCCACAGAAGGACTGCTGTGATGCTGACTGGTGCCACTAGAAGTTGCTCTGCCTCCCCCCAGTGTAAGGCTCAGATCAGTCCAGGTGTTCATATGCCCATGATGCCAACCCACATGTATTAGTGGGTCACAGACACCAGATGGGTAACAACTGTCCCATGGTCAGGGAAGAAATATCCTTTAATTAAAACCAAAACCACTCACTCACCTCTTCTTCAGAGGACTCCAGCTCTCTTTGCCCTTCTTGCCTCCTGTGGTATCTGCAGATGTGTTTGATTTCATGCTCTTTGCATTTACAGGCTGCTGTGAAACCATAGTACACCTGGACAGCAACAGAGACAGAGTATTATGTGCAGAAGCATCAAAGCCATGCTCACAACTACCTCAGATTTACAATTTGAAGTGGACCTGCACAAGCTACTGACCTTCTGTATTCATTGGCTGGTTTGTTGTCATGTGAAGATAAAAATGCCATTACATCAAGTAGAGAAGCCCTCTGCTAAAATCTGTACTGGTCTGTGAGCACTTCCTTATGTAAAATGCTGATCGTGGTGCTAAGTGGTACCAGTTGTTCAGGATAACACTGAAACCTAACCGTGTAACCTACCTGGTTACCTAATGCCTCAGATTTCATAGTCAAGAAAAAGCTGGCATCACAGGCTAAGCTCTTGCCATGCAGTGAGCAAAACTGAAGTCTAATTTTTGCAGTTTTAACAAAAAAAAACCAGTGCAAACCAGGCCTGTGCCAGGAACATCACAACCCTTCCTCTTTGCACAGGATCAGGGGTAAAACCTCACCTCGCATTCCTTTGTGACTTGATTCATCAAATTCACAATTGAAGCAAAGGCTGCACTGAGACGTTCTGAATCTTCCTCCTGCAATTAAATGCATTTTTTGGTAACTCCCAAGGTGGTGCTCGCTGCCCAGAGGTAGAAAACGTCAGGTGATTAAATAGCAACCCCCTGGCAGTGCTGGGGGCTGTCACCGGGGCGAACCGTCCTGTGCGGCCCCTGCCCCGCGGTGCTGGGTGTGAACGCTGCAGCGGGGTCAGGGGAGGGAGCGGCCGCCCCTCTCCGCCCTCCCGCCGGGGTTGTTCTGGAAGTGCCCGCGGCCGCTTCCCCGGGGCTTGGACTGGGTAAAGCGCAGGGAAAGTAACCGGGGAAACCCAGAGCCTGGAGTACAGTGCCGGTAGCGCGTTAAAGCAGGCATACGGCCCGGCCCCATGCCCAGATATACAGAGATACATACAGAGATACATACGTATACATACATATATATACATACATATATATACATACACACACACCGGGCTCCTATAGGGCACGAGCTGTCATGCCACCGTGTCGGAACGCGGCTGCTCAGCGCTCCTTAGTTACATTGTTGCGTTTTTGGCAGCTCTGCCGCCCGCAGCACTGATGGGAACGGCGCATGGAGCCGTCCCACCACCCCCCTAGCACCGACTCGGGGCGAGGCTGGTACCCTTCCCGCATCACTGACCGGGACCGAAGCCGGTACCCTTCCCGCATCACTGACCGGGACCGAGGCTTTACCCTTCCCGCACCACTGACCGGGACCGAGGCTTTACCCTTCCCTCACCACTGACCGGGACCGAGGCCGGTTCCCTTCCCTCCGGCCGCCGCCGCCTCCTCCGCGCCCTCTCCAGCACNCCGCCCCGCCCCGCAGAGCCCGGTGGCACCGGGAAGGGGTTGGGGGGTTCATCTGTCCTCTCACGCCACTGATCCTGCAGAAGCCGGGCTCGGGTCTACACTAAAGCCGCCGCGCCGGGCGGCGAAGGGGCGTCCGGACAGGCTTCCCCTCAGCTTCCTGCTGAGGCGCCGGGTCTGTGAGGCGGCCGCGTGCGGCTCCACAGCCCTGACCGCCGGGAGGCAGCGACCGGGGAGAGGCGGGAGCAGCCTGGAGGGTGCTGAGCCCCGGCTTGAGCTTTGTCCCTTGGCCTCTGTAGTGGAAGGCGGTACTCATTGGGTTTTGGTGTTGTTTTTTAAAATTATTTTTAATTCGTGAGGTACAAAATAGTAATTCCAGTAGGTTGCGATAGCGGCATTGGTAAGAGGGCAGGGCTGCAGGTGAGCGTCCGGGGCAGACCTGCAACTGTGACTGCCTCTGTGCTCTGAAGGAAAGCCCTTTTCACTGGGGTTAGTTCAAGGAAAACACAAAGTATTTTGGCCTAGTGCAAGCAAAATCAGCTGAACAAGCAAAATTTCTCCCTGGAAGCTCCTTCTGGACCGGGAGAACCAGCACCGAGGCAGGAGGCTGCAGTCACTGCTTGGAGCTGACAGGCAGGGCTGGAAAGGGACTGTGACTGCGTGTGAGTTAGAGCCACTCTGTGGGTTTGCTAACCCTCTTTCCACTGAGGTGACCTCGGTGACCCTAGGAAGGGCAAAATAAGCACAGAAACTTTAAGTGCAGCATGTCTAGGGTTAACAAGCATGGCCTGATTTTTCAAGTCCTTCATTCATGTTTCTGGCTCTTTGCTAGCTGCAATTTGTATGGCACACGTGAAGAATAATCCTCTTCTAGTTTACATGTTATTATCTTCCAGCTGCTTAAACCAGAGTGCCAGCCAGGTCCTGTAATAAAGAAGCCCTTCACAGACTGCTTGTTCATTACAATATATTGAAGGCCCTAATTTAGTATTCAAATATAACTTAACTTTAGGTTAGGTCTCCTGTAGTCTGGAGAGAACGTAAACACTTTCCAGGTCGCTTGAGATCTGGGGCACTGAATTGCAACATAAATAAAGGAGAAAAATAATATTGATAAACACAATGTTAGTGTATTTGAGATGTTTGTTTTATGAGCTGGAGAAGCATCCAGGACAGAGTGCTTCTTGCTTAGCTGGAAGCTGAACATCTTTCTTTGAGCATCATTCCTTGTTATCATTGGTCTCCTGGAGAGGTGGATGGGTTTGCCACATTGCTGCACTTGTGAAAAGTACTTGAAATGGCCCTCCTATGTTGTTTTTGTATTCATTTTATATTCCTGCCAGGTACTTGTAGCAGTAGCTTGTTGTTCAGGAGGCAGATTATTCCTTGTCTGTTGAAATTTAAACTCCCACCATTTTTTTTTTTTTTAGTGTTTGGTGACACAGTACGCCTTTTGCAGCTGAGTAAATACATTTGTCCTAAGAAGGCTGACAGCTGAAATAGCTTTTGCTTTGAAAACACATTCACATCAGAATCCAGATCAGTTACCCTTAACTTCCTGTGGATTAACTCTTCAGAAATATAATGGAGGTATGTGAAATGCTGGATATTTACACCAGATTTTCTTGTCATGTGGGATGACAGACAGATCAGAATATCTGAAGACGGTATCAGGGGCCTTGAGCAAGCTGAAGGTGTCCCTGCCCTTGCAGGGGGTTTGGAACTAGATGGTCTTTAAGGTCTCTTCCAACCCAAACCACTCTATGATTCCGTGGTTCTCTTTTGTTGATAGGGAGGCAAAAACCAAGAATAGTTTATCCTGAGTTCTCAGTTTGGGGTTCAGAGAAGCAGAATTGTGTAGGAAAGGTCTTAACCTGAGCACTGTGTTCCACTGCAGACAATGGAAGAACAGTAGGCATGTGCTTAAAGTTCAAGGGGTGTGCAATGCTGGAATATGTATTTCCAGTTTCAGAATACACATTCTCTTTATTTTTCTTCTGTTCCCATTATAATTTGGTTAATATATGTAAATGATTACATAATACTGAAAGATTTCAGTGCCATCGTTGTATTTTGCAATATTTAAGGTTCTGCTAACAGCTGCCATCCTGCCTCTTCTGTGTGGCTTTGACACCAAATGTCTGGTGCAGGTTTCTCATCTGTGGCACCGGCCGAAGCACACGGCTGGGCGTGCCAGGGAGCCGGCCCCTGCCCCGCTGATTGAGGCCTGCGTGGGGGGTGTGTGCTTTATCGCTTGTGCCATGCGGGGACTTTCCTTACCCTCTGGTGCTCTCGTTGCCCTGCGTCCTGGTGTGCGGGGGAACGGACACGGTTCGTGCCTCGGAGCGGGCACCCCGGGCTCCCCTCCCCCGGAGCAGAGCGTTACAAAACCGCTGTTCAGAGCGGGATGGGTTTGAACCCAGGTACGCGGAAAGAAATTCAGAGGCATGCCGCTGCCCCCTTCCCTCCTCCCTCTGCCCTCCCTCTTTCTCCACAGGTACTGTTACTCCGAAGCTACGCCGGGGAGATCCAAAACGCGGCGCAGCGCCCATGTCTACCGCCCCGGGGCTGGCCCATCCCCGGCGCCCTGATTGAAACCATCTGCCCGGCTCCCGGGCGCAGGAAGCGTGCTGCTCGCTTTCCTCCTTCCTTCCTTCCTTTCTTCCCCGAAAGCGGCTCCGCGCGGAGAGCAGCCCAGAACTGTCGGTTTTTAAAATAAAAATTAAGCTGTATCTCTCCTCCAGGGTAGGGGGAGGAATAAGCTTATCAGACAAGGGGCCGGGTCTCCTCTCCTCTGCCCATCGCAGCTTCTCGCCGGCCGGCCGGTCCTGCCAAGGATCCGGGTTTGGGTCCGGGAGAGGCGGGGGGTGAGGGGCGGCGCCCACCCCTCCGCGGGGCCGGGGCCGAGCGCTGCCTGCGGGAACTGTAGCCCGGCGGCCCGGGGGCTGCCCGGGCGCGGCGGGGCTGTAGCCCGGGCAGGGCTGCTCTGGGGAGCCGGTTTCTTTGTTAGCTGCCGGCTGACTGGTTCCCATTAATCTCCCGCACTGGCCGTGGCCGTCTCCACTTCCTGCCTTTGCATACTTCTCTCTCCCTCGATCTCAATCCCTTCCCTCCCCCTTCCCTCCCCCCTTTCTCTCCCTCTTCCCAGCTTCACTAAAAAAGCTACAGCCGCCCGTGCCGCGGGACGGGGCTGCAGGAGTCCGGCGGAGGGAGCGCCCCGCTGCGCGCCTCGGTAAGGGCCGGGGAGCTGCCCTGCCGGCTCGGTGGTCTCCTCTGGGGACCCGGGCAGGGGAGCGGGGCTAGGGGGGGGAAAACTATTGATCGTGCTCTGGAGTGCTGACCCTATCCCCTGAGGCCGCCCGCCTACCGGGAGCGGGGCGGGCCGGGGATGCGCGGCGGCCGGGGCTCCTCGGTCGCGGGATCTCTGNCCGGGAGCGGGGCGGGCCGGGGATGCGCGGCGGCCGGGGCTCCCCGGGCCCTGCGGCTGCCCGGACTGCAGAGATCCCGCGACCGAGGAGCCCCGGGACCCTGGCGGGGGCTCCTGCCCTGCCCGGGGGGAGCACAGCTGAGCGCGGGGTCTTTGCGCACGGGCGGAGGGGGGGGATGGTTCTGCCCCGGTTCATCCCGTGCCATGCGGGACGTTTCTTCTCGTGTGGGTGGCGAGGGCAGAGACACGCCGGAGGGACAGAGCCCAGGAGACCATTTTGGTGGGACCGGGTGAACTACAACCGTGTTGGGGAGCCAGCCCGCCGAGTGTGGGGCTCTGATCCGGAGAGAGACGGAGCTGTGGCGCTTCTTTTCCCCTCCAGTGCCCACTCGCATCGTCTGTCCAGCCGGCTGTAATGTTCGCACGCGTGTTGAGAAGGGTAGAGCGGCCACTTGGACTCCAACGGAAGACCAGGATGCCAAGACAGATCTAGCAGAAGAGCTAAGGGAACTGCTCCAGCAGTCACTTGGTGGGAAAGACAGATGTACTGCTCTTGGCTTGGTACCAAGCGTTTGCTTTACTAACGAGCAGTGGGTCACCACAATCAAAGAGTAGCAGCTACATATGAGAGAGCCTTTTTATGTTTACTTCGGTTTTATCACTTTGAATTTTAATAGCCAAACGAAACAAAGCTGGGTGCATAGTATTTTTGCATAGAGTGTGTCAATAGAGTTTTCTACATCCTTGTTTTACTTTTGCACTGACTTTGGGAAATAGATTTAATTAATTTTTGTTCTGAGTAGTTAGTCTTTAACTTCAGACAGATATTGAATAATCCTGTAAGAGCTACCTGGTGTGATCAAAACTGGTGAAAGATAAAGGGTGAAATTGCTGGTTGTCTGATTTCTGATGATGCAGAGTAGGATGAATTGAAGTGAGGTTGATTTGCCTTTGATATTTAATAATATTTTGATTATTTATGATTAATATATATTCAGTAGATGAAAATATTCTATATAGTGGAGATAAGTTATAAGAGCAAAAGAAATAATATTTTATATTTAATGTGAGATTTGAGAAAATCATGTATGTTTTAAGAGCATGAAAATTTAGTTTTCCTTTTGATGATCAGCTTGTGCAGGTGACAGTGGAAATCTGTTACCAGGTTGAAGGGTGAATATAGGATTTATGCCTTTGACTATTTTTCCTTTTGCTTTAAGATTAGTCATTTAATGGAAAACCACAACACATTTCAGCAATTATAACTACTTTATCAAGTTACTTTAGAATGCAGTCAGTCACGTTTTAAACCTAGCTACAGTGTAGTTGTTAAGAGCAACTAGACCAGCAGGAAACTGTCATCTTGCTTCTGGGGTGGAAAAAGTTCCCTCTCAGAGCATAGAGGAGTGGGGAGGAAGGCTCCTTAAGAAGAGGTAATGGGGTAGCTTGTGCTGGGTCCCACTGTGGCACAGAGACTGCCTTGCAGTACTAGAAGTATATAGCATGTGTTCTCCCCTCAAATACAGAAATAAGAGGGCTTGGCTTTCTTCTGCTCTCTGCAGGGTACTAAACTCCCCCAGCTAGCTTGCTTAGTGTAGTTGCTGCCATTCCTGGTGCTGGGAAGGAGAATCACCTTGTGATCCTTTCTTCCTGAATGGTGTGTTTGGGCTGTGGCTGCCAGAATTTGCTCCAAGGATCTCGGGACCAAGAATTGCCATTTCCCTTGAAGCAAGTGACTTTATCATGTACTGTAGCTCTTTAAGGAATGTGTGACCCCTTATTATTGGTGACCCTGCAAACCATTGTGTAATCTGTTGACTGTAATGTACCATGCCAATTTATCCTTGGTTGGAAAGTCTTGCCAAGGACTTGATGGAATAGCATGATTTTATCCACTTTATTGTTTTCATTGTGTTTCATAAACATCTAAGACCCTCTGGGAAGAATCACTGGGGCGGCTGGGCCTCCTTTTTTAATTGCTGGTTAAATAAATGTTGCCAGTTAAAAAAAAAATAGTGGTATGCAGGATCTCAGAATGCCTGGAACTGCTAAGCACTCGTGTTTAGGAAGCAGGACTATTTTTAGTGTAGGGGCATTTAAAGAAAGGATACTAGCCCCTTGTGAAGAGGTCACTGTGAAGTGCACTGAAGAGTCTGCTTTTAACTGAAGAGCAAAACCAAGTTTCCCACAGCTGTGTAAAGCTAAAGAACCAGATTTGTACTTTTCCTACTTAACTGAAAAGGGAGGGGATGGACTTTTGTTGGTTTACAGTAGTGGGAGTGAGGAGGCACAAATTCTTATCATACAAAAAATAAAATTAAAAAACAATCCTGGTCTTGGTGAGGCACTTAGCTTCCTGGTTCCCTCCAGTGAGTGTCTGCAATAGAGATGTAGGGCTGAAAGGCATTTAACACTTTCTGAGAGGGCTGGGACCTGCCAGCTGAGAATACTGTGTATCCCTCAGGATCTGTGTTTGTGGAAGGACACAGTTCTCTTGAATGGATCATCCTTATCTATGGTTACAAAACTGGGGTAAAACTTTAAAAGGAAAAAAAATCCCTGTGAGTGCTGAGAACTCAAAGTGATTTGGGTTCCTAAATAAATCATGAATTTTATGGGACTGAAGTTGTTGAATAAATTATTTTGGATCCAGAGAAAACTTGCCTCAACGCATCTGAGAAGGATGGAAACAGACTTTTTAGTAGGGCCTGTAGCAATAGGACAAGGTATAATGGTTTTAAACTGAAAGAGGGAAGATTCAAACTAGATGTAAGGAAGATAGTTTTTGTGATGAAACACTGGCACAAGTTTCCTAGAGAGCTGGTAAGTACTTCCTCTCTGGAAACAACCCAGGTCAGGTTGGACTAGGCTCTGAACAATCTTATCTAGTTGGTGTCCCTTCTTATGGCAGGGGTCTTGGACCAGATGACCTTTAAAACTCCCTTCCAACCCAAGCTATTCTGTGATTCTATGATCTGCTTGGAAGATAAACATTCTTATTTTTGATGACTTCAGAGAATGTGATTTATGTCAAAATTAACACTGTCTGCTAAACTGATCGTGTAATCTATGGGGTATGGAGTATTCTGGTAATCCAGTCTTTTGCAGGGTAAAGGACCAAAATCTGGACTGATCAGACTTTCAAAATGTACCAAATGATAGCTGAGTCAAGTCGAGTTTCACTCCAAACTTCATTGATGTCTTGTTTAGCAGATTAGATTACCAGTTTTGGTTTTTTTCCCATTTCTAGTTCTGAATGCCATGTATATTAATTTTGTCCCTGTGCTGTAAAGTGTGTGCAACTGTTGCTTTTTCAGATATTTTTGGTCTCTAGTTGGGATTTAGTTGGCAGTGCAGATAGAGGCAAGTTTGGGGAACTGAATGCAAATATTTACATTCTCTCTTTGGCCTAGTCCTTGTGCTTGTAAACACTCACAGTCATATTGAACTTTGGTGAGGTTATAAGTGACTTTGCCAAGCCTTGGAGAATCACACCCTTGCAAGAACTGAAATCCTCCTTTTTGGGAAGAGTTTTGGGTAGGTTTTTTGGGTGTATGTATATCACATCAGAATTAGAACTTGTCACTCTTACCCTTAATCCAGTGGCAAAATCTTTTCCTTCTTTTATGCTAGTGAGATGTGACAAGTTAAATGTCATGGAAGAGAAGTCTTGCCCACTCATGAGGTGCCATGCAGCTGCTGGAAATCCTGGTCTCCTCTGCTGCTCTCGTGCTCTACCCTGATAGAGAGGGACCATGGAGAAGATTCTCCTCCCTCTGTAGCTACATTTTCCCTGGTCCTGGCTGTTTGGGTGTGCAGAAAAAAAGTTAGAGGACTAATAGGAATGTTTTCTCATGGAGAATCAGATTTAAATCTTCTTTTCATTCATACAGACTTCGAACAACTGTCAGATTTTGTTAGAAACCTTTTATTCACTAGGGACTGAGCCCCAAAGTTTTTTTCTGCATTGGCAATTGAACTTTCTGAAGTCCACCTTACCACAAACAGTAGAGATAGGAATCAGCTGGTACATTAACACTTGGTGGCCAAACCACCCTGTTGTTTGGGTGTGCTTTCCTATTCAAGGCTGTTGCTGTTAGCCAGGGTTTGAAACCAGATGTGACAGTTTAGTTGCAGAGAGCTTGAGAATACAGATAGACATGGTTGCATTGCAATGAGTTACTGTAAGAGTTCCTGTTCATCAGTTGAGATCTATAACTTTGTATTTTTAGTCAATGTAGTTTGGAAGAAGACTGCATTAACTGAATCCTCAGTGAATACGTTCAGAGTAACTTAACTTTGTTCCCTATCTGCAGCATATACCCGTATGGTTAGAATTGTTCAGGTAAATGAATGCTGTAATTCATATAGTCAGTGTTTCTTATTCATTCTGCTGTCAGCTTATGACCTTGGAAGAGTGTTTGTTAGGTTGAGCAACATAGGAAAAGAATAGGTGTTCATTTTTAATGCTATCTTTCATCATTCTGTGAAGATATGTTGGTTTGAGCTGTATCTGCCTGCTGAAAGCCTGTCAGCTTCTTCAGTGTAACTGAGACTTGAGTGAAATTGTGCAAATGGAGAGATCTTTAAGGGACATGCTGGAAGCACAGTGAGTTTTTGTCAGAAATGCACCCTGTGTGTCTACAGACACAGAGGAATGGGATGTTGTTTCAGTTTAGATATATCTGTCTCCTGATTTCTCTTTAAAATGAAGATGTAAAAATGCTTGATGGATGAAAGTTTAGTGTTAGTGCTGGTGCCAACACAGAAAACCAGGTCTTTGAGTTGAAATATTTAACATTATTCCCTAACTCCCATGTTATTAAGAACATTCATTGTGTAAAGTTTAAATACTATTATTAATTTCATAATTTTGATGGGGTCATCACACTGAACTAATGGCTTGCATTTTTTCCCCTTAAGAAAAATACTAGTGTTCTTCATGAGACATCATCTACATGTCACAGTCACAGGGGACAGATGCTAACTGCTAGCACTGTGCAAAGCACCCTGCTTGGCTTGCTATTCCAAATATTACGACAGAGACCAAAATACTTTAGAAGAGCTGCCCTGAAAGATCTTGCAATCGTTCTCCAGTGAGAAGGAGATGTTACAAACATGGAACCTGCTCATTGTTCTGAGAAGTCCAAGTCAGGAGATGGATCTGTCTCTTGGTATTTTTGCTTTTAACATAGTTACTTCTTTGAGTGAGTGCAAGTAGGTTTTTTTGCAAGACAGGATGGAATGAATGAGGAGCTCTAATGATTTGATCTTTGTCCTGGTGGAAACTCTTATCACTCAAGGTCACTGGAAAGATATTTGGCCTGAAGTAATTTTACTTTCTGTGGGGACACAGTGTGTTAAAGAAAAATGGGGCATATGTATTCTCTCTGTGTAAAAGTGCTTCTCATTTATGCTACAGGATTGTAATGATCCAAGTTTCCCAGCTCTAGGCTCACAAGATTCTGCCAGGCAGTGCCATTAAAATGCTTCATTAACAGGCAATGTTGTTTTGAAGATATGGCAGATCAGCAAAAGTGCAAAAGTTTACCAAATCTCCTGTGTGAGGGCAGGCTCTGATTATTTCCACTGTTAAGTTGCAAACTGGGCAGCAGTTGTGCATCCCAGTTAATATTTTGCTTCCTGTGTTGTTAACATGATTCTTTGAGCAGAACATCCCCCATGCCATTCAAACTGTGTAAGAAACAGGTAACTTGAAAGAGGCAAAATCAGAGTAGGAAAGGGGAGAAAGGGACCGGAAAGTGGAGACCTATAATAATCTGAACCTCCCTTTAGGCTTGATGTAAATATTACTTAACTTAATCTCCAAAACTGATAAAACAGCATTCAGTACTTGTTGATACAGTTCATGCACCTTTATGTTTGTATGCATATTTTTCTATTAATGTTTTATGGAATTATCCATCATTGTTTCTCTTGTGAAAATGAGTATATATCCTGAATTACTTGATTGTAAGGCAAAGAAAGTCAGGGACAATCACTAGGAGTGCATGCTGTTTCCTCAGCATCTCTCTTGTCTGAAAACTCATGTGATACACCTGGATACTCCTGAGCACAACTCGATTGCTGGTTTTGTTGTTTTTTTTTTTTTATATTAGCAGACCTCAGGATATCTGCTAAGCCTCCCTTCCCACCTTCACAGGTGTTGTGCTTCAGCTCTGCCCTCTCCTGTGTCAGGGATAGATGCTGAGGGGTTTCCTGCTAATTGGTTTGAGTGCTTTATAATCTGAACCAACACCTTGAGCAGGAACTTCTGAAGCTTTTGCTGCTGTAATTGCAGAGCAGCCAGTGGAGGAGTTGGTCTTTCTCCACAGAGTTGTCCTTGGGCCTGGAAAGCAAGGGAGGATGTTGCCAAGTGGCAGAGCTACCTTCTCATCCAGTGGTAAGGTGAGCTGGGAATAATCTTGCTGGACCTGCCCTGCTTTTTCTGTGACCACATAACTTGAACAATGCAGGTAACTCCTTAGAAAAAGAAATTAAAAAGAGGCAAGGAGCCTGCCATTGTACATGCAAATAATGCTCCATCTGTACCCCTGTGCTTCAGGGAAACTTGTCTGCTATCTCCCCCAAAACATTCGTCATTCTCTTCTCTTTGGCTTCTCTTAGTGTGTTTCTTTTCTTCTTTCTCCTTTAGCCCTTGAAGCTGCTCTCTAAAACGCAGCTGGGCTTAATGAACAATATGCCATACCCTCTGGTGGTGCTGCTGCTCTATCCAGGCTGTACATGGACGTCCAACCTAGACTGTGCAAATACCACTTTAATTGTGGCTTGGGGTACATTAGGCTCTATGGAGATGATAAATGAAGACAGAAAGATCCTTAATTTACCTATGAGCATGAGGGCTTCTTGCCTGTCATGGGCATTCCCTGAAAGCAGCTATTTGAGCTGCAGAAAATCTGGTGACATACTTTTCTACTTGGCCATTTTTTTCTGAAGTTCATATTTGCATTTAGTGAAATGGGGAGAGAGGTGTCAGACTGTCCTTTGCACCCTAAAAATTCAACTGTAATTCTGTCATTGTTTGCCATTGAGTTCTCTCCCTGCAAGGAAGTTATCTCTGAGCTGGAGAAACAAAGAAGCTGAATAATGTGCAGCTGGTACCTTCCAAATGAAACAGTAAGAGAGCCATGAGGTTTTCAGTGGCAAGCACATGCTTTAGAGAGAGAATAACAGTGGATGGTAAAATGTTATGAGAAAAATACTTTTTTTTTTTTTAACCCGTCTGCTCCATGAGATTGTGCCTGGTGTGGGGATGCTCCCGGATATATGACTGTCTTATTTTTTCCATTGGGTGGGTTGTTGCATACTGTGGTATTTCTGACAACAGAAAAAATGAGGAAGTTAATACCTATCATAAAAACTCAGCCAATGAGAAAGATGACAGAATTTGCTTTCTGCCCTGGTAAAACCAATTTCTCTTTTGAAGATTAATGGTTCAATCCATTATCATTATATTTAGGGGAGAATGTAATTATGCATGTAGAGTTTGAGATGAACCAGACTGTAGTTTTTGGCAGACTAGTGTTGACCCAGAACTACTGTGGATAGACAGTTATGAAAAAAGAGAGAATCTGTCCTGTTCTTAAGTTTGTAGAGATAGAAAAGCTTTTGCCCTGTAGAAATGTATTTGAGCTATCAGGCTGGAGGTATGCCCAGTAAACACAATATTTACATTCAGTGGCATATTCATGTGAAAAAATTAAGATATGTAATGAATTCTGAGGGATATGCATATTCATGAGGCTGTGGATAACAGATAAACCAGTGAGAATCTAGCTCTGGATAGCTTAGTGATTTGTCTTGGACTGAAACTTACTTTTGCCTTTCTCATTTGCTTTGCAAATGTGGTTGGAAACCACATCTACTTGTCCAGCCCAGACAAACATGGAGTCAGAAGGTTAGCTGGGGTGGAGACCACATGAAGCAGCACAGTTTGGACCAGGTGAATTATCCCAGCATATAGGCAGTGTCTACTCAACTTGTTCTCACCTGGCACTTAATTTTTGGCTGTGACTTTTCAAATTGTTTTTGAATCCAGCTCTTTATTTTCTTTGCCCCTTTCCCCTAGTTAGAGTAAAAGGCAAGTACATGTCAGATGTTTTGAAAGAAACTTTCTGTGGAGGCTTAGCATGATCCTGAATGTTGGGTGGTCAGTGAGAGACTTTTTGATCTGAGGCTCACTGACGTAAATGAGATACTTCTCATACCCTGTTGTTTTACACAACAAAGGGACTTACCTCCATAACTTCTAAAGCCTGAATACAGGAATCCTACACCCAGGGCTAATGGAAATATGTTCTTTTCATCTCCAGGCTTCATTATGTAGATTTTAAAAATCTGAAGGAGGAGGTCTTTTGAAGCAAATTAATGAGAGTGGTTTCTAGAGAAGGGCAAGCAAGAATAAAAAGCAATCTGAATTCAGGCAATGGCAGAAAGGTGATGATTAATATTTTCCATTTGTAAATCTAAAAGCACTTAACAAAATTGGTTTTTTTTTTCAACAAGGTTATTTCAAGTGAAGTTACCTAATTTCAAAATTTGTGTGATTAGGTGATGAGACTAGCAGGGTAGTTTAGACTTCTATCTCTGTTTCTTAATTACTTAATCCTAAGTATTTGTCAATGGCTAATGCATATAGAAAGATATGCTATAGTTTTGTATCTACTATTTTTCATCTCCCTCCCTATTACAAACCTATGTCAAGAGGCAAAGACATACATCAATGTGCAGCCCAGGTTGTATCTTGTGTAGAGTATATTTACTGTAACTATTCAAAAGATAATAATTTATCCATATCATTTCACAAACATTCCAGGCAGCATTTGCTGTATGCTCATTAAATAAGATGTAAATCCCTTTTAATGATGTGAACAGAGGTTAGCTTTGATACACATGTTAGCATAGCAGATGTTTCTGTTATCCCTAAACTTCATTTTGACTGGGGGAGTGCAGGAGACAAAGGCCCTTTCTGCATTCACAGTTTCCTATCTTTATGGGTTCTCAGTTCTCTACAAAGTCTTAACCAGGCTAGATTCACACAGAATAAAAAACTCTCTGGGTTTTTGTACAACCCTGCTGAGAGTTTCGAAGTCACTTATGGGAATTAAATGCTCATTTTCCATTAAAGGCAGTCACAAAAATCCTCAGTGTGGCTTTGGCTTAGTTGCTTAACAATAAAACATCCAAATGCTCTTCTTAGATGGAACTTAGGATCTTCACGTTAGGAATGTGATTAAATATTGCAATCAAAAGCCAGCAGCTTATTGTTTCAGTGTTTTCCTTGTATTAAAGATGCTTATACATGTCTGTATTTATCTCTACTGAAACAGAAAGTGATCTCTTTCTTAAAACAATATTACCCTGAAATAGCTGTTTTACTTCTCTTTTCAAACTCAGAAGAGAACAGTTTTGCTTTGTAATGTCACTGGTATTGCACTCTTATCCCAAGTGAGTGATTTCTTTTTCAGAAGCAACTATTTAGTACAGTGCCCATAGAAAGATGTGCACCTGGGTTAAGAGACACTGGTTTGTAAGTCTCTTGTCCTGTTCCCTGTTTTGTTGTTCACTCACTTAGAGGTCCTTGGAGTTATTACCTGCAACCTCAGCTTCTCTGTGCATCTCTAAAGAAATAATTGATACTTCTCCATGTATTCCTTACGTCTGCACATTAAAGCAGCAAAAGTTACTGGATGCTGTATTGTGCTATTTATTCTTACATGAAACTTTGCAGTTAGCTGCATTTCTTTCCTAACCTGGAAAAGATGTGATGGGCTGAAAAAGCACTCTGAAGGCTGATGGCAATTTTACTGTAACGTTTCAGTGAGCAGCAGGTCGAGCCTGGAAAGTGCATGTGACTCGGGGAGCTCTGAACTTAGGAAGGCAGTACTTGGTGTTTCTTCTGTGCTGACACCTCTAGATAAGAGAAGAAAAGGTGTTGACATTGGAAGGAGCTGCAGCTCTGCTCCTCTGCCAAGTATCAGGTGAAGCCCTGAAGGGAAGGAATAGCGCTGCCGTGTGATCCAGCATAAAGAATTCAAGGTTGCTCCCACGAAGCATTTAGACCCTTCAAAGCACCTGAAAACTCCAATCAGTTGCCAGATGGGCACTCTTGTTAGAGGTCAAAGCATACAGGTTTTCTAGGCCTGCAAAGGCACTGTTATGCTGGTTTTTGTAATGCAGCAGGAGCTCTGACTTTCCTTCTTCTCATCGCATTTCTCACTGTCCAGTAATTGTAGCGTCTGTCAGGTTTCACTTTCATTTAAACAAAGTGGTACAAATCTGTTTTACAATTAAACATGCTGCATAAATATCTTATTTTAATGCTTTGTTACATATGTAACAAATCTGCTTGGCAGCCACTTAGTAGGAAATGGTGTACAGCTCTCTCTTGCATATTAACAAGGCTCTAAAATTTTCAGGTTAAATTGGCTTTTTGATAACACCTTCTCTGAAAAGCTTTCAAATTACCTTATTTCTTTCTCAATCTCTTGGATTTTGTATGAACTCTGTTACTTTTTTTATATATAGTGCCTTTTTGGGTTGCTAGAGTGACTGTAGTCCCCTGAAGTGAAATTCACTGCAACTTTTCCAAAATACACTTTTGTAGAGTCCAAATGGATTGCACTTGGATCTTTTTCTTTTTTTATCAGGTAACAGAATCCTTTAATTACATTCTCAAGTGAGCTTTTGTTTCCACAGTGTCTCTTGACCCATGCTCGTTACTACAGCTGTAAGTTTGTCTTCTGTCCCCTCTGTTGTAGAGGGGATGCAGGCTGGCTAAGTGAACTGCTCTCTTTTTCTCATCCAGTAATTTTTCTGTTCCTTTTCTACATTCATGTAGACATTTCCATGGAACTTGGATAATGAGCTGGGTTGGCTGGCCTTTCATGACAGCACTTTCTTGTATTTAGGAAAAGTTTATTTTAGCAGCATACTAAATTTTTTTGCTACTCTGGAAACTCTCGTTTCCTTGTAAGCTGATGGTGGGAGATGGTTTAAAAAAGAGGACAGGCTGAGTGGCAATATCTGGCTTGGATGGGGGAATAAGGAACACTAAAGGAACAGAAAATATTTTCAGCTGGTATATCATGAGACCAAATGGAGGTGATTTGAGTATCCTTGTGGCTTGTTTTCCTCAGAGGTGTTCTCTGGCCTGAGGGAATCACTCATGCGCAGTCTCCTTGGTTGAGGCAGTTTGTGACCTGCCCCCTGGCCCCACAGCTGCTCCATCCTCAGGCAGTTTGGGCATGTCTTTACACTGGGCCAAATGCCAATTGCATATTTGGGACTGAAACCCCATCCGTTTTTTTTTGAGCCAGAAAAAAAAAAAAATCCCTAAAATGTTCCTGTCCTTTATATTTTGTAGAGGATGTTGTTCAAAACAGGGGAAATGGAAGTTTTAACCTTAACCTATAGAAATACTTGAGTTATCTCAGTGAAGTTCAAGTGCATTAAGAGTATGTGCAAAGAGCATCATCCTGTGTTTCTTAGAGGAGAACAGTGAAGTGATGAAAAGACTCCCAGCAAGGTGAAAATGAATTTAGATATACCCAGTGGTTTTGTTTCCCATTTGGAAACCTGATCCCTTGATTTTCTGTACCTTATTTCATAGCAACAGAAAGTGAATTAAAAGAAGGGACAAGTATATTTTTTCCATGGCTGATACTTTAAAAAGATCAGGGTTACTTGTCCTTCTTTAGGGCCGAGTGATGCTCAGTAGTTTTTCACCTGAGAACACAGTTGTAAGAAAAACCATGCTTTTTAATACATTGGTTTTCTGTTCTCTTTGTCTAGAAAGCAACTCCTGGGAGATTGCTGCACTGGCAGGAGCGTGCTCCAGGTTGGAATTTTGCAATGACCACCTTCAGTGCTCTTTGTTTTGCTGTAAGGGTGAATCTCAGTCTTTCTGCAGTGATGTTTGAAAAATTCATTAAGAAAAGTAGCCTGCATCCCACTTACCTCCTTCTCAGAGTCTCTTACTCCACTATATGTAAAAGGGTGAAAAAAACCCCCACTATGGTAGTGGTAACCCTCAGTTACAGAAAAATGTACATTTTTCAGCAGGATAGGAAGCAGTTTGTAATCTGCCTTTGAATTAGGACTAATGGGTTTGGCAAGGCAAGGCGTGTGATGTGAAACTAGTTTTTGAAAGGTCCTCTAAGACTTTGTGACTAAATAGTTTCTCATGAGCTAAACAGTACTGGGAAAGGCTCACTATGTGGGTAGGAGACCTCCCAAGAGCATGTTTGGTTCTGTGATTCAGCATGTGGCATCTGTCCTCTGAACAGAAAAGACATCTATCAGTGGTCCAGCAAGGAGCTGGGGGCACACAAAGTCCTGTCGGTTACTGTGGTTTTCAAATGATACGTGGATCAGGTGATGGACTTTTAGTGACTTTACACTTGTGCCTTTCTGCCTGAGGAGTTATTACATCTCTTTGATCTAAACAACCATTCTAGGCGCTTTGAGTTTACAAGAACGTAATAACGATTGCCCTGCAACATTAAAGTGTCATCTAAAGTTAACACAAGCTCAGCCCACCAGCACAATTAAACAATCATAAACAGTACAGATTAAGTTACCCAGTAAATCAATCCAGGAATATATCTCCCTTCAACCCTTACCAGCCCACACAGAGACTTGTTGCTTTTGACCCCTCCTTGGAACATTAACAAATTTGGAAACTTGGGGTATTTCTGACCAATCTGGCATCAAGCAGAGGGTGCTATTTAAATTCTGGTTTGGTTAACTGCACTTTTGTATCCATGGATTTCCCCTCTTACTCAAAATGGATACAATAATATTTTTGCCCTTGTGCCCTGTATACTTCTGTGGCTATGTACTGTTAAATGAGCATTATGTCTGAGGCAGTGATTTTGCAGAAGCAGATGAAGCAATATGTATGAGTGCCCACTTTCTGCTATTTATTTTTCCAGGATGCAAGGTTAATAATTGTTAATTGCTTTGTAATTCTTCCTTGATGAACATTGTACGACTTATAGCACTGGGTCAAGGAAGGCTTGACTTGAAGATGTTTCTTGTATGTATTTTGAAGTGTTCAGGTAGTATTTGTGTAAGTGAAAATACCTAGCTCCAGAGCAGTGTTTTTAAATTGCAGTTCTCTATAGTACTTTGCAAAGCTAATCACAACCACTACTAGAGCTAATTGAAATTTTTTAATTAAATGAAGCATAATTAAAATATGCTATTTGGATGGTCCTGAGCACTTTGTGCAATTAAGTTGCTGCTAGGGAAGCTTCCTAAGGGGCAAGAGTGGGCTAAAGGCCTAACTGAAACAGAAGCAAACCCAGCAACTGCTTTTTATGGGAAAAAGCATGCATGGGCACAACTGTCTTGTGCAACACAAGTTGGTTTTTTTCATTCAAATATGATAAAAAAGCCAAGAATGAAACTGTGATTATTGTAATGTCCTTGAATGACTTTAGCCATTTTGTAGACTAAGAAATCAAAGTGGAGGGAAATAAAATGACTCACATGACTGGAGTTGATTAATATGCCAAAGATGGAGCTGGGGTTTTGAGTCCTCTGGCCACAGAGCTACCTGGCACTTCAACCATAGTTTTAGAAGGTACTTATTTTACCACTTTTATATAAGCATTATTATTGTTTTTCAGAAATTCATCTTATAGTTCCAAGCAAAGTGTGTAGATAAATAGTAACAGTGAATTTCTCCTCTTCAAAGGAGAGGGAAGATAAGACTAAAGGTATACTTAAATGGTTACACTGTAAATGAGAACAAAACATTAAACTGTTTCACTCCTGATACATTTTAACAGTTCTGACTTTCTCAGATGACAATAGGAGTTTGTGAGCAGAGTTGGAAGTGGAATTAATTTCCTCAGACTGTAAAAAATATGAAAGCGATTCCTTCTAGTTCTCAGTATCTCTAACAATGTACCTGTTATGACACTATCAAATAGGTGGCAGGAAAGTGCTAAGATATACCTGTAGAGGCAACCAGGTGAACACAATCAGGTGTTGCCAGTTAGGAGGAGGGAGGCATGAGCTCCTGTTCAGCCCACCTGTGCCCAGTTAGGGCTGGTCCCAACTGCACATGAGCAGAACTGGGGAACCAATAAAAGGGGAGCTTCCAGAAGTGAGCTGGGTTCACTTCTCTAGAGCTGCCAGAGGTCTCTTATTTAAATATGTCACCCACTAACAATTCTCAAAGGTTTTGAGGTGACTGGTCTCTGAGCAGGTTTACACAGTGTTGGTCTTGAAAAATTATGTATGGGAATCTTCGTTGCATATGGGAGAGAAGTTATGTTTATATCCTGGAATATAAATGAGATGCTAACTTCAATAGCTTTGCAGCATGGAATGTCTCTTCTGAGCTTTACATAGTTCAGTGCTTCCCCTACTTCAGTCATCATGCCTGAAGAATGCAGACAAATGGCTGAAAAAGGTTTGCCTCCAGTGCTGTTAGGTCATTAAGGTTCTTGGCCAAAAAGTATCCTTGACCTCCCTGGTCAGAGGAAACCACATCAACAGCAATGGTTTTAAGGGGGATTATAGCCAGTGTGTCTCAGCTGTGGTGTGTGAGGCTTAAGGGTGCCTAAAGGGATAGAGCAAAACCTGCTGTAGCTCTTGTTCTCATTAAGCATGTGTTCAGTGAAAACCTTTATGCTTCATGTCATGCAGGGATGATGTCTGTGGAAGATACAGAGAAATATTCTTCCTGTGTCTGTGTTTTTGTAAAACTGCAGGACAAAATCCTGAGAACAGAGCGTCTGTTGGCATCTCCACATGAGGAAATTCAGCTCTTTGAAGGAGCTGGGCTTCAGTTATGAAACTGAAGGTGTTACCTCTTTACCTGACTAAGCAAGTAAAACTGCTACTAGCCAGGTAGTGGCTGAGACTGTTACAGGCCTAACATATTTAGAGAGAGAAATCAATTTCTTTAGCGAGGTGATATTCTAAATAAAAGGGAGAATTTGGATTCTGGCAGTATGTGCTACTGCCAAGTTCTGGAAGAGGAGATTAGCACTCGTACTTTTCTAAGAATCTGCATGGACATCACTGACTTTTTGAACTGGAAAAGAGGAAGGAAGTTTCACTTTGGGATAACGTTTTTTTCCTTCTTGAAATATAGCCCTTATAACTGTGACATTTTTTGAATTTTAAAATTGAAGTCCATTTAAATTAAAAACAAAGTACAAGAAGGATCTATGAAAGTGCTTATGCAGTTTATACCATTTTGAAAAAAACAAATTTGAAACTTGCATGTGTAATTTCTCTGTTGACCAAATGTGTGAATAATTGAATTTACTCCTCTGCCCTTTCTGTAAGCAGGAAATTTATGTTTCTGTGATGCAGTATTTCTATTCAGAGGAAAGATGCTAGCTTGCAAACGTGCCTTTCCTGTTCACTACATCTGGTTGTGTAAGCAGGGATATTTTGAACTCTGCCTGAACCAGATCACTATCTTACCCTGGGATTAATCACCAGGAAAACCAGTGACCCAGTTCCCCAAAGCTGCTCTGATACCAGCATAGCTGCTGTTGCTTCAGCTCCTCCATGGGTGAAAAGCAAAGTGCTGAACACCTCTGGAAAAGATTTTCTGATACTTCTTCCTCCAAAATTTACCTTCAATGCCAGCCCCTCTGGCTGTCTTGTAATTCTTGGCCCATTAGGCCAGGGAGGATGACCAGTGACAACAGAGCTTGGTGTCTGTGGTGGACCAGAGTCAAGAACTGTCCTGTGAGGGAGGATGAGCTCGGAGCTGAGGGGGATCACAGCACAGGCAGGACAGTGCCCTTGCTGACCACAGTGCAGTCCCATAGTGTTTGAGCAGGGCCAGGCTGGTGACAGTGACAGGTTTCACTGGCAGCCCAGTGATTGCTTGGCAGATGCAAAGGGAAATAGCTGGGTCCAGGTTCATTTCAGACAGCAAGCCGGAGCCAGCAAGGACAGTGCTGGGCATGGGCAAACCCACCCCATGGCTCAGCCTGAGCTGCAAGCAGGCTTCTGGGCCTCTGGGCAGTGGCTGGGTGAGTGCAGGTCCCAGGTCAGGCTGGTCAGGGCATTTAAAGGCTGTTGATGCAGTCGGGGCCCCAACAGCTGCTCTGATGTGAGCCAGGCACTGGTGTGCTGATGGCATGGGTTATTTACTACGTATGAAGTGCGGTGCTGCCTCAGGTGTCAGCAGCCCTGGAAGGTCCCTCTTGGGCAGTCAGAGCCAAAGCCTTGCTATTGGGGTGTGGACTTACCCCTTTTAAGTGACACAGCAAGTGTCATTTTGACCCTGTGGGTCTGCTTGTTGGAACGCTTCCCATCACTTTACTAGTTCAGTGATTAGAAATGTTTTTCTAATTTCTGGCCTAGAGTTACTCTTGGCCAGTTTCTGTCTAATTTGTTCTTGAGTTAATGGGAAGAAAATGAATGCAGCTAATGAGGTCTGCCTTGGGAGCTTGTTCAAAAAGCTTCCTGAGGAGGTCACTCTCCTGGTCTTGGAACATTAGCCTGGTGACTCTGCATTTGCAGAAATATTCAGTGCAGTTCTGATGTCCTTTAAAATGAAGGAATGTACATCTGATCTCAAGCTTGGAGAAGCATCTGTAAAGGCCCATGTTGACTTCAGTGGTCTTGAGAATTAAAGCCTGACAAGGTTTGCATAGAGCTGGCACCACATGTGTTTCCCACCCACAGTTCAGGCAATGAACATGTGTGCACAAGGCTGGTGCAATTATAAGAGAGTTCAAAGAAGTGATACAACCAAGGAGAAATTTCTGTAGGCTGATCCAGGCTTCAACAGTATACACACTTTCACACAGCTGCAATCCGTAGTGTGGGGCCTCTCCAGAGAAGGGAACATCAGAAGCTCCCTGGTCCCCCAGCATATGAGTTGTACACACGTGTTCCCCGGGGATGGGTATGCAGTTACCCCATGTGGGGTCCCTGTGTGCTTATTTTGTGAAAGTCCTGAGCAGGCTGGCTAGGTCAGGAGTACAGGGCAGCTTCCTTGCTTGCAGTTTGAGCTGGAAGAAAGGTCTTTGGAAGCTTCTGTTCCTGGAGTAGAAGCATGTATATGGGGGGAGTGCAGCTGAAGAATAAGCAGTACATGATTCATGCAGAAGCAGTAACTGCAGGAATGGCTATGGAGAGGGTTATAAGTACAGCCAGAGAATGGGAAGATGTTCTCAAAGACCATAATCTGCTGAGATGTCTTTCATTATCCTTAACAGTACCTGCAAGGGACAGTCAAACCCACGTCTTTGTGTAACTGCTATATACCTCACAGTTACTTTCCTACTGATGTCACTGGAAATATATTTAATGTTTTTATCACCTTTTAGTACAGCCAAATATCTTGTCAGAAGAGAACCTGATAGTCCAAAATTCCAGCTCTTTATAAATAAGAAAATATTTCAGTAAATCCCTGAGAATGGAAGCTAGAGGCCTTGACATGACAAGCAAACCCATCAAAAAAGAATTTTATTTGTTTGTTTGTTTTAAATTTGATTTCAGTAACAGGCAACATTTTCCAAGCAGGAGGACTGCACATAGTGTATGCAATTTGTCTGAAGAATCCTTTCTCTAGAGAGAAAAAAAACCCCAAGCAACTAAACAAAAAAGAAGATAAAGCCAATATATTTTCAGAGAGAATCTCTTACTGCTTTTGTCTTCCATTTAAAATGAGGTGCTAACTCCTAAGCTGGAAGCTTTCTTCTGCCTCAGCATAATTCACCCTTAAGACCAGGCTTTCCACTTCACTCCTTTTCCTGTGACTGCACTGAAGCCTGCAATGAAGGTGAGCTGGGCTGTTTGACCAGGGCTGTTTGCTACTGAGGCACTCCCCTCCTTTAACACCTGCTTTTCAGAGCAGAGTTTTGCAAGAAATTTGATGTAAATGTGCATGGAGTCTTTTGTCCCTCCCAGCCACCCAGATAAGGCTAATCTAATTTGTTTGCAGTGTTCTGAATTGAGCACAAAGTGTTTTGAGGTTTCGTTTTCAGGTCCTTGAAGGTTTGATTGGTCCTTAGTACCCTTCAGTGCCGATCTAGTTTTATTTCATAGAATAAGACCAGGTTGAAAGCAATTAACTGTTTAAAAAAATAAACTCAAATCCATCCAGCTCTTCTCAACACTTGCCAAGATTTGAAGTTTCATGGAAAATGCTTGTAGATTTATACAGTAAAGCATGCAAAAACTGTGGTTTTCAGATGGCCTGTTATTTGACTGCATTGTTACAGCTTTCAGACTGGGCAGATTAGCAGGGTGATGCCTGTGTGTAAATGGCTGTATGCACTGGGACAGCTTTGGGGCCCAGCAGCTCCGTGGTGTTTGCGTTTTGTTGGACACATTAATGACAGGAGCAATATTTTGCCTTCAAGTGTCTGTGGATAGAGTTTCTTATCAGTCATTTCAACATCTGATTAGCAGGTGCAAACAGACACTCGGGAATCTAAAACCTCAACTAATTTTAGGCATGAACTGTGACTTCAAAACTAGATGCTTCCCACCTAAAGAAGCTGCCTCTGTTTGGTAGAAGTTCTCTCTACCTTTGTAGGGAACAAGCATTGTTTACCTTGCACGGGCTTAAGGTTACAAGATTAACCTTGTGTTGCCTAACATGTTTGCTTTGTTTATAAAACTGTTACAGGTTTTTTTCATCAATGGTCTCAGCCCACAGGCAGTAGTCACAGCTTTCTGGGCATCAAAAAAGCAGTAGTCATCTACAAACAGTAACAATCTGGCTTATTAATAACTACATTTTAATCACTACACATGAATTAGGCAAGAGTTACAATTCTGCAATGAGGCATTGATATTTTGATGTAACTTTGGGTAGGTCAGTGGTATCATGATAAAATTGCCCCTTAGGGTTTGGAAGGTCTCATTCTGCCCATGTTCTCACCAGGAGGCAAAAAAAGCTGCACCTGCACTGATGTGATGTCCAGCTGTGGACAGGCAGCACAAGGGGGGTAAAACTGGGGCAGGCAGTGCCTGGATTCTTGCCCCAAGCTTGCCTCCAGGTGATTTTGCTTTCTAACTGAGGATTTAAGAATCTTTTTCTTCTGACATTTACCTCTCAGTGATTTTGAGGAAAAGAGGCAGCAGATTAGGACAGTTAAAATAAACTAAATATAACATTGTTGGGAATCAGAATGGCTTTACTTTGCCAGAGAAGAGTCGTGCTTCACATGTGAATGATCTTCCTTTGACCTAAATTTAAACCATGAGTTCATGGAACAACCATTTGTAGAATTGGTTAGGTCTGTAATTCACTGTGTGAATAACAGGATGGTCTGAAAGAGAAAACAAAGTTCCTTACTTCTCAGCAAAGATGCACAATAAACACTATCAAATTCTCTTGGATTTTCTTATTACTGGTGTTCTTTGGTTTTGGTGGATTTTTGATGTGTTGTGTTTTTTTCTTTTTTTCTTTGTGTAGCAGAACTGGTGGGGTTTCAAAAATGCTTTTAGGCTGTGTAAACCAGCTTTTCAGGACAGCTGTTCTATCAGCATTTTCAGATGAGGGGCACAGCAACACTGCTTAAGAAAAAATAGCTTGTGGAGAACAGATGAGTCTGAGGTTCTGGTTAAGGAAGAATGCACCCCCATAAATTACTGCATTATTATATATCAAGAATACTTTTGTAGTCTGTCATTGGAGCAACCATTGAGTGGGATTCTGCATCCCACACTTGAAAATGGTCCCAGCTCAGCCAAATACTTGAGCATGAGTTTAAAAGCTAAGCATTGACTTCAGCATCTTGCCTCTGGGCTGACTCAGGTTTCACGCTGTTCTGGAAGGCTGCTGCTGTTCTTACAACTCTTCTCAAACAGTGTTTACTCTGGTAAGAGTGGACAGCAATACTTGTGTGCTTACTGTGCTTGTGAAATACAATGATCACTTCCCCCCCCCTCTAGCAGTGCTAAACTGTCCCATTTGCAATGAAAATAAAAAATCTATGACATGGTTGGATCACTAGGAAGGTGTTTGTGTATGTGTGACATCCATTGATGTGGTGGTGTTGATCTTCAGTGAGTTGACCCAGATTCACATTTGCTGTAAGTTACTGTGTTGCTGGGTGCATGGCATGGGACAAAGCTGACATGGAACAAAAAAGTTAACAAGCATCCCTGCCTCCTGTTAAGGTAGAAGAGCCAAATCAAAATATATGAAGATGATTATTTAGTATTGAATAAAGCTCTTAGTTTTCCATGCCACCATTTGAGACCTGTAATGTGAGCCTAGACCCAAGCCTGGCAGGCAGCCTCCTGCAGGGATGTCACCCCTCAGTCAGTGTCTCACCATGAATGGGCTAAGATGCAGTCTTACTGTGCTGTGTATGGGTAGTGCAATAATTTGCCCTTGTTCCTCCCCCAATGTTTTGTAGTGTTTTTAGGAGGAAAACCACTAAATGAGCCTCAATATGTCAATGACTAACTGACATCCCAGAAATTCAGTTGCTGAGAAGGGTGGGAAGCTGGTGATGGTTGGGGTCTGTGAGGAGACTCCAGCCTATTGAGTACATCTATGCTGACTCAGGTGTTCATAGCAACTGCTGGGAAATCAGACTAACCATGCAAGTTTGTTCCTTCTGTATTAAACCAGCGTGCTAAAGTGAAGGCAGTCCAATAAAGAGATAAGAAAGAAAAAAAAAAAAGGGCTTAGAGACGTTTTGTCGATTTTGGCAAATATAAATACAAACCAGTTTGCAGAGCTGTGCAGCCTTTCCTTTGTGTTTTGAGAGAACACATGATTTACTGCAGAAATCAGTTTGGCATTGCATAGAAGTGCAGATTCATCAGGACCTACCATTATCTTGTCATGTTTTTTAGCAAATTGACTTCTACAGGGCAGCAATTCAAAAACATGAAAGAGAAATGTGCAGAACAAGCCATCCCTTCTTGTCCCTCCACCCAGTGTCTGCTGTCAAATCTGCCATGGCTGCAGCTGCAGGCAGGTGGTTGGTTCTATGCTCCCTCCCTTGCAGGCTTTGGGCATTCTGCAGTTGTAAGCTGGTGTGAGTCTTGATTTTATTGTTGTGCTGTCACACTCTCAAACTGCTGATTATTCAGCAAAGTTTCAGACATGGCTTTCTGTCATGTTTCACTTCAGACTCAGTAGGATTTCCTTGGTGCAGCAAGAGTAACAAATGCATCCTTCTGTCTCACTCTTCTCTGAACTAACCAGTGCTCAAGAGGCAGTGCTCATGTGTGAAGCAGGGCTGTGCACAGGTCCTTTTCCTCTTCCCTTGGGTTTTCAGATGAAACTGCAGGGCTAGTGGTGTTTCCCCTGCAGCTCCTGAACTCAGCAAGTTTGGTGTGAAGAATGTTAATTGGTCAATGGCACTGCCTGCTCTTCACAGTTTTGGCAGATCTTCTGCCACCAGCATGTATGTGTGTGTCACCATATTCCAAGAAGCTGCTCAGCAAACCTTGTCTTAAGCCACAGTGGTAATTTTCTTGACATTTCTATTTCCTCAATAGAAATCTTCCTTTCCTCTGCAGAAACAATTTGTTTGGAAGGCCTGTATGGTATTGAAGATTAGCCAGGCAGACCAGAGATGCCAGTGAGGGAGATCAGTCCTGATGCTGCAGGTTTCAGATCCCTCTCAGCTTGTCTGTTGTGTGGGTTTTACTTCTTGCCATAAGTAATGTCTTCAGCTCTTTTGAATGGCTCACCCCAAAGAAAAACCCTCTGCTCTTGTTAATGGTTAACGTGTCCTTCTAGCAGATGTAAAATCCAGTGAAACATATACAGTTTCTTTGGTTTTAGAAGGAACAGATGATTTAATAAGCAGCTATAAATCTCTTGGGAATGCACAGACATAGTCAAACAGCACACTTCAGCCAGATTTTTCACTGACTAGATTTATAGGCTCTGAGTCATAATGAGCTGCTCTACTCTCCACCTCAAATGCCTGTTGTTGTTTTGGCTTTCAGAGGTGCTCTGTGCTGCATATGGGGCTTTTTATTGCCTCCTGTTAATGGGCTTGCTGTTTCATCCACCAGACAGTACTTGAGCAGTTGTCTCTCGTTCTTTATGTGTGCATGACAGTGCATGACATTTCTTTTCCATTCTCTAGCCCAGCTTATGATTTTAAAATTGTACAGTGAAGATGTTTCTGAGGATTATATTAATGCAGCATCTTAAATGGGCTTAGTAGTGGGAATCTGGCTGAATGAAGAGGTGCAGTCAACCTTTATCTTAATATAGCAGTGTTTTCCTTCCAGCAGCCTTCTGAAGATTAATAAATTTATACTAACACTACTTCTAGTAGATTAATTTATTCACACTCTTTAGTGATAAGGAAACCAAGACAGAAAGCTGTTTCAGGTACCTGTAATTTATAGAATCATAGAATCAATCATAGAATTGGCTGGGTTGGAAGGGACCTCTGAGATCATCAAGCCCTGCTGGGCTGCAGGGGAGGATTGGATTTCCTGAAGTATTTATGCACCATTCTAAATAGATGTAAATTGGTGCTGTGTTTTACAAACAGCTTATTTTAGATTGTGTTGGTTTGCTGGCTTTCTGTAAGTGTCTTGGACTTCTAGGAACTGGGATTGCAAACTCCTGTTTCATTTTACAGATGGTTTGCTAGCCATGTGATAAACACATTGGAGCCACTGTGGAGGAGGTGAGGTATGAGAATTCTAAGATTTATTCCAGGTTACATCCTGGTAAACCAGAGATGAATCCTGTGATAAAACACAAGGCTTTGTATGGAGTTTAGCCATTGTGGAGGTTCTTGAAAGACAGGAGCACTGCAGTTTATTTTGAATGCAGCTGGATAGGAGGGGATTTTAAAAATGGCCCACAACATAATTATTTTGGGCTTTTTTTGACCTTGCAGTGCAAGTATCTAGTATTTTAGACTGTGACAAAATACAAAATCCTTGTCTAAGAAAAATGGTTCTGACTTAGTCATACATAGGCAGGAAATCAGGCTCTAAATCTTTCACTGGGTCAGGATGTCCTTTGATTTGTTGTACTCTGGGACTGTGTAAATTGTGAGGAAATTTCCTTGAGTGGTAGGGAAGATGAAGAAAACTTGTTCACATTTGGTCTTTTTCAGGCTGAAGGGAGTATCAAAATGCATAAATGTGAGGCAGGTTAAGAAACTGTAAACAGCCTTGGAGGCTGATTAATATAATGAACAGTTTAATGTGATCAAAGATACCTATTGTTTGAAATTTGTGATGAAACTGCAACTTACTGCATGATTCCAGTACTGCTTGCTCCTGATATCCCAGTGCTTTGGAAAGCTGAATGGGTATTGTGTTCCTAGGGGAAGAAAAGTATCCAAGGTCATATAACAGCATGGTGTCAGAAGTGAGAACATTTGATTCTTCTGACTCTTCATTTAGGTCCCTTTACATAACACAGGAAGCAGAGCAGAGGGTTTCAGTCCTACAAATACGTGCAAAACCCCCTTTTCAGATCATTCTGGAAAACTAAGAGTGTTGCTTCATGCTTTCGGTAAGAGCAGAGCTCTCATGTTTACTGATGGGACTTTCACACTTCAGGAAACTAGAAAACTGGAGTAATAATCAGCATGTCTGTTCTTGAATGGGGAATTTTCCCCAAAGCCATTGTGACGCACGCTCTTAATGACTTGAATCTCTCAGTTCAGACTTTCTGTGAGCTGCTTGCAGCACTGTAGACACTAACACTGTATTTACAGTGAACATACACACACCCAACTGCAAGGGTAAGAGCCAGGATTTACACGTTTAAATCTCAGCATAGCTATGTGTTTAATTTGGAATGGCCTGTGCCTTTAGAAGTCTGCTCCTAGTGTAGCATTTAGCTGGAGATGTTGGTTCAGTGGCCAGGGGTCATGCTGTTGCAGGCCAGGTTAGGGTTTAGCTAGAAATCAAGACTTACAGTGAAGCTTTTGCTAGCACTTCTTCACAGCAAGGTCTTTTGCAGACTCTCTAGTGTGTGGTCTTTGCACACTAAATGGCTAAAAACTAGCTTGTGCTGTGGGATTCTGCTGTTTTTGTAGCAGGAATAGCAAACAGCAGCAGTTCCATGGAGTGAATTGTCCATGCCCTTAAAGCAGTGTACATAGCAATGGGGAACATCATGTGACCACATGGACTCTTTCCAGTGTTTTAAAGGAAAAATATCTATAACAGTGTCCTGGCCTATATAAGCTGTATAGTTTTCCCAGACTTGGAAGAAAAGCTCTGGATACTTTCCCAAGTTCCACCCTTTCCAGTTTGATGTAAAAAAATGCGGATTCTTGCTTTTCTTTTGTCTCCAAAAAGGGGAAATGCATTAATTAAAAGAAGAAATTATGCTTTTTCATGCCAAGAGGCAAAATTTTATCTCTGAGCCATCTGTTTTGATGAGAGTAAAGCAGCATGTGTACTTTTTTTTTTTTTTCTTCTTAAATACTAGCCCCTCCCGATAGCAGTGAAGAGGCACAGGTAGATATGCAGTTCCCCAGCAGCCTAAAAGAGGGTGTTAGGAGAGCCCTTCCTTGGATGTGGGGCTGTTTGCAGTGGCTTCCCCCAGCTCTGTTTGGAAGAGCACACAGAATCAGAGGAAGAGGAATGACCTTGCTTTTAAGGCATTCATCTGGAGTTTGAGCAGTGGGATCTGAATTCCCAGTGCTGGGTCTGGCTTCCTCTGTGGTCTGCAGTATGTTGCTCAGGGGATGTCTGTGCTGCACAATAGAGCTCTGCACAGAGAGCCCTGGAGCTGACTCCTGGAGGTCTGCAGGGCCCCACAGAGCAGTGGGGCACGGTGTGGAGGCACAACCTCCTTCCCAAAAATGTACAGCAGCACTACAAGCACTGACTTGTGCTAATGGGTCTGTGCTGCTTCCAGTTCTGGAGTTATGGTGGTTGTGGCTCATTTGGGCACTGCTGTACCACGCATCCCTGCTAAACCCAGGAAGCACTGAGGTGCTGAGAAACTAACACAGAGTTCACAAAATGTTTTTCAGCTGTCTGCATGGTCTGGTTTTGGATTTCTTTTGTTTTGCACAAGGTTGTACTAGTCACAGCACTGTCATAGATTTTCATTTCCTCCATGGCAATGGAAACCAGCTAGAAGGAAAGTATAATTTCAGCTGTTTTCCATGCCCAAGCAAATTGTTTTCCAGGAAGAAAAAAGTCCAGATATCCCTTGGAGTCTGGCTGACTCCTACTGCCTTCCAGGTCCAAAATCTCTCAGGGGAGGCAGCAGAGCCTGGTGATCAGTCACACACTGTTTCTGAGGGGCCAATGTGCAGCCTCAGACACACAGAGCCACTTGCCTCTTTTGTTCCAAGCAGCCATGCAGGACTAACGTTTGCCCTCCTTTGTAAAGCACACTGGGGGCTGCTAGTGAAAGAATGAAAGGATTTTTACATTCAGAACACTATTTTGTTTATCCGTTCTATCCAAAATAGAGAAGAAAATAGCTTTATTGTCTGTGGCTTGAAAAATCTGCCTGCTGTGATGATTAAGGCAATATGAAAGACAAACTCATTATATGCCTAGGGGAAGACATAGTGCCACTGGCTTTGAGTTCTGTGGGGTGCAGGTGATGAGACTAGTGCTGGGCTGATGCTCACAGTACCCTTCCTCCCCAGAGATGCTAAGCAGGGCTCACAGGCATCTCCCCAGCATGTGGCCAGCGGTTCACAGGGTCTCCAGACCAATTGGGAGGTTCAAGTCATGATTGAAATAAAGAAAGCCAATGGCAGAAGGTAGCCCGCAGAAAAGTCATTGCTTTTTGTCCAAATGAATATCAGGCTGGCACTTTCCTCTTGGAGTCTCTCAGCTAATAGACCTTGTAAGATAAGATCCATTCAGTCAGAGAGGGTTGCATAAACTACCTGTGAACTTTCATAGTCAACCATCAGAAGAAAGCACAAAGCATGATATCTGTCTGTTCATAAGTTCAAAGAGTGCACAGTGCTATTGTCTGTGATTTTTCTTCTGTAAGCAGAGTGATATCATATTGTCTGCTCAGTCTTAGACTCTCTTACTTTCTATTTTTGAGCTCTAGTTTAGAGCTCTTTTGCAAAGGAGGCAAAAATGCAAAAATGCAAAAACCCAAATGCTCCCCATGTTCTTCTTTGGAAACCAGCACTGCACTAAATACCTGTCCTTGTCTCCATTGCTTTGATAAAAATTGTTCTTCCCTTGATCAGCATTTGACAGTTTGAAAAGTGCCTCTTCGTGTGGGGATTTGGCTTAAGGGATCTTTCTTCTTATCATTTATGTGCTCTGAGAAGGTTCTGCCCCTTTGTTTCCATTATGTTAGAGATTTGCAGCACTCGTTCAGATGCACACAAGATTTAGTCCTCCCAGGGTTATGTTCTTGAGTCCTGCTTGCACTGCAATTCCAGGTGTGAGTCCATAAGTTCTTTAAGTTGCTTTCTAGTCCCATGTGTAGCATCTTGTGTTGCAGGATGTGTACTGTGAATGAGGGCAACAGAAACTTGTCCTTTGGCTCTTACTTGAAAGAAACAGTAGTGAAAGAAGACAAATTGAGAGATCTTGCATTCATGTAGGGTCAAATCAGTATTCCTGTGGAATTTCAAGCAGCTCATTGACATCTCTCCTGATATGGTGAGTTGCCAGAGGAAGTCTGCTTATCTCCTTTGCCCTCTTCTTGGAACATAAAGCCATGCTTGTGGGGGATAAATGCAGTAAAAAAAAAAAAGGCGTAGGAAGAGAGCAACACCTACAAATGGCAAAATTTTCTAGTTTTTTACATTCAGGACAAATTGTTTCCCCTCAGGGGCTTCTCCACCTCCATCAGTTCTAGTCCTTCAGCTTCTGGTCTTTCCTTTCAGGCATGTCTGAGATACAACACACACCATGCACAGGAAGGGTGTTGACTGGAGTGCAGATGGGTTGCAGACAGAGCTGCCTCTGGAGACCTAAGGAGCAGAAGAACTTACATGAGGTTCCCACCTTTTGGTTATCCCTGTGGCTTGGCTTTTGCCTTGGCCTGGTGCCACCTGACACAGTTTGCAGCACTGGGATGTTTGGGGTTGGCTGAATTGGCTGCGTGGGCCCAGAGCCAGTTTGTATGGCTTGTTTGGCTTTGCATGGCTTTCCTAGCAGGAAAAGCTCCAGGTGAGCTGTAATATGTGTCTTCTGTCATCAATCAGACCAGGGGCATGGATAATTCTCCAGCCTGGTATTTACAGGAGTTAATTCCCCACTGATCAGGTTTAAAGTTGTTTTATTAAGAGAGTTATTCATCTTATTGCTCAGCAGATTCTCAGCCTCATTTAGCATAGGAACTGTATCCAGGTTGTATCACCAAACAACATCTTACAGCTTTAATTTCCAAATAAAAACTGTTCCTGTCTCTCTTTTCTAAAATATACAAAATTACAAAAGCACCACTTTGGTAAAATATTGTAGAATGTTTGACATATTTTTAGGTTCCTTTGAAGTCAATGTTTAAGTGCTTTGCTGAATCAGGGCCTAAAACAATAATAGCCCCAAAGTTAAGCCACTTTATTTCTGAATTAGTGTTTGCACAGGAGTTGAGTGTGTGTCAGCTTCTTGTCGTGACCACCCAGGTACAGATATTTTCTTAGTTTCACAGGATCACTTAACAACTTGTGCAAATTGCTGTCTTGCACCCAGAGATGACAGGGTCAGACCCAAACATGGCAGGCTTGCATTTGCAGAATGAGATCAAACTGAAACAGGATATTTGTCCATCAAGGGATTGGCAGCATCTCAAAGAGTGCACAGCTATGACTATTCATTTCCTATATGTGTGTAATATGCATATGTGTGTATATATACACACACACTTCTTTCTTTGTTTTTTTTTTTTTTTTTTTTTCCTGGGTTAGAGAAATGAGTACAATGCTTCAAACATGATCCTTGTTTGGCTATTAAAGAGGTCATGGAAATTGTTAATTCTCCTGCTAGAAAAGAGGGTTGGGGAAATACTGTTGGCAATGGATCTGATGCTGAAATGAGGGAAGAGAACAAGTTTGTAGCTGACTGATCATAGACCTACACCTGTGCAGTCCCATTGTAAAGGAAGGTTCATATGCTGGGTCAGTTCCTTTGATTTATTGTTTGCAAGGCCATGATACAGTTTTGTACTATTTACTGTGGTCCCATAATCCTAGCAAAATATGATGCAGTGAGACCAGATTGAGGTTAATGTGCCACTGAAGCCAGTGGAAGTTTTACTCACTTCAGTAGAATGATGCTTTGGGGTCAGAGGTGTCATCTTGTGGCACTTGCTCTGTGGGTGTGCTCTGGTGCTGTTGTGTTGGGGTGTTCACCATGAAGGTCAGTGCTGAGGGCTGTTAATACAAAGGAGAACTCAACTCAGTCATGGGACTGCTCCGAAGAGTATGGTGCCTGCTGTCCTGTTTGTCATTTTCTTGTCATGCTTGGATGACAGAATGCCCTATGCAAAAGTACTGACTGCTAGGCCTCTAAATAAAGTGTGAAGAGCACGGGTTTTGTAGTGCATGCACACCTTACATTATGACCTGGTTGGAGTCTTTCCCCTTATTTTCATACCTCTGCAAGTCACTGCCTGGTGAGGAGGAAGTGCTGCATAGCTCTCTGCCTCTCCCAGTGAAGTCAGCAGGAGCTGCAGGCACTTGTCTGTCCATGGTATTGGGTTAAAAACCCAATAGGACAGGGTTCTTAAGCATCACTTCTTCCTGTTTAGTCCTAAGTCAATCTAAGTTGAAACAAATACATATCTGTTGAGGTCAGTGGAAAGATGGCAAGTAACATGAGAGGAAGAGATGTAAGGTGGTCATCCTCTATGGGAAAGGGGCAGAAGCTCTTCTCAAAGGCAGAAAGTTTCTTGAGGAGGAAGAATAATGAATCACTTTACATTTCATGGGGAACATAATTTTATTTTAAAAAGGAAAGGAAATATTACTAAAGTTTGTGCAGTGATTAATCTCTGTTTATATCTACCAGCGATTTGTGCTGTTGTGAGCAGCTTAGTTTGTAGCTCACCTCTGGTTCTATCTTTTCAAGTCTGAAGTTGATGTTGTGTTTTTCTCTAGTGAAAGTGATAAAATTTCATCAGTTTTTTAAGACCAAATCTGACTTTTTCTCCTCTTCTGTTGCTGATGGTGGTTGGTTGATCTGGAAACCTGAAAAATTGTTTAGTAAAGAATCTTAGACCACGTATCTTGTGGAGAGAACAGCTCCTATTTCTCTTTCCAGTCTCAAGGGCAGAGAAGCCAGGCTGTGCCCCAGTGAAGACTCTCTCACTGCACACTCATCCTCTTCAGTGTGTGTCTGCTCCTGTGTGTCTCGTGGCTTCTGCATCCTACACTTGTGACTGCAGAGCATAGGAAGGAGTGTGTTCAACCAGCTGGAAATGGGAAGTGTATTGGAAATAAGAAACTCAGCATCAGCCATGGATGAGTAATGGATTGTTTGTTTCCTGCAGGGCATGAGGTTACATGCTTTTTGATTGCTGTGTATCTGTGACACTACAATTAACCCCATATCAGCTGTTCACTGGGTCCTCTGTTCATGATACTAAACTCTGTCTCCTGATCCTGAATTTTGTTGTGAAGCGTGACTGTGCTCACAGAAGCCTAACGAGAAAAAAGTGCAAAGTGGGAATGGCTCTCATTTCACTGGGGCCAATCTGAGGAAGACATTTTATCTTTTGGCCAGGAATTGATTTGGAATGTTTTCATGAAGCGTAGAATAGGAATGTACTTCTCTAGAGTCTTCTGTGGCAGTCACCTGTTCAAGACCAAAGCCTGCACCACAGTTTTACTACTGCACTTTGTTCCTACACATTTGTGCATGCATAATGTAGTTCACATCTTCATTTCTTTTGTTTAGAACATTAAACCAGCTGAGTGTATGTGTAATGCAATGAGCATTTTCAATAGTTTATAAATGTTAGCTTGCATGCTCCCCTGAGATCTTTGCCATATATGCAGATGTGGTCACCTAAGGAAGTGCTACACAGCCTTGTGATGATGAACTCCAGAGTGAGAGATGATGCAGATGGTTGGAACATATTCCCATGCTACCAGTTCTTGGGTCTATAGAAAATCTGAAACTGATAAACCATTTCATCTGTCTGCTGATCAATTCCTAACTTTTTACTATTATTATATGTATATTTTTAATTACTCCCATGTCTTCAAGCACTCCCTTTGCAGTGACATAGGTTAAAACATTCCTTTCTTGGGAGGAGCTACCCATCTCCCTCTTTCCCCTCTTAAACTGCTGAAATTGTGCCCACTTGCAGAATGCAATGAGCTTAACCAAAGGGAGTTTTTCAAGACAAAAACATAGTAATTTTTTATATTTGGCTCCTATAGTTCTGCTGAACTTCATTGCTACATTCTGAACAGATCTTAGTGTGAACATGTAGCTTAGCATGTGGTGCTTTCATGTCCAGAAAAGCTCTTTTATGTGATGTCATTTCAGCATCTTGATTCTTGGCAGCTGAAGTAGCTGTCTTTTCGTGTTCATCCACCTGTGAATTGCTTGCATGCATTTTTTGGTGTGTAAATATGCCTCATATGTATGCCTTTGGGTAGTGTTTTTGACAGAGAGAGAGGTGTTTAAGTGTACAATCCACTGGGAGCTTTGTCATCCACAAAATGTAGTTTTCAGGAGTACAATCAGCAGCATGTTCCAGTCCAGTTTATATTTTGTAATAGTAATATGGAGAGAGAGGTGTTCCTATAAAACATCTCAGCTATCTCACTGTCTAGTTGTTGTTTTTTGTTTTTTGTTGTTTTTTTTTCAATCCTACCCTTCTAGTCATGTTACAAACACAACCAGAAGAGTAGTTTGTTGGAACTCGTTTCTCTTTCTTTGTGTGTAAGTCTAGCAGCGTTGGCTATGTAATGCACGTACACATTTTCCTGTGTTCATCTCCCTAAGTTACATGTGAGGGTTGCATATGCTAACTTTATTTTAATGCAGGGATAGACTAGCATAACAACATAACAAAGTGCTTGGTAGAGAAAGAAGATGCTGATTTCCCACCTAGGGTGGCTCGGTCAGCTTTGCAACGTTCTGCCCGCTAGAGGGACTGCTGCTTACAGAACTCATTGCAGAAAGCAGAGTCATGCAGTCCCTTTAGTGTCTTCTATGAAGTTTTAAAACTTTGAATGACTGACTCTGGTTAAATCCCCTAAAGAGTAAGAATCCACGCTTTTTCTCAAGGTGTGAAAACCCTGAGCAGCAGTGGTGCTCTTCTGAATCCAAATACTTTTTATTTAATTTCCTTACTAAATGTTCTTTATCTTTTTTATAAGAAGTATTTTCTGTTCTCTTGATTTATCAGTCCAGGCTTTCCTCTATGACATTGCTGCAGATTATTTTAGAATATTTTGTCAAGGAAAAAAATCTTGTGTGTCTTTATTTATGTTTGGAATAAGTTTTGTTTTGCAACCATGGTGCCAAGGAATATGGTAAATTAATCAGATCCTGTGTTCACAGACGTCATTTGTAAGGGTTTCTCCTTTAGCTGGGAGATAATGAGTTTTGGGTAAGAGGCTTGTAAACTTATAGGCAGTGTGAGAAAACTTCCAAATATATCTGTTTTTTCTTGTTTGGCTGGGGGATTTTTTCAGTTTGTTTGTTTGAGTTGCATGTTCCTGACCTGCACATTTTTCTTCTTAATTGCAGAACCATGAAAGAATACAGGAAATCCTGCATGACCACGATGAATACCTGTGCTAATTAAATCCCTGGCTGGGTACTGGGAGAACAGCAAGGTAAGGAGTCAGGTCATGCCAACAGCATTTCTTGTAATACGCATTATTGTGCTTCAACAAAGCCTCAGTGCTTTCAGATATCAAGTTCATAACAAGTGGGACAAAGACAAATAGCCTGCAGATTTGGATGCAATAGATTTACTTTTAGTTCAAAGCTTTGGCAAGCAAACATTGCTGTTTTCCTTCCTGGGGTAAAAAAATACAAGTTCTGTGGTGTTTTTTTTAAAAAAGGTAGTATCTCTAATTTCAACAATCAAATCATGACCAAAGCTCAGCTTCCTGGGCTGACTCTAGGGAAGGCTTGGAGGAGGGGTGGAATGCTTCAAAAACGGAGCTGATGAAAAGGCATGCTGTTTTGTGGATGCCTCCCAGAATTGTTTAAATCTGTATGAGTGTGTGTGCGCGCACGCGTATGAGGAGAGAGAGAGAGAGAGAGATCTCCATGACAACCAGCCTGGCCAGGCTGTCTTCTCTGCAATCATTTTAGCTGGAATCAGTGCTGCAAAAGGTCATGTGAAGGAGTTATGGGAAGCACAGCAGGTATTAGACGCTAAGCGACTGGGTTTCTGATTGCCTCGGATAGTAAGAGTTTTGTCTGGGAAATACAAATCTGAGAATGGAGTGGAAAGGGAAATGCTGCAAATTTCAGGTAACAAAAATTGCCTTTTGATGCTATTTCTTCCCATTTTCGAGTTTGGTAGGGGTTTTTTTTTAGGTTTTTTGTTGTGGTTTTTTTTTCCATGGTGTTTACTCCCAGCCGAGTGTCTGAGTGAGCTTGGATTCCCTAGCTCTGGGGAATGATGTCATGCAGCAACAGTTGGATTCTATTAGCCAGGGAAAGAGGAAACATCCTGCACTTTTGAAAAAAAGGAAAACTTTGGCTCTTTGTTGAATCTTGTGCAAAGGCTGCAAGAAGTGTTTAAAAACCAAAGTTGCTAACAAATTAATTCCCAGAAATTTCACCTGGGACCTAGACAGCACCAAACTTTAAAGCCACTGCAACTATTACTTATATGTGCAAGGAAATAATTATGGAAGCGTTACAGAATTCAGGAGACACGTCTTTCTTGTTTGGTGCTCCCGTGTTCATCTTTAATGAGAAAATTAATTGCAGCATAATTAATCAAGGGATTTGGAACCTCCATTCACTTGGGATCCTTTAGCAGTTGTTTGACGAATGTGCTGCTAAAGAGTTTCTTCTGAGTTAGGCTCTGTCTCAAACTGCTGCTTAGGAATAAATGATGCTGGCATCATTGTTCTTAATGTGGTTTTCAATCCTGGACTGTGTTTTTTTATAGCTTTAAAGCAGCCTCTTTGGGAGAGAGTAGTGGGGGAGAAAAGCAGAACACTAATAATTTGGCACTTTTATAGGGTCTTTTTTCTTCACTCAGAGATGTTTGCTAGATGCTGGATTCAGTATTAGGGTAACATGTATAGCATTTTAGGCAGAAAAATACCTAATGTCTATGTATAACTGCTATGTCCTAATAGTAAGACAGAACATGGATATAATCCTCCTTGCTTGAACATCACAAAAAAACCACTGTACTGATAACCATGGTGAAAAGATTTAGTCACCCCTATGCCATTTAAAATCCCCTCTAGCAGATGTTAGCTGCCACCACTATGCTGCCTTTGCTCCCTTCTGTGCATTTCAGGCATGATCCAAAGCGTGCTGGGGTCCATGGGAGTTTTCCCATCATCTTCAAAGGGCTCCACATCAGACTCTGCCTGAGAACTTCTCAGCCTCTGTTTAAGTCTTTTGACTGTAGGACCAGGCCACAGGCTCTCTGCTTTCTGTCTTGAACTTTCCAAACAGAAGGTCTTTTGTGTTCCTCCAAACAATGCCAGGCCCTGCTGACTGGCTTCAGCGTGGCTGCTAACACATGCTGGAGATAATGGTGATGCTGATTTCTGCTTTCTCCTAAAACTTGTCCTAGATGGAGAAAGTGCAGTGAAGGGAAATCAGATCCTTCTATTCCATCTCCCTTCCTCACAAATGGTTGCTGTACATGAGTGTGTTCATGTGTGTGCAAATTGCTCCTTGATTAAAGGGCAGTATCAGCCATTCTTCAGGGAGGAGCTTGAGAAAGGCTTTAGGGGAAAAACTCTGTTATGGCTGTGATCTACCAGTAGAGTGCTCATGAGAGAGAAGCAGGCTTCTGGAGTAGGCAGTCTTCCCACGTGTACAGAACTGAAAGCTGTCATCTCTGAAATGAGGGCTGAACAGCTCAGCTAACACTTTGTGTTCCTTTCTTGCCTACCAGATTTGACCAGCTTGATTCTATAAATAAAATATTGCTGTTGGTGAGTACCAATTATTAACCTGGTTAATTAAATTGAATAATAATTATAATAAAACTATTTGGCAGTCAGGAGCAGCTTAAGAAGAAATCCTTGTGCCATTCTTCACTAAGGAATGAAGTGAAGAAGGAGCTCCTCTTAAGAAGGAGCACTGTGATGGTTGCCCAAATTTAAGGCTCATTTTTGGGAAAATGCTATTCATCCCTGAAATTTCTGAGACAGAAAAATTTATGATTTTCAAAATCAGAACCACTGCTTTTAAGTGATTCATTTTACAGATAGTCAGCCTGAGACATCTCTGCAGTGTTGCAAACACAGCATTCCAAGGACAGCTTTTGGTGTTTGTATGTCGTGTGGTGCAGTGCAGAGGGAAGCCTGGTGAGTTCTGACAGTTTGTGTTGTAATATTTCCATGCTACTTTGAAAAGTGATACAAGGCACCATTTCCATAGCCCTTTAACAGTTCTCTTTAAGGCTGAGTGATCTTCAGAGCACCTGGTGTTACAGTTGTGGACAGATGCACCATTAAATTCTTGAACATAAGATCAGTATTCTCCATCTGTAATCTTATGCTCACAATAGATGGAATTCACTGTTTGAAGACAACAGTGCTGCATATTTAGAAGAGCTGCTTACCAGCAGAAATCTTTCCTCATTTTCAGTAAGTTAATTTCAATTCCAGCAGTATGAACAACCAGTTCTCGTGGTTGTTTTCTCTCATGTTGCTCCTGGTTGTGGAGACTCTGAGTAACTTTCCAGGGTGTAAAATGTGATGTGCAAAAAGATTTGTTCTGAGCAGATCACAGTGAATATGAGCACAGCTCCCTTGTAATTACAGCAAGAACTCTGAAATTATTGCACTGTCATTCTCTGCAGTGCAGGCTCTCATTAGTGCTAATCAGTGATCTCTGTTCTGCTTTTGCATCTTTGACCCAGTTACTTTGCTGAACTTAACACAGTTGCTGGTGTGACACAAAGCAGACTCTTGGCACAGCCCTGATCACAGAGAAAGGAGAGATCTGGCAACTTTCACACAAATCTGTTATAATGAAGGCTTCCGGTCAGAGATTTAGATGTCTTCTTTCTCTTAGAAGCATGAGAGTCTTTAAAAAATATTTTTCAGGCTGAAAAGAAACCTACTGTTAGTAGAGGGAGACACACCTCATGGTACTAGATACAGGCAGACCTGGAAGAGGCAGGTGCTTCTCTTATTTCTACATCAGGATTTGCAAATGTGCTTCCATTCTGTTTGTTTTTTTGAGCAGTGCCTTCCAGTTGTTGTTGCTCAGTTTCACAGGACAACAACGAAATCCCCTAAGCAGTGCCTCCATTGCCAGCTCTTACTCTGAGTTCAAGCCTCACACAGCATTAGTCCTTTCTGCCCACTTGGAGCCAAACTGCTGTATGCAAGGGATTGTTCAAAAAAAACCCAGTTTCCCATCCTGTCAGAGGCAGAGCACCTTCCTTGAACTTTTTTCCCAATCCTGCTGCAGTTTGATGACGAAAAGATGAATCAGAGGCTAAAACTTCTGCCAGTAGCAAGAGCAAAATTGGCATTGCTTGTGCAGCTGGCATCCAAAGGATACAAGCCATCAAATTATCCCTTGCTCCTGATCCAGCTGAGCCTTTCGGTTTATGACCTGAACATCCTTCCCCTCTATATAAGAGTGTTCTTGAAAGTTAAAAGGGAATTGCAAAGCATTTACCATATTCTGGACATATTGAGGACAGCTGGACAATTTTGACAGTACAAAACCTGCTCCCTGCTTTGCCCTTTCATCCCTCCTTGGCAGGCAGTAAGAAGCAGTTTGAGAGCTGCAGCAGTATGGAAACATTTGCAGCTGCACAATTTGCATTCCCATGTTTTAGTCTCTCACAAGTGCCTGTAGACCTTCTATTACTACTTTTAAAAGGAGAATAGCTGAAAGCTGCTTAGTTTCAATGGAGTATTCCAGAGAAATCTGGTTTATGACCGAGTTGTCATGAGCAGCAAGCCAAACTGTGCTAGCCCAGGAGCTGATGGGGTGTTTGTTGTAGCTGTTTAAATTGCTTTCAATTTGTAGTATCCTGGTATTAAATTCTCTCATCTTCCTAAGTGCAGCAAACTTTTGAAAATTTTGTCAGCTCTGCCATTTTTGGTCTGGTCTTTTTACCAGAGAAATATTTCAAGACTCTGGAAAACTGGACACCAATGCTGCAAAAAGCAGTGAACCTGTAGGCTGAAAATGCTGATATTGACGAGGAGTGTTTGATCCCAGTTTCCCTTAAATTTGAACATCAGAGGGTAGTGACTCTATAGAGCTCTTGGGACAGCTCTGAAAATTCAGCTGGTGTAAATAACTTTGTACCTTTGTGGTACACATCAAGTGCAGAATATGCAGTGAATGGGAAGCACTGGTTATTCATCTGGGGGTCTGAAGTTGTCAGGGCACATTACTGTGATATAACACAGAAGTAACAGCTAACCTGCTGTATGGACAATCTAGTGGTGAGTTGGAGGCTGAGATGAAACAAGGACACTTGAGATCCCATTTATGCTGTTACTAAGAGAAGGATGCTTTCTGATGCCTTTCCAGCTTAAACGGTTGGAGCTGTGTGTATGCAGTAGGTTTTCTTTTCTTTTAGTCATGTGGTTTGTAAATGGACTTGCATCTTTGTGTCTCCAGGCAGTTGGATTCTGCTGCATTTTCCCTTTACAGATGATCCTGTTTGAGAAGTCTGACAATCTCCATTGGACTTGACAGGGGAAAATATTAGGGATATGGTTTTGAAACTGAAAAGTACAGCTCTGTAATAAATTGTGACTCTCTGGTTAAACATGAGAATAAAATTCATTCCAGACCCTGTTTTCAAATGGAATAGTTTGTGAATGGAAGCACAGCCCCTGGATTGTGTTACAGCATTAGTCTCTGGTTTGGGATTGTGCTATTTCCAACATAGACAAGGATATGTATTTTGTAAGCTTTCATTCTTTCACTGTTCACGTTATTCAAATATAAAATCTCTTACACTAGAGATAGCTGTGGCACATATGCCATAGGAAAAATATTTTATTTTAAAAAATGAAACAGTATTGTCTGTGGCTTACATTTGAAAACAACTTTATATTTGGCTGAAGGAGAACAGCCTAATGCTTAGAGCTGTCATCATTGTATTTCTGCTTTGTCCCCGTTTCTCACTATCCCTGTCTTGTTTTAGGGTCATAACCCGTGCATCAGGTCTGTCATCTGCCAAAGGGAGGTAGCTCTGCTAGGTGGTGACACAGCCATGTGTGTTGTTTACTGTCACCTGATACAATCAGTTGTTCAGATGAAAGTCCCCAGCTGTAGTAAATGTGAATTAATATTGATTATATTCAGATGGACAGGTTGGAGGGCCATAAAGTTGTAGTTATCAAAGAAACAAACAAAAAGACCCCCATGCTTAAGCAGCATGTATTAGGAAATCGGGAGTCTTGGACTGAAGTCTATAAACTTTCTGGCCCCTGATGCAGACAAACAGCAGCTGAGAAATAGATGCTTAAAGATGAAGAAGGAGCCAAAACCTCCTGTCATTTAACATACTGTGGTTTCACCCATTGCTTAAAACTGTTTAGTTTTAAGCCTCTCAGATGGATTATGTTATAATGTGACAGAGCTATGGGAACTAGTTAGTAGCATGAGCAACATTGAATTGGACATGTGCCTCAATAGGAAGCAGGCCTGCAATTTCCTGAAGTCAGGGACTCTAGAGCTATCAGGAACTGGTGTCTCAGGAAGGGAGTCTCAGGGAACAGCCACAAACAAGAAATAGGAAAAGTCTGCAACCGGATGAGAGAAAACCTCATGGGGAAATAAAGGTGCACTTTTGAGGTAAAGAAGAATAAATGCAAAGTGAAGACTGCCAGATACGAAGTTGCATTAGACACTGCTAAAGATACTTAAACAAAACAAAGTAGCTTTCTCCCCAGAATTAATGAAAACTGAAGTGGTAAAGAGTCACTGATCTGACAAGTCCCTCTGATAGCCCTTATTCCAGAAGCAGGAAACTTGCGGATTTGTTCTCTTTGGACTTCTGCTTGGTAGCAAAGCCACAGTGGAAACTCCTAAGTGAGAAGAATTTGGAATTAGAAGAGAAACTGAAGTGACCTGATAAGGATGAAAAGAAGCAAGTAATGTGGCATGGCTGTGCCATCACCTGATCACAAGGACAAGAACCTGGGTGTGATGATTAGTGACAAAATGTAGTGAGAATGGCAAACCTGATTTGATGTGGGGGTTTTTTTGGTTTGGTTTTGGTTGGGTTTTTTGTGTTTGTTTTTGATTGGGTTTGTTGTTTTGTTGTTGTTGGTTTTGTTTTTGTTTTGTGAAGAGGCACAGAGGAAGCTGCCTCTGGTATGCTGCCAGTGATTCTGGTCATCCACATTCAAATAGGTCATGTCTGACCTGGAGGAAGCACAAAAAAAATTAAGACCTGGAGAAGCTTTGGTATCTCCCTGTAAAGGAATTGAGAAAAGAGGAACAAGACCCAGAATACAAGCAAACATCAATTTAGATGGAAAATAATCTTGTCACAGGAACTAGTGACTCTCTGAATTGGCAGAGGGAGCCAGGAGTAATGCACCAACAGATCTTTTGGACCCCTTTCTTTGTAGAAAGGATACCTACACCTTTCCCTTTCAACTGATCATTATGACTTTAAATTTTGTTTTTCTGCTTCAGTTCAGGTTCTTTTATGCAGGCAGAGAAGTGGGAAAGGGTGCTGCAAGTTTTTTACTGAAGCTTTGAGAATTGTTACACAATTGAGATAAATTATGAGAACCAACACGCTTGTGAATTGTTCTCAAGAATGTTCTTTTAAAAAAGGGTAGGAAGCTGGGTGAAATCCATCTGTTAAGTGGTGTTTTAAAATTCTTCAGTTGTCAAAGCATTAGTTTAAATAGTTATTTCTTCAAACATCCAGTTTATATCAGCTATGTAGAGGCTGACTCCTCTTTTCAAAATCACCTAAATACTTCACACAATTGCATGCTATTGACTTTCAATGATACTTTGTCACAAGCCATTGCTGGACATGGGAATAAGACTTCTGTTAAATGCTTCTGAGAAGTATATGAAGGTAGTGTCTGGTACGTGCCTGGAGCAGTGGTGTCTAGTGGAAGTGTGTTTTCTTTCATCAGGAGAACAGATGTTATACACCAAATCAAATGAGTAGGGGGGAGATAAAAGCAGGAGCAGTGAGAGGCTGGAATGAGCAGAAGCCTGGCTCTAATTCACCTGTAGGCAGACACTTGCTTACATGCATTCCCTTGTTGCTGAGCTGCTCTCCTCACCCTGGAATGTTCAGTTGCCCATGCTGTGGTTCCTGCACAGAAGGGTTATCTGCTCCTTTCTTAAACTGCCTTCAAATAGTCTTACGTGCACCCTCTCAGAGATTGTACTGTATGTGTCAGCATCTTAAAGACTTTCAAGGGGTGTGTGTTTGCTTTTGAGGAGCATCTCTATGTTGGCACAGGGATACTGTACCTCTCACATAGCAATTAAAAGCTTAATCAATGAAAATGAAAGCTTAGTCTCTAGCACTTGTACAGCACTGCTAAGTACTCAAAGTGCAGAAGAAACTCCTGCTTTCCTGAAAATTATGTTTAGGGAAAGGATGGACTGATTTATCTCAGCACAGTAAAACAGAAAATGCTGTATTCATTATTGTTCATTAAATAATTTTTAGTTATAGATTTAAGTCTTGTTCTGTCATGTAAGAGTGTAGCCATAGTTAGCATCTGAAAGAACTCCCTGTCAACAGTCTGTTCAGTTTCAGCTATGTTATTCATAAGATACATTCCTCCCTCCAGCTGTTTCCACAAATTGAAAGACTTTATTTCAGTTTATAAGCTCTGTTTTCCCATTGTTCATGCCCACAGCTATTTTCCATGCCCAAAGATCCATCTTCCCAAGAAAAAATAAAAGAAGGGAGCAGAGTGGTCCTTTGAGGAGAAAGTCCAAAATGGCACAGTATTGGAGCTGCCATCTGCAAAATTTCAGCAGTTGGTATTTCTCAGTTATGTATCTGTGGCTGGGTGGGGATGTTGGGCACAGAGCAGAATATGAAGTGGGGTGTGGTTGTATTACCAAAGGGTTCCTATTTTTTTTGTGTGTTGTGGCTCCAGCTTTCTCATTAAAATATTGTAAGGGCCAAAACTTGCTTCTGTGAGAACTGAGTGCAATTGCTGCTTGATGTTTTGGTGGTACAGCTACAGCATGAGGACAATATGTCACTCAGAAAGTCCAACTATATTGTCCTTTTAATAGGAAGACTGTTTAAGCAGTTAAGAAAATACAGATGTCTGGAATAGCAGAGATAATACCTTGAAACTGTGCCATAAAATTAAGCTGTAGTTTGAAAAAAAACCCTCAAACTTATTCGGCTGGGTTGGAAGGGACCTCAGAGATCATCAAGTCCAACCCTTGACCCACTACCGCTGTGGTCACCAGCCCATGGCACTGAGTGCCACATCCAGTCTCTTTTTAAATATCTCCAGGGACGGAGAATCCACTACTTCCCTGGGCAGCCCATTCCAATGCCTGATCACCCTCTCGCTGGTCTTCAAACCATCTTCACAGAGGTATTTTCTTTAGCACCTCACCTGCAGCAGAGCTGCTGTGAGGACTCAGCTAAAGGGAATTTAATGTTTTTCACCCTTAGACTTTTTATGATCAGAAAAAGGATCCTTGGCATGACTCTCGTATCTAAAGCACAGGATAAAGAACCCCCCCTGTATATGGATGTCCCCCTGTACATTCTTCCTTCAGGCTAAGCAGGTTTGTCTGGTGAAAGTGAGGCAGGAGTTCAGGTTGTTGTAGCTATTAGGCACACACCAGAAAAGAGATGCAATTATTCCACTGAGAAATTGCAGAAAGTTGTGCTCTGTAGGAACCTGTGAATCCTGGTTCATGTGTAATGCCTACAGATTACGAGGCAAACTGAGAGCTGAAATACCCTGTCTCCAAATCACCACCTGAGCAGATAGTTACAGAGGATTTGAAGAGTATTTATAATCGTTACCTTTTGAAGTCACAAAGGTGTTAATTTTGTTCTAGCAGAGTGAAATCTTCTCCAAGTCAGCTTTTGCCCACTGCATGCTAGGCACTGGTCTGGTTCTATCTGCCTCTGTAATACAAATCACTGTACCAGCACCACAGAAGTTTTCACAGGTATTTACCTACCTTTTCGAGGGCTAGGTCTGAGTTTTGACTGAACTGTGGCCAAGTTTGTGGTATCAGCTACAAACCATGTGGAATTTGGTAATGCAGCCTTTGTGCCAGACCAAACGGATTCATTTGTCTTGAATGATAAAATGTTTTCATTAAACAAACTCAGAAAACAAAAAATGTATTAACATGATGTTGAAACTGAAGAGTTTTTGCATAATATATTTTATAAACCCCACTGGCCTTATTTGTTTTATTTTACTTTTTAGTAGAAAAGCATTATTTATACTCTGTGTGTATACTTTGCTCTAGCTTATTTACTTAGAATAAGACAAGTTTTGCTTATGAAGCTTATTAACAAAATGTCTGTGTGGCGTTGTGCCTATATAACTGCATAACTGCACAAGCCTACGTATCTGTAATAACTTGTCTGTACGTGCACATTTTCATTCTCTGCTTACTGGTATTGGGAAGATCAGTGTGCATGCAAGTGAACTGGAGAAGGTGTGGTGAAGAGGTAGGAGACAGGAGAGAAGTGTGGGTTACAATTTAATTTCTGATCTAATCCCCTATGAACATTAGCAAAAGAGTTTCTGAAACTGGGGTTTAACTGGGAACTGCATAAGCATAAACTATATGAAAACAGTAGAATTTAGGTTTGCCCTTTTGCGAGATGAACTATATGTTATGTTTGTAACAAAATCTATTTTTGACTTTTTTTTTTTATTGATGATTATTGTTGGGACTAGACAGGTGTAATCCTGAAGGTCAGCTTGATGCAGAGTTACTTTTGAACAGTAGTCACACTTTAAAAAGAGACAATAAAAACATTCTTATGTTGGGAGCAGATCCAAATTAGACATCTGCTGAGTTCAGCTTAAATCCACAAGAAAAAAAGAAAAGGAAGATGAATGCCAGCTTCAGTGCCCTGGTGTACAATTCCAAAGTTTGCTCAAACAGGGACTCACATGAGATGGGGAAAAATTGAGTTGAACATTGCTGTAGGCTCATTGCCTTTTGGAGTGAGAGAACATATGTGTTCAGATAATAGTTTTTACATCCTGGCCTTGTCTTGAAGAAGACATTTCCATATGGGTGCTATTCCAAATTTACCCTACTACACATGGAATGCTCTCCACTTGGCGAGAGGCCAAAACATTTGCTGCAAGGGAAAGGGGGTTGAAATTCTATCTGATCTGAGTGTTAATCTATGTCCCTCAGGCTTATCCTGTGGCCATTTCTATGTTGCAAAGGCAATGCTGGATATGCCTTTTCAATGAGATCATTGCAAAATCAAATTGCTATTAAAATATATTTTCCTCACAGTTTTGAGTTAAAGTAGGAACAAGGACGCAAAACCTTTGGTTAAAATGCTGGTGCCAGAATAACACTCGAAATGCTGCTTGGATAAAGTTAATCATATTTAATGTTAAATGTTTTAATATTGTTAAACAAAAGTGATTGCAAATTGTGGCACTGCAGCCAATCTGCAAACAAGAGAAAGGACCCACTGCTGAATCCACTGGCTCCTGGTTCTGCCTGGACACAAGGCTGTGTGACAGGCTCAGGGGCAGGGCTCAGGGACAGTGATGCTTCTCTCAATGCTGCTGCAGGTCTTGGTCCTCTCCAATGAAAGAAGTGAATGGCTAAGTCTGTACTGCTGTGCAATGCAACAGGCTTACTCCTGCTCTGCAGACTGTGATAAAAGTTGTTCCTGCAGCAGAACTCACCAGTACAGTGGGTCTATTCAAGCCTGCATCTGGGAAGATAGTTAATGCCTTCATTTATGAAATTCCTGTCATAGAAGTGTAAGTTCTCTGGAACAGTGGCTGGTCTCTTGAGAGATCTCTAGCGTGTCTTTTATGCTGCAGTACGTAAATCACTTTCATGAAAGAAAAGAGGAGAAGCTCTTTCAAATCATCAAATAGCATCTTCCAGCTTGGAAAGGTTTAAAAGATATTTGATATCACTCATGGTTTGTGTGTGGGTTTGTTTTTGTTTTGCCTCTGTCTAAACCCCCTTTGCTCCCTTTTGCCACTCTGAATGCAGTGTAGCCAGGAACGGAGCTGGTGTGTCTGTGGCTGCTGCCCACCTTCCCTGCTCTGCTGGGAGCAGCTGCTGCTCCAGGGAGCTCAAAGAGAAACCCTCTGTTGGCAGCAGCCAGGCTGGGGCTGTTAGGTGGCTGCAATCAGCTTCAGCTTCAGTGGGTGGGTGGGTGCTTTGCTGCCTCCTACTACAGAGAATGTTAAAACAGGTTTAAGTGTTTCCAGTTGTTTCACTGTCTAGTGCTTGGCTGCCCGAGGAAAGGAAATCTCTGACACTTAGGCTTGTGGTAGCTCCTTGAAACTTTCCTTTGTGCAGATGACCAAGGTCAGTGCTGTGGGAGATGAACTCTTGCCTTGAGAAATCATCTCTTCGGATGGCTGCATACACCTGTGACTGAGCCATAGCTGGGAAGATGCTCTCTACAAATGCACAGACCAGCCTGCAGTAGTAAAAGAAGAAAACTTATATACACAGTGGTTATGAAGCCAGTGGATAACTGAGGACCATGGTGCCATTTCCCTCACAATTGATTCGGTTCTTCATCATTTTAGCTTATAAAAATAGCCCTCCTAGGAAGAAACAGCTCCTTCTCCATTTGATCTTATTGGTGTTTTTTACATTTGTGAAGGGCAAATCTTGAAGTTCTTTATGTTTCTTTTAAGAGCTTTTCAGTGTTGATTCACACTTTACTTTTTTGTTTCAATGTACAAGAGTGAAATTCCAGCAAGTCTGACTTAGTGAAAACTGAATTAGTGTTGATGGCTGGAGAGAAGTGTAACTTGATCTTCCCTCTCCAATTCTTGAATCAGGAACTGAGCTAATTGTTCTAAGACCTTGGCCAAGTTGCCAGAAAGTGGAGTGGTGCTTCTGCCAGATAATCACCACAGAAGTGCCAGACATTCCTCCCCTCTTTGAACTTTTGAGTGTGTGTATTTGAGAAGGAAAATACACACAGGCAGCACGGGACCAAAATACTTTGAGATGCTCACTGGGTGTGCAGTGCAGTGCTGTAGATGCACCCTTAGGGATCCAGTGTGGGATGGCTGGCAAGGGGTGTATGCACAGGACTTCAGCACAGGAGGGGTTTTCCCTGATTTTCTCTTCTGTTGAGAAGTGGCGTTTGTCACTCTGTACAGGGCTTGGCAGGATATGAGGTAAAGTCACCAGAAGTGGGACTGAAGTCCACATCACACAGCAAGAGAAGGTAGTACAGCCCCTGTAGAAGTGGCTCATTGCAAGAGATGATGTTGTCTGCCAACTATTAAGCCCAGCTGCACTGGTTAATGATTTGTGCTTATAATTGGAACCATTGTGCACTGCTATAGCCCTGCCTGGTGCAATAAATCTTGATTTTTCCATATTAGAAATCTGTGTTCTCTGGGGATTTTAAAAAGTCTTGGGATATTTACTCCCCCCCACCCCCCTTCAGCCTGTTCTGTTGCTATAGCTACTATATTTTTTGTTAACAAAGGCAGTGAGAAGTAGTTTGTTGCACTTAGTTTATGTTATTGTGATTCTGGTATAGCTGCCAATATTCACTCTATTCTCTCTGTCCTTCTCCTCTCCCTCCCTAACTCTCTTCCCTCCCCCTCCCCTATCAATTCTCTAAAGAAACTTCTGGAGCCTGGGAACCTCTCCTCTCCTGCAGTCACTACATCTCTGTATGTGCATAGGGGGTGAATATTCTACCCATAAATTAGGGACTCAAAAACCTGAGGTTGGATTTGAGCTTGTGTATCAAATGAGCAGCTACCCAGAGTTTAAAATCTTCCCACTTGCATGGAGTCACAGCTTTGCAGTACAGCAGGAATTTCTGTCTCTTCCAGTGAAGTCTCACATCAGGTTATCACAGTCACAGATCTGTTTTTCTTGAAATATATTTGAGAAAATTCAAAGTTCATTCCATGAGGAAAATTTTACGTGTGCAATGACAACATCCCTGAGCATGAGGAAAGACAGGCTGCATTCCCAGAGAGGTGGAGAGGAAGAAGGGGAGCATATTTATCTTCTCTCCTGGTTCTTTTATTGTCTTTGTTCCTTTTAAAAATCTCTTAGTTTTCTTGTTTCCCACATGTTTTTTTCAATACAGTGTGAGAGTTGTCCTTCATCTCACCCTCGTTCTACTTATCTTTAAGTCTTCTGATGTTTCCCTGGTCCTTGCCCCTCCTCCCCTATTCTCTGGTGCATCCTCTGTCTCAGAAGCACCAGAAGGAGATGGAGTTTGGGCAGACAGACTGCACACTCTCAGTCAGCTTGCTCACACCCTGCTGGGATTTATTGTCCTGGGCTTATAATGTAAGGAGCTTGAAGGAGAGGAAGGCAGTAGGCAAGAGGTTCATAAAGAAGAAGGGGATGTGAATCAGAATACCACCACCAAAGCCCATTGCCCCAGTAGATGCCAGGTTGCAGGAAGGCAGCTGGGGCAGACAGGAGAGAGTGGTTTTGGTAAACCCAGAAGCAGGTGAGGAATGGCTTGTGTCTGTTCCTGACATGTTTACTATTGCTGAGCACTGCATGCCTTAGCCTCACCACGCTTCTGGAGAACTTCACTTACTAAAAAAAAAGTGTCCTTGCTGATTGTGTGTGAGCTCAGTCATGAAGTGGATCCTGGTTCATTGTCAGGTTTTATCTCATCATATGGGGACACTGCATCCAAATTGATAGTGGCATCACTAGAAGTGTTGGCATTGGAAGCTCATGTAGCATGTACAGGTCTGCTTCTTGGAGATACTGACTTGGAAGGGTGACACAGTTACTAGGATGTAGTGAGCTAAACAGAGTGAGATTCATAGTAGCACCACGGATCAGTGGATGCAGTCCAGAGGTTTTGCTGTATTGCTTTGACTTGAACAATGCAGCCACTTTGTTTCTCTCTTTGCAGCCAGGGCCAGCACACTGAAGGTCACCTTTCTCCTAGTAAAGCATTCCTGAACCTGAATACCCAGTGTGGCAAATGACCTGACCTGCTTCGCTGGATTTGGGAGTAACACTTTCATCACTCCTGACTTTATTTCTCTTTTTGCTGCTTTGTGTGCTTCTCGTTAAGCCCTCATTATTCTCCCCCTTCCTCCCCCAGACCATTTTTAAAAAATTATTATTATTATTATTTTTTAATGTGCCATGTGAGTATTTTTGAGGGTCTTTTCAGCTTCTTTTGCTTTTGAACAGAAAAGAAATCCTGGGAAGTCAATGTAACAGCTGTTATGCACCTTATGCCACATTTATATCTCTTATTTTTTGTACCTTAATTGCTAATAAGTGATCCAAATTTAATGCAGTAAAGGCACTGAACTGACGGGTGGAAAATGTTCAAAAATTTGCTGGCTACCTGTGGAATGCAGAGTCCTAGAAAGCTGGGCCAGCATCAGCAGGTTTTCTTTCTTGTCCCCAGCAGCCCCTATTCCAGTCAGAACAGGCAGTTCTGTACAGTCCTGTTATCTTGATAGTGTAACACTAACAATAACAACGAGACACTGGGGGAGTCTGGGGAGCTTCAGTGTAGAAAAAATGTTACCAATTCAGAAAAAAATGCTCAGCTTTTTCTGGGAAAATGGATGCACACAGGACAACTGGGAAAAGACACAGTAGAGCGGGACTCTGTGGTCAGCATGATTGGACTCAGTCTTTGGAGCTGCAATCTGAGAGAGATTTTCTAACTTTATTTATGGCAGAACAGTTTGGAGTAAAGTGGTCTAGAGAATGTCCTCCTCACTGTTATGGGTCTGTTTTTATAAGGCTTTTTTATGTTGTCAGTACCCAGCTTGCTTTCAGCATCACGTTACAGTTGGCTCTCGAGCAGTCTGGACTTACTGCGGGTCTGAATACAGGAGGAGTTTTGTAATACTCCTCATTTTTGCATTAACTCTGCCATTAATGGTTTTAACAATTGGTAGTTCTGGTCAGAGCCTGGGTGGCAGTGCTGCAAACCATGGTAGATATTTTAGCCTATGAACTAAGGAGCATCTAAGAAATGGTCCAGAGTGCCTGCCAGCAGAGGTTTCCACTTTTACATCCTTGGGATTGGATCCATATCATCACATTATCCCTCCAGTTGCAGCACGGTGTTCCTGTTAAGATAGAGTGATGACAGGAAAACAGATCATGCTACTGGGCTGTTTCTTTGCTGGAATGAAGCAACATTACAGAAGTAAGGCCCATCTTTTGTGCAGCTCAGTTGATATATAGGGGTTTTTACCATGGCTGAATGGAAATGGGCAAGGATTGGGTTGTTACCAAATGACTCGGACATTAACTAGGAAATACTTTTTTTTTACATTACCCAAGGTTTTCAAAGTGTCCTGGGGCAAATAGAGAAAACCATTTGTTGATATTTTCCTACTGCAAGCAAATTTGGAAATTATAGTCAACATATTTGCTATTGAATGTATTTCACTATTAGAAAATATTTCTGTAATAGAGCTGCACTTAAAATTGCTGAAAGTTTATTTGTTCCTTAGAATAACTTTTTCTGTGGCCCAAATGGCAGCTGTGGCTATGGTATCTGCAAGTATTACACAGTGCAGTCACTAGGTTCTCCCTGTATACTGGTGGATGGAAGAACCACACCAACCCTGTGGCACTGTGTCAACTTGGTATCCAGTTCTGCTCATCAGACATGCCAGAACAGGAACCATAGGCTGAATTCCCATAAGATATCTCCTTTTATAGCTCTGGGCTCTGATAACCTTTGCTGTGGGTGAGAAGAGCAGCAATAGAGAGGTAGGGTTTATTTTTTCAGGATCATTGTTTATTGCATTTTATAGCATGCAAAGCAGCCCAGAGTTCTGCCTTTACACAGCGTGGTACTTTGAGCAGTCTTGAATGTTGTCATTTGGGCTTGTTGAAACTTCATTGGCTTTTCTTCTCACAGATATCTACGTTGCTAGAAAGCAGAAATGACCATGACTGCCAACAAGAATGCCAGTATCAACAGCAGAGCTGGAGGGAGTAAAGTGCCTCAGGACACTCTGGATAGGTAAGTGGTGAACTGCAGGCTCTGTAGATTCTGAGAAAAGTTTGTCAACTAAAGATATAGATAACCAGCAGTGTGTTTTGGCAGGCATATTATGCTCAGCAGAAAGGGACTCAATATCCTTGTAAACTTCCCAGTCTGTTAGTTTGTGCGTTTGGGATCTCTTAGTGCAAAACAGTAAAAACATAAAGTTCAGAGGAGGGTGGCTAGAGGAGTTTCTACAGAGATATTCACAGATGGCTATTAAAAACAGACCCCTAATGGCATCTGACGTTCTCAAGTTGTTTACTCTTCTTCAATCAGTGCACAGATTTCTGCTGGGAACTTGGGTCTAGACTTGGGCAAACTTTGGACCTACTCTTCTGCTTTAAATTCTTTACCATTCTAGATAGTTTTAAAAGTACTGTGGGATATTAAGTTATTGGATAATAACTGTCAAATAAATTGCCTTTCCTTATCATCACCATCTGTTTTGATTAGAATTTGTCAGGAGAAGATTTTCTAAATAGAATATGAACATGAAGCTGAAGGAAAATCTTTGAGTTGCACTTGTGTGACAAGTGAGGAGACGAATTAGTTGTCATGTGCCTGTTCTGCATCCATTATTTTTCCCTATGTAATCTTTTTCACCTGTCTTTGTGAAACCCTCTAAGAGGATACTATTTGATTTGGCCATGAGGTTTCTTCATTTTTGCCAGACTGTAAATCAGTGGAGTAACTGCTGGCATAATAAAAGTTTAAGGCTTGCAGGAATTATTGCAAATATATTCAAAGATACACTTACAATGATCAGTCATTGTCTCTGCTTGGGATGGGATTTTACTGGAGATTTGGAAATCTGCATATGTGCTTTCTGTGATTTATGGGAGTAGAATTTCAGTAAGTGCTGATACTGCCATAACACAGGTCAATTAGTCTCCTGGTGGCTAAGACATCTTTTTAGTGTTTTTTTCCTGCCAGTCCTAGTTTTGGTGGTGTTTATTCTTGCAAGACTGTTTGTGTGGACTCAGTGATCTTAGAATCGTTTAGGCTGGAAAAGGCTTTTAAGATGCAAGCTGTGATTCAGTGACATAGTGTCACCATGGAGTGCAACAGGTCTTGATTATTCAAGTGTCCCTCTGAGCACAGAGCCATGGACTTGCAAAACTGCGGCTCTGACTTTAGCTATGGATAGGACTCTTTGGATCATCCATCATTATCTTTTGCATTAGAGGTGGCTTCTCAAAACTTGGGTGATGATTCACATCACACATTCTGAGATTATCTCAATTTTGACCAACTCCTGTACACAGAACCAGCCCTAAAAAGAGATCTTAAAATCTTGTGTTCCCCAAGGGACTATGATAAACCCACTGGAGCTGTTGAACAGACAGTAAGGTGCAGGATCTTGTAGGATTAACTTCAGTATTGAAAGCACAGTTAAATATGATGGTTGTAAAAGATATGATGTTCCCAATAGACAAATATCACTCTTTTAAAAAATAAATTTATTTATTTATCAAGCCAGTTCATAAAATTCTACTGTAGTTCATGGGAATGTCAGTTCCTGTGACAATCTGACTTCTTTCTTGGGACCCTAAGTATGTTGGAAGTGTGGAATTATCCAGCCAGGAGAATTTTGTGCAGAGTGCCCAAATGTTACTTTTGAAACATATTTTCAAAGCAATACAGAAAAGAGCTAGGTAGAGGGGGGAAAAAAAAAGGAAATATTTTATGATTGTCATATTAATGATTAGTTTTTATGCATGTGCTATAATTTTATTATGAGAGAACAGCAGAAAAACTCTGGAGTAAATCAAAGGATTAATTTGTTTTCTTATCCCTTTAGCTGCAGAAAGAAAATATTAAGATTGCAAAGCAAGGTAGTTTCTTCAGCATAGGACACCCATAGTACTGTGCCTGTGCAGCAAGTACACTTCTGTGAGAAATAATTAACAGTAGCTAATAGATGGAAATGGGTTCATTTTGGGTTCATAGCATTAGCCTATTTTACATCAGATTTCTTAGAATTAATCTTTTTCCAGGTAACAACATAAATCTTTGAACTACGAAAACAGAATTCATTGCTGTGGCAGTAGAACTGAAATGCTTTTATTTCAAATCCTGCTAGCAAAACCTCAGAAGATCTTTTTTCACCTAATGCTGGCAGGCAGGTGGGCTGCTTGGTACAGGGGATGTCTGTGGATTGGGCTGGGGCAGTACTGATGATGCTGAGGTCTGGGTAGTGTTGGTTAATGTTCCTCTTAGCAGAGTGCAGGTAACTCCAGCTGAATCACCTTTCTTCCTGTGCAGCAGGATGCTCACCCAGGGAAGCATCTCGACTGCTGCAGAGCAGCTGAGGCCATGAGGGGACCTGTCACTGCAGTCAGCTGAACAAATGCCCAGTAATCAGACCTCTCCTGAAGCCTCTACCCCTTTGATTTGCTGCTGGCTTGGAAACCACTTTGTGTCAACATAGGCAAATAGGAGAGATGGCAGATAGCTGGCAAAGACCTGAAAGCACTTTAATGTGGATTTTTAACCTCTTCCTTTCCTATCAAACAGTAATAACACCCATGTGGACTTCAAGCTATGTGTTGAGTCTGGCAGGCTTGTCCTCTGTGTCTGCATGCATGTGGTTTAGTACCTGGTACAGTTCCTATTTTTTTTTATTTTTTATTTTTTTTAGGAACTGGGTTTCCTCAGTTAGAAGTTCAAGAATGAATCGTAAACTGCTGCTCCCTTTAAACAAAAAACAAACTAAAAGATGATACTTTTCTGAGTCATGGGCAACCAGGAGGAAACTTCTGGCTTGCCGGATTTCTCTCACTCCTGTTCCTTCAAAGTCAGCATGTTTGATTGCAGAGAAAGAGTTTGCTAGTTAGTTTTGTTAAACATTAATGCCAGTTTCCTCCTTTTAAGCATACAAAAGGACAGAGGTTTGACAAACACACTGGGACCATGTGTCATTTGTTGCTTGGCAAGTGAAGCTGCAGTGTTCAGGAAGCACAGAAGGGCATAAGGGACTGAGACCAGAACTCTTCTGTCTCCATTTTGTGTCTTTCCAGGAAGGAAGAGCTTCTGAGTAAGTCTGGAACTCATAGGCTGAAAGAGTCACAGTGATGGATAGTTGTGTTCTTGTCAGAGGCATGAGCCAAGGAAACTAAACAAAGCAGAAATGAAGAGCAGTGGATGGGCTTTGTACTCATGGGCTAGAATTTGACATTAACCATCTGCTTACTAAAGGTAGCAATAGGAGTAGCTTCAATTTCCAGAGTTCCCTGCTCTGGTAAAGGACAAAGCATTTTGTGAGACTCAAACTACTCAAACTAATTTTTACTGTTTTAAATTTTTACTTATTTTTTTCTTCCCCTCTTCCTCTTTTGCTCTCAGAGAGAGCTAATTTCTCTCCCTGGCTAAATCCATGTTTTTTCCTAGTCTGATAAAAGTATTTTCCTCTTGAATACTTGAAGATGATTTTTAAGTTATGCAGCAGTATTCATACTCATGCATTCTGCCACTCTTCACTCTCCCCTGGAAGACAGTGTGTATGAGGAATGGAACCCTTTTTTCTGATATACATGGTGTGCAAACTTTGGACCTACTAAGATAAATCTGGTTTTATTGTACAGAAAGTGTTGGTCCATTAGGGAGAGGCTGTGCTTGTTTATACCTGGGCTGAATATGGCTTACAGTGACTGTGCTGTTTTAAATGCTGGGTGACTGCTGAGATGGATTCCCAACATCAAATGCAGTAATGCTGGCACACTTGCATTGGTCATGTTAGGTTTGATGCCTACTTTCAGTTTCTTTTTTTAAAATATGTTCTCTAAGAAACTTACTTTCTGGGGTATGAGATAGGTTGAGGTTTTTCCCACTGAATAAGTAGCAGAAGTCTCATGGGTTTATGCTTTTCTAGAAAAATTCTGTATTCTGGGCCAAAATCTGTGGGGCTCTGAGGGATATAACTTGGGGTCAGAATCTCATTTTCAGTTTGTTGCTTCAAATATTCATTAGCTGAGAGCCCATGGATTGCTGCAAGAAGTTTGTTGTCAATTTTTCTAGTCTTTGGAGGACAAATACTTTCACAGTTGGTGAATGTATAGATGTTGCTACTTGCTTTTTCTTGCTGCCTTAAACACAGATGTTGGTATTGCCTCATTTGCTCCATAACATTTCCATTTTCTTGACACTTTGCCTGATGCTATCTATATATCTTCATGCGGGGATATGAGGTTTATTTTTTGCTCTGTCCTGTAAGGAAAGGATGGGTGATGAAGTATCCACTTGCTTTAAGGTGCTCTAAATTAATTAAAAATTGAAGTTCCTTATTGCTGTGCAGCATTCCAGTTACATGTCAGTGGTAGCAAAATGTCTGCATCCTTGAGGTTATAATACATGCAAATATAAGATATGAACAATAAAAATGTATTGGCCAGCTGCTTAGAAAACATAATAAGCCAAGAGATGAGCATAAAACTAAATCTACAGTTTTATTAGAAGCCAAGATCTTGTGCGAATGAAATGTTTATGAAGGATATATAAGCCCCCAGATACCATCCTGATTCCAAATTTAGGCTTGAGATCTCATGGCCCTTGTAGATATGGGGATGAAATGTGGTCTGGGAGGCTCATTGCAGCTGGGTGAGTAATGTACACATTTATGTTAGCCTTGCTCAGGGTGAAGGAAGTGATGGTGAGTGTCTTTCCCTTACCTAACTCTGCTCCTGTTGACAGTTAGGGTCAGCAAAAAGCAGAGAGAAGCCAATCTCTGAATCTTTTATAAAATTTTTTTTAGATTATGTTTTTGAATACTGGTGTGTGCAGTACTGGAGCACTGGTTTATTGCTCTTTTGTTTATATTCACTGAAATTGTATAAGGGACAGGTGAAGCCTTTGGTCAAGTTAAATTTTGCATTGTCTGGACTTTTATGCAAATAAGCATGATAGCAGCAAGCATTGCAAGTCACAGCTGGGCTTTCTCTTTTTTTTTGGCTGGCAAGGTGTTTGATATGACACTCAGTTGTGGGTATAACCAGAATATTTCCCTGTTTTTCCTGGCTGGTCAAGCTAAACAAAGTAGAATGTTTTGTGTAGCAACCAGTCAGATATAATAACCTCATTTAAGTTTCAGTGCAAATTTCATTTAGACTGAGACTTTGTTTTTCAGAAGTGTGCATTTGAGCAAGCTTTAAATCTTCCTATACCAGCAAGCTTTGCATCACTTTGAATCTTTAGTAACTTGATTTGTCCTGACCTAAGTCAAAAGAAAATCAAACCCTGATTCATAGATATTTAAAGAAAGTGAATGAAAAAGAGCCAGCAGGGAAATGGAAAGAAAATTCCTTCTTTAACACAAATAAAATATTCAATGACTTCTTAATCTGTACAAATCTATGCACACTGTAACGTGTACCAAGGGTCATGTTTGTCTGTCATAGCTGGAATTTATTTTGCATTCCATAAGGTCAGAGGCACTGAAGAAAATTATGATGGTAAGAGAGCACAGGGTTGTAAACCTTCAAATCTTTCCTCCTTCAGAGGCAGGACAGCCTCCAAAGATGAAGCATGTTGTATATTCTATTAACTTGTACAGTCTAGACTCTTAATGTGTATTTTCCATTATTTCATCTGTAGTTTTGTTCCTTTGCTTCTCTCACCAATGCATCCATGAAATACAGAGTGTATCTGTGGATGTCAGCATGGGCAGCTGTGGCTGTTGTGTAGGTTTGCGTGGGTTGTGTATGATGATATGAGGAATGTCAGCTCACAGATTACAGGTCAGTGTAAGTCATGGCAGGTGGTGGCACCTTCCAAAATGCTTATTTGATTTTATTTCTAATGCAGTGCAGTACCTCCAGAAGCAACAGAGAGATTTTCATATCTTTTCAATCACTTTGGTGCTATCCTGTTGTGACCTACTGTATTTTCTCCCGATGTCTCAGGTCTCAGACTTGCTGGACTGTGATATTAGTAGTTGAAATGGTGACAAATTAAGAATTCCTGTTTCATAGAACACAGATGGGCAATGGCTTTCAGTTTTATTACCACCTGTCTTACTGTGTTCAACTACTTTACAAAATGAGAAATCTGGAAAAAGCAAATCTTTACAGAAGGACCTCACTGCACGTTGGCAGCACGCTGGGGATCAGAGCTGAGCTGATGGGTCTGGAAGGAAAATGTAGATACTGGTTGGAGAGGCAAAGAATTAGATTTTGTATCTATTCTGAAGGCAGCTTCTCTGAGTGGATGATATTGAGAATGGGTGTTAAAGATGGGATGGAGTCCTGAACCACCTTTGTTTTTCTATCCCTATTAATTATTTATTCTTAGGTCTATTTGGTGAAGTTCTGCACAGCCTAGAAGCTGGCTTGTAAAGCAGTGAAAGCAGGCTTGGCTCAGTGCTGATTAGTGTGCAGCCAGGACTCATTACTTCTTGGCTTCCAGTTCAGTTCTTTTCCCTTTGGGTATTGGGTATTTCAGTGAAGTATACAGTGACCTCTTAAGGGTTTCTGACTTGTTATAGCAGAAAAGGGATGAACTTATTTTACAACGGCTTTTCCAAGCCAGAATTCTAGACTGGTTACCAAAACCAGATATGTTAAAAACTAAGCATCACAATTCATAAAAATAACACTTCCCAAGTTGTGGGGATACAAGTGTAGAACACTTGCAAAGCTCTGGAAGAATCCCACAGAGTTCGTTGCTCTGAGATTCCAGGGCAGATAAACAAGCACACTGAAAATCACCTGTGCTTTGAAAAAACAGAGCTGAGAGCTTCCATGTGTAGTGGGGTTTTGACCAGTCATGTTTAGACATGCTGCTAAAGAACTAGTTTCAAGGACTGGCAGCTTTTAAATAGACAAATAACAGCTTGTATATGCTGCCTGATGCAAGAAAATGCTTTCATTTGCTGTTGCCATGGTCCAGCAAGGATCTTAAGAAAGCAGGTAAGACTTTAACACGCTGAGCAATTTCCACAACATAGTAAAAATAAGGAACAGTAGAGATCTAACAGTGGAAATATCTATTGCATAAATTATAATCCAGAACATGTTATGGGAAAAGAGTAACTGTGAGGGAGATGGTCATTTAACTGTGAGAGATGGTCATATAAAACCAGTGCACTGTGCTTCAGTGAAGAAAAAAAGAGGATGGCTTTATCTGATATTTCAGTTCTTGCTTTTGATTTTTTTCTGTGTGCAGTCAGCTTCTGATCACTGTGATGATGTTCTGATGTACAGTATAGGCTGTCAGTCTGTGCTTTGAGTAGCACTTGTATCAGAACAGAGGGGGTGAGAACAGCTGATACATGGCATTGTTTAAAAACCATCCTGAGTTTGCCTTGTAACAGTAGAATTCTGATTGCCATAAATCTAGAGCAGCAGGGAATCTAGCCCTCTCAGCTGAGATAATTTCACAATTTCCTGTTATCTTCTTCACCCTTAGAAATTTCTTGGCAAAGGCATGTACCTAGTGCACATTGACCACATTTTGTTTTAGTCATTTGTCATTGTCATATTTTCTTACTGTCTTTGCTTTACAGACCCAGCCTAATTCAAGTCTTTAGGACCTGACTCATCAGCTTTGATTTATTTGCCTCTTTTCTATACAGTTGTAGAGCATAGCTGCCACTTCATGTAATTTACTTTGGCAGAATGACTCCTGAATTTCATTGGTGTAAATCAGATGTTTTTCTTCTAAGCCATAAAACCACAGTTCAGCTGCAGTCAGCTGAGTTTCAGTGTGCTCTCTCCATCAACTGACTGCAAAACACAGAGGTCTGGAGGAGTTTTATATGCAGAAATTCACCCCAGCACTCTCTAGAAGGAATCCCATAATTGTTATCATCAATTCAGTACTTCTCTAAAGCACAGAAACTAGAGCTTTTAAAAAGGCAGAGCTCGATGGGGTTTTTTTGTCTAGCTCCCTATCTATTCTGTAACTATTCTCTGGCTACTATTTTGTAACAAGTACTGATATGGTCTCAATTTATTATTTATTTTATTATCAACATTCTTTGGGGAAAAAAATTCAGAAGTACAAACAAAAATAATTGATGGTTCTATTTTTGTCCAATCTTTAAATATTTTGTGACATTCATCCATTTTGATCTTGTTGCCTCATTCTGTTTCAGTGCTGGGACTTTTCCATCACTCACACATGTTCATGAGAATGAGCCTATTTCAAACAGTCTTGTAATACAAATTCACTTTTCAGTTTGGAAAGTATTTTCTGGCCTGTTTTTGTCACAATCCCAAAGTCAACAATAAAGGGAGGAGGATATCTGGAATGCAGATTTTTGGGAATTTTGAACAATACCCCTGGTGAGAGCACAAAAATCACAAAGGTTCTGGTGGAATACAGATTGTTCTGCTGCCACTTTGATCACTTTCCTTTCCAAGCGAGAGGCAAGATATGAGAAGTTGTACTACTTGCTTCATTTCCAAGTTGAATCAGCTCAAACCCCACCCTTGTACTGTGTCCCCAGCACTGACTGTGAAAAGTTCTCCTCCTTTACTCAGTATAAGCTCTTATTTAGATTTCAGATAATTAAATATCATTTGTAGTTATCTACCTATGCAGAAAATGACAGTACTCTAGAGTGCAGAATATATTGCAATAAGCTTACTACCAAACAAGATTGGATTTAAATTCAGTAGTTCAGGAAGATCCTTTTGACTGGCTTAAAGTTCCCATAATCCCTAGACACAAGGAAGATACATCTATTTTAAAGTCTTTTTGTACTCCTGGTACAAGTAATACATGAAAGATGCAATTCATCTTCTTGGATATCTGAATTACTACTTCAAATGATTGCTTTTGTGCAATCGTTTGGTTGAGAGAGAAATTGAAGTCATAATTCATATTAATATGTTATTAATTTTTAGTGTTGTATGAAATAATTCTGAAGTTGGTAGTTGGACGTTCTCTCTTACAAATTTCTGGGTAATCCTGTAGTTACATTTAAATTACCTGGAAACAGGGCAGCTTTACTGTCTGCATCAAAAGTAAGTTTTACTGCTCTTGCAAGGAGAAATTTCTGGTGGTTTTTTTTCAGATCTCTCTAAATACTGGCTAGAGTAACACAAAGTCTCTAGTCTTGTGTGGCTGGCCAGACCTGCTCAATACACAAAACAACATGCTGGTAGTCACAATGGATTCTGATGCTATTATCATTACTCTGAAACAGGCTATGTTTTCTTGATGAAATGGCACAATGCCCTGAAAATAATCAGAGATAAGCAGAAAACCTAAATAAAATCCTAAGAAAGCAGTATTTTATTAGCAAAAGGGGGGAGAAAGTCCTGACAAATAAAACACCGTGTGACTTTGCATGAGATCATCAAAAACTAACGTTACTGTGAAATGATGGGATTTCATCAACAGGAGCCTGGAAAGACCCAGTACCTTTTTGTCAACATGTTTCTCACTCTCTTTTTCAGTAAATGGGCTCATGAGCATGTTGAAGTAGGAAATTCCCTGGATCAGAGAGCCAAAAGCGATCATATTATTCTATAAGTGTTAGTCTAAGCAGGGCAGAAAGGACTTGCAAAACTGAGAGACTGCTGAGCAGCTTCTGCCAACTTGTCTGTCCTCAGCACAAAGCAATCTGTGGAGTCAGTCCTGATGCTTCAGGAGAGTTAAGCAGTGAGGTGGAGTCTGAGCTGCTTAGTGCCCAGGTCAGGCAGAAAGGGCAGTGGGAGTCAGGAGTCCTGTAACTCTTTCAAGGCAAGCCACTGAACCACTCTCCAGTCACTTTTAATCCCTGATCTGAAATGCAACTGAATATTGTTACCAGCATTCATAAAACCTGTGTGGGTAATGGATGCTGACTCCTCAATAAATGCACATTTTTACCATACTCTGACTTCCAAAAAATGTAGCTCTTTGGCCATCATTCTGGCTGCATCCTGTTACTGAAAGTTATCTGAAGAAGATGTGGGATTTTTCTGCACAAATATAATTAAAATTTTAAAAAATTCAAATTTATTTTAAAATATTTATTTTAAAATTTAAATTTACTAAATTAACTTCCAAAATTTAGAGTTCAAAACAAGTCTGCAGTGTGCCACTGATGTCCCTGCTTATGGCAGGGAGATTGGACAAGGTGATCTTTATCTTTAAAGGTCCCTTCAAACTGTTCTTTGAATTCTGTGATATCAGTTTTCTCCTACTATGGGTGACTCCTCTCATTTCTCAGAAGGAGCTCACAACAGCAAAGCTAAACATGGCCTAGAGGGCTTGAAACCAGACACTGTCTGCTCCCTTCACTGTGCAGCAATGAATCCCATGAGGAAGGTAGTTTCAGGACCTGTGACCTGTTGACAAGGCATTGTGGGCTTCTTGGCAGGTGATTTGCCTTTGAGACTGCAATTCACTGCTGACTTGCCAGTAGTTTTGAGAGCTGTGAACCTAGGGCTGTGTTGGCAGAATACCCTTATCAGCTATGCAATTGGAGCAATTTACTGTGGTGTGATTTGTGACGTGCTCATATTCTCAAAGAAATGTCATTGCCCAGAAGGAAGGGGCTGTTCAAGTGAACTTAGTAAGAAATCTAAATTTCATTCCATTATTTTTAATTATGCTGTTTAGGTGTAACATTTTGAAGGTGTATGTAATGAGATGCTTTGTAAGGTGCTGCATGTATCATTGTGTATGTGGAAAACTTCAATAAAAATATGTGGTTTTATGATCTTTGAATGGAAGATTGAAAGTTACTTAATTATTTGCCTGTGTCCAATAACATTGATTTTCAAGTCTGTGGAACTACTGTACTTTCAATAGAATATTCTTCCAATGGAAGTGTAGGCTTCTTGAGGAAGGACCATTTCATTAACTGGTACCCACTGATCAGGTTGGTTTGGTTTGGGTTTTTTCCATTCTGTTGCTTGCCCCTGGCCTTTGGAGAACAACATTTACCTGAAGCCATAAAGACAAAGCTTTGCTTCTCTTTCTTGTTGAATTAGTTTTATAGCTTCTATCTAGATAACTGAAGTGTAATTCCATGTAAACCAGAATCTCTTCCTTAACTGTGATATCCCAAGTACTTTGCAGTTTACACCTCTGGGGTGGGACTGTTGCTCTGCAGCCCCATTTCTCCTCAGTGGAAGTGGGTGGGGGCTTTATAATTGCAATCAGGGATTACAAGACCAATCCTTAAGTGCAGTTACTTTACAGGGACCTGGGATTTAAAAGATTGGCTCATATCATATGCAAAATGCACTTCCATAGGGTGATACTTCAGTGAGAGGAATGTCAGCGCAGATCTGGAGAATACCTTCTCAAGTCTGAGCTAAAGGAGTGTTAGGGATAGCATAACAATTTGACTTTTTGGTATTAAACTGAAAAGACTGAAATGAAACAGGCAGGAATAATAAAGAATCCTGGCACCCCACCAAGTGTGAGGAGGCTGATTTAGGTTACATCTTCAGGCACAGTGAAGGTGAGTAGGCAGAGGTAATTCTAGGCAACTCACTACAAATTCTATACTGCAATAACCAGCCAGAATCACTCATCACCTGCCACTTGCTTTTGATCTTCTGACAACTCTGAGGACACCTACCTGAAGCTGTATAGAGTAGCAGGAATTATAACTTCTAGGGTGAAAAGAGTGTTTTCTGATGTACATTTCTGTCCTGAAATGAAGTTCTGAGCAGTTGTTGGTGGAGTATTTGCCATTGTCTTAGGCACAAGTTCTGTCTTTTCCCTATGGGCATGTTTACTATTCAAAATGATGAAGAAACAGAAGTCCCCAAGCAGTGGAATTTCTGTACCAAAAAAGCTTGATCACACAGGACTCTGGATGAGAGAGAAGTTCCTTTTTGTGATAATTTGGTCACTGTGCTTTTATGAACAGAACTTTCCTCCTGTGATATTTCCGAGCATTTCTTGTAAGTTATCCACTGTAGAAAACCAGGATGAAATCTAATAGTTTGGTCTGAGGGTATATTTGAAGGAGAAGAAAATATCTCCTGTAGAGATCTCCTGCATTTTTTCCAGAAACCGCCCCAGTGCTCTGGACTTTCAGATTAAAGCAGACAACTTGGCACCTGTGCCTGTAGGTATTGTCTTGCTGTTGGGGACAAAACCATGTTGTAGTGGGGAATTGCTGAGTCTTTTCTCCCTTTGCTACAGTGAAGAAATATGCTTCCTGATTCCTTTTGGTCAAATAGGTCTTCTGTCTGCTTTTATGTGTACAGATTATTGTCCACAATCTTAATAGCACAGGAATTAACTGCACATGTAAGGCATTATTTTGGGGTCTTTCCTCTTCTTTCCTACTGTATGGAACAGAAAAATTGCTAAGGCAAAATGTCAAAGTAATCTTGATTAATGCTGCTATGTTTTGTATTTGTGTATTGTGGCAGAGCAGTAAAACCCTTTTTTTGACATGATTTTGGCTTAATTTTCTTATTGCTGTCTCATTGGTGGTGAAGCAACTGGCTAATTGGTTTAATTTCTTTTTGTCTTTTTGTTCTTAAAAGCCAGCACAACAATTTACGAAACTCCAGTAACAATGACTAATTTTGCAAACTATGGAAAAACTTGTTCTGGTTTTTTTTTTTCCAGGGTAAGATGCTGAGACCTTTCTGTATGGCTTATACTCAACACATACTGTAGGCAGATTAATATATTTTTTTTCCCAGACCGTAATGTTCTTTTGATAAGAAATTGTTTCTGTTCTCTCTGATGAGGACAATTTAATCTCTTGGCCACAACAGCAGGCCAAAGACAAAGCAAATCTTCCTTTTGCTGCTGTTTTTTTTTTTTCTTAGTTTACTGTATACTTCAGAGACTTGAAACAGTGTGGCTAAAGTACTGCAGCTGCTGACCACAGAGGTATTTTGCTTCAAATGCTGTAAACTAAAAGCTAACAAATTTTAAAAATTGGTTCACTTGTACAACCAGTGAGTAAGCTGTGCTCCTTCTTGATCAGTCTCCCATTCTTGCTGCAGTGGGAATCTTCTCTCTGACAATCCCCTTCTCTTGCAGAGGGAATCTTTAATCTGGGAGGCCAGCTGTTCTGCTGGAGATGGTAGATGCATTCAAGGCAATGGTTTGCTTTGAGAATCTCATCTGTCTTTAAACTCAGGAAACTTGGAAAAACTGGGGGATTTAGAGGTGAGAAAAATGGCTTTGGACATGTTGAATGACCTGCTCACCTGCTCATCACCAACCTCACTTAACTGCTGCCACCCCTTACCCTCGACTCTCTGGCTGAATGGTGTTTGGTGTCTCAGTGATGCTTTGCAGTAGTTTTGCAGTGCGCAGACATCCTCTGCTTTGCCTGCAGCCAGAAGAAATTTGGCAAATAACTCTAGTTTTCCCAAGGACTTGATTTTTTTTTTTTTTTTTTTTATTTCTTTCTGCTTCTAGGTGTCAGTCAGTTTCTCCACCACCTCTTTTGTCCCTGCGAAGAAGCCCAGCCTACCCCCTCAGTGACAGCGAGGACTCTTGCCGCTCTACCCGGCTCAGCAAAGGCTCCAGCTCCAGACCCCGCCTCAAGGACTGGAGCAGCCGCTCGCCTGCCCTGCCAAGCCCCTCCACCAGCCCATCCGACACTGAACCTCCAAGCCACCCTCTCAAAGCTGTCAGCGTGGGTGCTTTGGATAAAAGGCTTTCTGTATTCAAGTCTGAGGACCAAAAGGAGAGTCCAAAGGAGGCCCAAGATGGGGACACGGTAGGGAGCCACCCGCTTGCTCGGAGCACTCTGTCCTTGGGCACTGCCACCAACTTGAGGAACCTCTCCCTCAGCCGGGCGAGCGTCCGCTCCCAGGCACTGGACATCAGGCAGAAGATCACAGAATGGGAATGCCGCCGGGAGCTGTCCCCCAGGACCAGTGTGTGTGTGGACAAGAGGGATGCTGGGGAGAGGTCGGGCAGTGAGAGCTGCCCCAGCGTGCTGACCTCTCCCTGCAGTGAGAAGACCTTTGATTTCAAAGGACTCAGGAGAATGAGCCGAACGTTTTCTGAGTGCTCTTACCCAGAAACAGAGGAGGAGGAACTTCTGGACAGGGATTCCTGCCATCGGTTTGAAAAGAGGCCAGGCAGGAGCGAGACTCCTGCTGCTGCTTTCAAGGGCCATGTGAGGAAAGAGTCCTCTGCTGTGCTCAACAGAATACAGAAGATCGAACAGGCACTCAAAGAGCAGCCAGGCAGAGGCCTCCCCCAGTTACCAAGTAGCTGTTACAGTGTTGACAAAGGGAGGAAAAAGTCTGTGACTTCGAATACTGTGGAGGGACTGAGTGAAACTCTAAGTGATAGCAAAGGAGGGAGTGTTATTTTGGGGAGTGAACCAGAAACACCTGCTGAGGCTGAGAAAAGCAGTAAGACAAAGCAAGGGGTCACTGCAAACTTGGCTGGCCCTAAACTGCTCCTTGAAAGCCCAGCTAACACTGCAGTGAATCCTGTCCCCAAGCCCAAACGCACCTTTGAATATGAGGCAGACAAAACCCACAAAAGTAAACCAAGCAATGGCCTACCTCCATCTCCTACACCTGCTGCTCCTCCTCCCCTCCCATCTACCCCTGCACCCCCTGTGACCAGAAGGCAGAAGAAAGAGTCACGCTTTCACAGAAAATCCCAGAATAGGTAAAACTGAAGGAAATGTCTTGTGCGCAATCTTAAAACAAATAATTGTACTGTCTTTTTAGTAATATTTTACATTATCCCTCTAATACAATGTTTTTGACTTGAGAAACGATAGGGATAGTGTGCAAGACAAGTGTTTTTTCCTCTGGACTACAAATGCACTGGGATGCACTGGTACAATACCTTTACATGTCTACAGTTTTGGAGTTCTCCAGCCCACATTCCTCAAACCCTGGAAAAGGCTCTAGGGTGCTGAGGTCCTGTCTGCCGGTTCACTGCAAAACATACCCACAGAGTGTGGGTTTCCAAAGCTTGTTACTAAAGCAGTTGTGTCAGCATTATGCAAGTTGATGATTTCATTCAGTTCATTGCTTAGAAGGGTTGTCTTGAATTACTATCAACAGCTGTAGAGGATTCATGCTGAGAAAAATGCATTTTGGCATTTGACAGAATGGCCTTTATATCCTTCCTGAGTTAATGGTGAGCAGAGTATATGGCTACGTTTCCCCAGCAGTCTGTGAATCTTGACCTGTTTAAACTACATGATTCCCTTTCACTTTTTGGAAATAGTACATGTATTTCTGCTCACCAGCTAGAATGCTGTAGGCATAGCTGCTGTTGAGTGTTCAAAGTATGACATTTGCAACAAGTTCACCTCTCTGTGAATGTGTATGATACCCACACACCCTCAGTATTTAGTGATGATGCTAAACAGCATCTCAAATGCACACAATCAGTTCAGTATCTGGTGCTTTATATTGCTTCAATTAATTAAAAGTTTATGTCAAGACAACCTGACCTGAAGTACACTGAGGCAGGAAAAGGATAAGTGAAGCTTTCAGATTCTGTTCTTTACTTTCAAGAGACACCTGCTTCTGAAATGGATCAAACAGCTCTGCTGATGTGTGTTGTTTCTGAGAAAGGGAGGACACGGGGAAGAGTATCAAGCTTTGATTAGCAGTGCTTAGCTTTGAGTTTAGGCAACTGTCTGAATTAGAAGTAGTAAATCCAGATTTTAATGAGGGTTAGTTTTGTTTCACAAACCTCTTTTTGTTCAGCATAACATTCCTAATGTACAGAAGAAAATAATTTCTGAATTCTCTGCTGTAAATTATAGCACTGAGTTTGAGACCATACAGGTCATCTGAGAATCACAGTATTTTGTTACAATGAGTTTGTGAGATACAGTTTTGTTTCTTTCAAGAAGAGGTACAATTCCTGCTTGCACCTGCTGTTCTGCAGGTTCAGTCTCCTGTTACAGCTGAGGTAGAAAACAACACCTTTTAGTAACAAAGCCTTAGTCTTGGGGGAGCTAGCAGGTATGAGCCAAAACCAAAAGAAATATTTATCAATTTAAGCTGTAATTAGTATAGCTGTAGGATCTACAATGTTACCATATGTGCCTGATGATTCTTGCAAATCAGACTGACATTGTACAAAGTAGATTTCCATTGGTCTGTAATAGCTTTACCATAGTTTAGCGATGTATCTGATCTGACCTCTGATTAATGATGATCTCTGTGAGTTTAAATCAACCTCCTAAAATCACAAGTTTGCTGTCTGACTTCAAGGCTAGATGGAAATACTTTATAAAATCTTAACTTCACTGTCATTGCTACTCTTCTTTCTTGATTTACAGTAAGGGTCATTCCATCATTTACCAAGTGTTTGAGACCATACTATTCATCTAAGAATGACTATTTTGTTAATTGAACTTAAATTTATTAATTGAAATCTCAGTCTCTAAACTGTTCTGTTTTTGAGAACAGGTATAATTCACTGTGTCTATAGCTTGTAGCTGTGTTTCAGATTGAACATAAGTGTGGTTTGTATTCACTGGAAGGTCATGAGAACGGACTGTGGATATTGATTCTTCTGATATTTTGGTTGAAAACACTGTTTCTTTGTGGTGACTAATTCAAGATTATAATAAAATTAATAACATCCTGGATATTTGCCTGCTAGCACAGAGCCAGTCTGTATTCAGAGGACTTTGTGCCCATGGTAGCTTCTGCACTGAAGACTGATGTGAGCTGGATGTTCCCTGGTGGTTGGAAATCCTCTGGCATAGATGCAGAGCAGGAGGGCAATGTCACAGGATAGGCTCAGAGCTTAGTGCCAGTCCACAAAACCATTCCTGTGGTCCTAAAAGTGTCACTGCATCATAGCATTTCTGTGAAAGTTGGATATTTAGCTACCTTAGAGAGTCTCATTTATTAGGCAGGTATGTCTTCAGTGCCTCAGCATCTCTTACAGCTGCCAGGAGGTGTGAAGGAATGGATTCAACTTTGTAAGCTTTGAGAAATATCACATACTTCCTTCATCTTTTCTCCATGTTCACATATAGGGGAAAACAATACTTCCAGCCTCACAAAAAAAGTGTCACAAATTGATATACTAAGGACTGCTGTGAATATAGAACTTAAGGTCCTCCAAAAGTTGGTCCTCAAAGCATGATATGTAAGGCTTTTTGGTCATTATATACATATATATTTCTTAGCAGAGCTCAGCTAAGTGCTTGAGTCAATTGCATTCTCATTACTAATTTTTTTTTTTTTGCTTAAAACTTTAGAAAATCCTTTGAATTTGAGGATGCCTCAAGTCTGCAATCCCTGTACCCTTCCTCCCCAACTGAAAATGGGACTGAGAGCCAGCATAAATTTGGATCCAAGAGCACTTTAGAAGAAAATGCCTACGAAGATATTGTAGGTAAGAAGCTGTTGCAGTACATGGGCTCACAATGGGATATGGAGTAGGGCTGAACTGTGTATTGTGGAAAACATGTTCTGTGAAGAATGTTCAGTGCTGTCAGCAAAGAGAGATTAAATGGAGGGTAAATGGGTTTGATGCATCAGTGCAAACATAACAGTCTGCACATGGGAGGTCTTGATTCCTTCAGACTTAATTTGGAGGTATTGGAAACAAACTGTTTGGTCAGGTTTTTGCTGTGCTTTTAAAAACCCAAATAATTATTTTTATCAAATAATGAACCTTGTCTTAAAGCCTTGAGTGGTGTAAAAATGCAGAGAACTGAATTTGAGATAGCATTTACAGCACTATCCAATAGCAAGATTAACCTCACAGGCCTTGTGTGATCATCCTGAGCTTTTCAGGACTTCTGTGTGGGCTGCCCCAAAGCAGCTGTTTATAGCACCATTCCTTGTTTCCCCTCGGTCCCAGTTCCTGGTTAAAGAAAAATTTCCTTTAACTCTAGAGCCATAAGGAATGCACAACAAAAATGCTGTTTTGATTAAACTTCACAAGAAAACCATGTTTCTTTTGGTCTTAGAAGGAAATATATGGCCTCTGCATACATTCTTTTAACATCAAAAAAGTTGATATAATTACTGAAAATTGGGCAGCCCTTCAGAGCAAAGTTTTTCCACCCAAGTGATGAATATCTGCTTTGTTTTTAACTATTTCAGTGTTGTATTATTACAACAGATACAAGGGGTACTTCATTTTACTCTGCACAATGAATCTTTATCTACTGAAAACTGGAGGGCTACCAAGATAGTCAGGGGCCCTAGAGCACATGTCCTCTGAAGAGACACTGAGAAGCTGAGCTTGTTTAGTCTAGCAAAAACATGACCAGAGGCTTTCTAAAACTGCTTACAAATGTTTAAAGGGCAAACAAAGACTATAGAACAGAAATCTTCTTGCTCATATCAGTTGGTACAGCAAGGAATAGTGGCCATAAATTGCAGCTTGGAGCTCTCTGTCCTTACACCCGAACTCTGTCTCTGGCTTGTCAGCCTCAGTGAAAACAGAAACTTTCATCTGTGCTCTCCCTCAATGCCATTAAAAAAAAATTCTTTCAGAATAAACATACACACAAATCACTGCTGTTCGGTGTCTTTTAATAAAAATGAGAGCTTTTGTAGATACTAAAAAGTTTTTTTTCTGTGCGGAGCATCATCACCCTTCTCCACAAACAGTCAGACCACAGGCAATTCACACTTAAAAGAATATTGTACATTACTTATCTCTGATCAGAACCTGTATATCTGCTGCCAGATGTTAGGTGGTAGTGCTTCTTTTACTTGCTGTGGTTTGTTAAATATGAAAAGAAAATGTGTGGGGCTGGTAAGAAGCTTTCTTCAAATGAGAAGAAATCTAGGGTTCATTAAATGGGCTCTTCCATCTCATGGAAACTATAGACCAGCTCCCTGCAGATTATAGTTTGGGCATTTTGGCAGGACACTGAGAAGAGAACGCAAAATTTCAGATCTGTGGACACACAGAACTTCATTGTTTTGTACTGTTTTTTAAGAACTTCTTTCAAGCACTTCATTTAGTACAGGCAGTCCAGAGGGAATAACAAATCAGTATAATTCGTATAAACTGTGAAGCATGATTAAAGACAAGCCAAAGTAGTTTGATCTCCAGCTTTAAAGAAACTATCACAGTTTACTGTATCACATCTGCTCAATTTGTACCAGTAGTCCTCAACCCCAATCTCTAAGTAGCACTTCTGTGCTCATGCAGACCAGGTGTCTGTAAGAGGGAGTTTATATTCTAGATTTACATTTACCTTCACAGCTGAGAAGAACTCCATCACTGCTGCTTTGAGTTTTCTTTGCAAACAGTTGCCATTAAAGGAAATGGAGGTTTTGGTTTGAGGGTTAGTTTGGTTTTTTTTTGTCTATACCTAGTTGAATCTTCCATCTTTCTAAAAGCTTGTAGGTAGTTAAAACACTGTCACTGTGGTAATAAACCACATAAAGTATCCTCCCACCCTAATGTAGAGTGACAACTTTTAATGCAAGTAACTGTAAAAACACAGGAAAAAAAGGCAGTAAATGTTGAGCAATGCTCTAAGCACTCTACTGTGAGACAAAATCATAAAAATAAATTCAGATTGGAAGAGTCTGGAGCTAGCTGATCCAATCTCTGCTCAGAGCAGAGCTAGTTTGAGTTAGACCAGGTTGCTTAGGGCTACATCTGATTGAGTTTTCAAAACAACTTAGGAGGATGGTTCCACTGCCTCTGTGCAGCCTGCACCACTGCTTAACCTCCACTATGAAGAATTTTTTCTTGGTATCACTGTGAAGGAATTTTTCTTTCTATCCAACCAGAATCCTCTTTATTGAGGTCCCAGTTCATTCAGACTTTTGTAATTTATATTGTATGCTCCAGCTCCAAACATCTTAGTAGCCTTGCTTTATACTATCTCCAGTCTGCTGATGTCTCTCAGGTTCCTGTCAAGGTGTCTTGATGGTGTCTCTCAGGTTCCTTCAGCTCACCCTGATGCCCCAGGGCATCAGCCCATCTCTCCTCTCTGTCCATCCTGGGTATTCACATGACACTGTGTTGGGGTACTGAGTGCTCTCACTCAGACTGGTACAAAGATCAAAATACAGCTTCTAAGCACTTAAATGCTAGGACTAGAGCTATTGGTTTTGGGGTTACTTCATGACCTCACCGTCTGATGCATGTACACAACAAATCTTTGTCTTTCTCCTGGTATCATTACACTGTTTTCTTCATCAAGACACCGATGAATTGCTATGGCTAACTTGGGAGCTGGTTTAGGAAACCCAAAAGTTTTAAGGTACATTAAACCCAAAACCGATTGTGCTTTGAAATCCAGTGACATAATGAACCAGATACTTTGTTTAATTTTTTACTATTTTTGTGCACTTTAATGGATAAAATATCTGCATTTAAAGTTCGAGACACAGTGGACTGAAAGACAGCAATCCAGTCTGCATTAATCAAGAAGCAGTTGTATAAAGGGGTGCACATTCCTAATTCTAATCAGAGCTGTATTCCATTTGGAAGAAACCATGTGGACTTCATTCATCTCCTGTACTAGCCCTCACAGGAATGTGGCAGTTGTAGTAAACTTAACGTTGTTTTGCTTCTTGTGGTTTCAAATGAGCCTTTAATCAGACCAAAATTGATGTGGGTTTATGAATCCTGTTGAGGGAAACCATGCTTGGCTTTGTGCAAATGCAAGAAACTATTGTAGTATTAAGAGATGTCTGAGATGGTTGCTTCTGCTGTGCTTGTGGACAACAGTATTTCCTGTCATCTGTACCATATGGTTTCAGTTTTCCCCTCTGTTCCCTTAAATGCAGCTGAGATATTTAAATATTGTTATTTAATCTCTGATATCTCTGACACATTTTTCACCTGGCAGCTAGAAGAAAGCACTTGTTACCATCACCAAAAAAAGCTGAATGCATGAAGTAAAGGCAAGGTTAAGGGCACAATATCAAGTTTAACTCAAGAAAATCTAGTAAAACCATATATATTATACTGTGTGCTTGTAAGAAGAATTGTGTTCCCGATTCAGAAATAAAATATAGCAGAAGTCTTTGACAGGGCAAGCCTTCCTAGTCTGTAACTTGTTGGAGTGCTGGACTCAGTAGAACAGTTGGAGATTTCCTCTAACAGGACTCTATGTAGATGTGTAGGTGACACATTGCTCAGCTGTGCTCTGGATGTTGGCTTTGTAGATTGAGAATGTGTAACTTGATGTCACACAACTCCATCTGTCCTGTCCAAGGAAAAGGCATTTGAGCTTATAGCTGCCTGGCCCTCATTTAATTTTCTTTTCCCAAGAAGAATGAAAGTTATTAAAATGCTTTTCTTCCCTAAAGAAAAGATCTGTGACTTACAGGGGTTTCTTGCTTCTCTGCTGTTTTTGAAGTCATAGGTAGACTGCTAAGCACATGGCCCAAGGGTACGATTATCAGATTCTTCTTCTTCTAGTGGGTTTAATATCTTACTGGTGCAACAAGAAGAGCAACTCATAAAGAAATAGGTTTATTTCAGCCACATATAATAATGCAGAGAGGTCTTGCCCCAGTAAGGTTCCATGCTTTCTGACTGGCTCACATACAAGACTGGTGCTTACTCACTAAGCTGCAATGGCACAAAGCATTCTTAGAACTCCATTACTTAAAATGAAAGTCAAAGCTAATGAATTACCCACATTTAGAATCTCCAGCTGAGATGAGGCTGTGCTTTTCTTTGGGACATGACTGGCCTGAATTTTTTTGCCAGACTTCTTTTGAGTGCTCACCATGTTGGGTTGCAGCAGGCAAACCCATGCTCTGTCTGGCTTGGCCACAACTGGCACGTGCCTAGAAGTTTGGGGTGACATTAGCCCTTCCTCTCTGTTGGTTGATAGGCTTCCTCATAGGCCTTTCCCCAGTCCATAGATCTCTTCCAGGCTTGAAATTGATCTTTTAGTCCTCTCTGTCAAACTCCTGTGAGGAGGAACATGTCTGCTACCGACTTCTGGCCAACATCTGTGTGGACCTGTAAACAGGATCCCTGAGTGTGGAGGAAATGTTGGTGCCTTAACCTTCCCTGTGGAGTCCAGAACAGCATGCCACTCTCTTTATCCCTCCCGGTAAGGAATCTCTCCAAAGCCAATTGTTTTGAATTCTGAAGTGAATTGGACATAGTGCATATCATGGAACAAATAGGATGATTTAGCTGTTTCATTGAATCCTCCATTACATGTGCCAAGAGCTGCAGAAATGATGACTGAGGTCAAGTTGGAAGGTGTTCCAGCTTGACATTGCTTTCAAATTAGAACATTTGCAAAGTTCTTCCAGTAGAAAAAGGTTAAAAAGCAAACCGATCTTTCCAGTAAAATCCCATCATCACATGCCCCATCATAGTCTGCCAGGGTTTCATATCACAATGTTTTCTGTCATATTATCAGCTGAAGCAAACTTGGAGAGATTGCACCTCTGCCAGCAATGCTGTGCTAGTTGCTTCTCTGAAAAAATGTTGGTTTTTGGTCAGACCTTTACCAGGTGTTTTCTGGTTAGCTGTTACTGAAAGACAGAGCTAGAATTGATACAAAACGATGGTGCAGGCAGTGATCAGGGAAACACATGTTCCTGTCTTCTTCCACGTGCCCAGTCTGTCTCACACAGTCTAAAAGGCATGTGAGATTTGGCAAGTGGAATAGTGGCAATTTTAATAATAGACACTGTACAGTAATGGCAGCCAGAGCACATTAAATCAAACAGTATCCATATGGGCCTGTCAAAGGCAGGCCAAATACGTGAGCTGTCTGATCCTATTGATGACTGCCTGCTGCTTTCTTGCTACACTGGGATACATGGATTTCAGTTATTTTTAATAGTCATCTTGTGCTTGCTTTTTATTTTTCTCTGTGGAGTCTGTCTGACAGCTAAACCATCAGCTTCTTCTGAAAGTATCCGTCAGCTCTATCACCTGGTTTTCTAGCCAGTGCTGCAGGTCATTAAAATAGAGAGTAAAATGACCCCTGAGGCTGTTCTCCTAAATTCTAGTTTAAATTCCAGGACTGTATTGAAGTCTTCAGGGTTAAGCCTCTGTGAAGTGCCAGGAGCTTAGGCGTGCTGATGCTGTACTGTGCTAACAGTTGCTCATCAGATATTTTCATGACCATGATTTTGGACCAAATGCTCAATCAAGGAATTTCTGGGGTGAAATTTCTTATTTATCAGCCATCCTAATTCTTCTCCATCTAATGCTTCATTATGATTAGAGCTCAAAGATCTTGCAGTTCCTGCAGAGATAGCAAGGAGCTGAAAGTATCTACAGTGTTTCTTCTGCTTGCTGCAAGGCAAAGCAAAACTGCAGAAATTAAGAAAGCTCAGACTGTTGCCTACAAACACCACAGACCTGGGCTCAAGAGGCCGATTGTATTTTAAACTTGTCACTTTAGACTGTTTTTCTGAGAGCACAGCACAGAGCTGATACACTGGGTTGTAGGACTGCAATTGGGTGTAACTTAGTACTGTTCAGAAATAACTATTCAAAGCAGCTATAATGTGTCTTAGCTGTAATTTGATATTGAGGTAGTTCCCCTTTCTTCAGATCCCTGGGGTATCTGCCTCAGCCGAGATGCAGTTTCAGTTTTTTCTGATGTTGAAAGAGCTCATCTATGTACTAAAAATCTAAGCTCAGATATTTTATGAGAGTGTGGAGATTTTGTGGTTTTCATCCATTTGATCTGAACATTCTCATAAATATCCCAGTGGCTTAGTTTCCCTCCAGCACTGATGGTGTGAATCTGTGTGTGTGTAATTCTATGATTAAGATGTGTAACTAATGTCTGCAGAACACACCTGGATTCTCACCATTGGCTCTTTGCACTCAAGTGCCCAGAGATGCTGGTGAGCTGTAAGTCTGCACAGTGCATGAATCCTGTGGTGTTCCATCATGCAGTGCTTGTACCCAGAGATTCATTCTAATTTCTTCCTTTTCAATGGCAGTAAAAGCAGGATTCCCTGGCCACCCTTCTCTGCTTGCTTCTTCCTTGCTCAGCTGTGTTTTATCTTAACCATTTGCAAGGGCTTGTGTGCACCGAGTGGGCAAGAGTTGGGTGAATTGGACTATATGTACAGCTGAGCAGATGCTATTGGCAGAGGGAAAAAAAGGTAATTCAAGGTTCTGTGGATGTCACCATTATGTGTGGAAAGGAACTGATGCTGCATCTTGTGTCCGTTAACAGAAACATTGCAAAAGGTTGAGGAGATAAGTGCCACAAGCATCAGAGATTCTTACACAATGTTCTCTTCAGTATTTCTGCTTGTCTGCTATTCTGTTCTGATTCTGTCTATCTGGGCTCTTTTCCTGCCCATTTTTTGCAGTGATTTGCAGCTCCTTGCCTATGTGCTCCTTTTTCCCAAGTCTGTCCTGGCATACCAGCTGCAGCTTTCATCTGTCAGTTCATTATAATGTAAAATACATTAATTGCCCTCTACTTTGTGCACATGCTCCAGCATGCAGGCAATGCACACTTTGTCATTTGTGAGGTGCTAACTCAGGAGCCTGGGCTTTCCACGTAGCCAGGAGGGAAAGGTGGTAGGCTCCCAGCTTGGGCATTCAGCATCACCCTCTGGAGACTTTGTCTGCCCTGCAAACATTTGCTCCTAATGTGGGAATCCAAGTTAGCATAAGTTGGTGAGCCCTTTCTTTTACTTGCATAGCTGCTGTTGTCACTTCTTGGCATTAAAAACAGGCAAGAGTTATAATCAGCACTCAGTGAATCACTCAGTTCTTCTGATAATTATTACTCCCACCTAGAAACAAGCGATACATTCCATTGCTTTCTTCCATTTACAGAGAAGTGTCTGCCTGCATTTTTTTCCCCCACTCAGCCTTCTTTTTACTCCTTTCTCAACATGAGACGGGGTTGCTGAGTCTGCCTCTGCTTCTCTTTGCCACCTGTGAGAGGCTGAGCAGAAGAATGTTGTGTGCCACCTCAAGGCTTGGTGGGACTGACTAGAAGAACATCACAGAGTGGGGAATTGCAAACACTGGAACAAACTCACTGATGCTTAAGCTCAAGGCACTGCATTCCTCAGGACTCTTCTAAAGATCAGTGGTTATTTTGGTTTTGGTTTTGGCTTTTTTTCCCCAATCATTAAGTTGCCTGTGAGATCTGAAGATAAATGTGTAGATAAAAGTCCTGTCTTAACTCAGCAGTTTGGTACACAGAATTCAAGAGAATGGGAAACCTGAAAAAAAATGTTTATAAAGGGAACTGATCTGGAAGCATGGATGGTAGTTAGAGACAATATTTGCCAAAAACTTGCTATTTCATGTGACCATATACATTCTGGTGTTCTGATGCAGCTTCCTTTGAAGTCAGTGATAGTGTGCTGTTGTCTTGTGTGGTAGCTGATCAGCCTTAATAAGACAAGTCTGGCCTCCATACTGCATGTTTCTCCTTTTGGCATCCAACAGAGACATCCATATGGAAAGAACAAGGATGTTTCCTTGCTCTTTCATTGTAAATGTGTTTTGCAGCAAGTCCAAATGAATGCAAGAGAACTGCAACTTGCAGATTGTGAACATTCCTTCCTTGGGTCTTGGGACTATAGAAGTGATGATAGAGTAGAAATGCAGAGATCAAAGCTTCAGACCTCTGAATCCACTGAGCTATGTGAAAGTTTCCCTCACTTTTGTTCTGCAGCAACAGCCTCAGCCAACACCACAGCTCTTCCCCAGAGCCTCACAACGGTGTGGGCTCTACATCTGCTGGTAGCAATCAGTTCCCAGGTTTTTCTTCCATGGAATGGAGTAGCAGTACAGAGTGAGGGTTAAATGCTGCTCTAAGAGTATCCTCATACATCTTTTTCAGGGTACCCTCACACATCTTTTTAGCTTGCTGGCCAACCTAGTTTTCTTGTCACTTGTCTTTCCTACTCTTGGCATCCAGAAACCAGTTCTGTCTGAGCTGCCTAGTGCTCTTTTGCATATCTGGGCTTCTAGTTTCATCCCCCAGGAAGAGCATATATATTTTAAAATGGTGGTGGTCTAAGGATTAAAAATTGCTGAAGACCTAGACAAATAAATTAGCTCCTAGTTCACTGGCTGAACCAAACAACCAGACAGTGGGTTCGAATTCCAAGTAAGCCAAAACAGATTGGTTTAGGCTGATCAGAGTATTTCATTAGCAAAGATGTAGTGGGGAAGTTTATTCTTTAAAAAAAAACCAACAAAACCAAATGTGAGGCATACTTGTTCTCCAGGCATGAATTGAAAATAAAAAAAATAAAAAAAATAAAAAAAAAGAATCCTGAAAGAATTTCCTTTTTAAGCAAATGAGAAAAGGAAAAGAAACAAGTTATTCTTGAACAGCAAGCCAGTCATCTGAAGAAACTCTCACAGCTCTAGGGAAAGTGTTAAAATCCCTGTGGTGTTTCCACTGACCTCCAAGTTACACTGAAGAGGAATTTTGCCTGAGCTTTCTTTTGGTAGAGAAAATGAGTCAGAAAAGCAGCTTCTGCTCATGGTTCCTTGCTCCTCCCTCTCCTCTCATCCAAGACTTCTCTGGGTCTGTTTCTATACTTAATATTTTAGGTCAGCTTTAGTAATGTTGAGTTTAGCTGGACCTGAGCAATTCTCTTTTCCATACAAAGAAAATCACCCTAAAACTTTTAAATGCTTTACAATTTAATAAAGGTTTCTTTTCAGATGATGGGCTTGTTTCTCCTCAGGAGTCTGGATACTATGAGGACTAATGTAATAACATTTGTGTTCACCAGAAAGCATATGGTCACTCAGTGCCTAATGTATCTGGGTACTTTGAAATCTGTTAATCCATTACTTAACCTACACTTGGGGTTACAAGGAATTTTGTTATGCTGGTACAGTCCAATTAGCTGTGAGTATGCAACAGCAATTTGCAAACTTGAACATTTATTGTTGTTATGATTGTCATATCAATCAATCAGTTCTGTAGTCCCTCCATAAGAGTTGTGACTTTAAACCTTTGTTGGGCTATTTGTTGCTTAATTCTTATTCTGTTCACTGCTTAAATCAAAAGATCTTTCTTGTAGTACCCCATGCAGCTGAAGGTGTTCTTCCCATGGGGTGTGTGGATTAACAATGGTGATAGTGCAGCCTCTAACATCAGATTCTCTCTGGATGAAATAATAAACTGTGACTGCCAATTCAAACATTCCCCAAGAGCAGCAGTTATTCAGACTTCTAATTAAAACAAACCTAAACCATTCATTCTTGTGCTTACATTTAGCTAGAAATCTTAGTATGATGCTCTACCAAAGAAAAACTATTTTTGCTTGTACTGTATGTGAACTTGCTCAACAAAACTTACTACTATTGTTGATGAATCAGGCAGTCTCACACTTCCAGGTTTAACAATAAAGTAGAAAGCACAAAATACTTTTGATTTCTATTGTACAATGAAGAAATGGAGTATTCTGCCTAGAAAAAAAGAACAAACTGGTAGTCAAATGAACTGAGGACTAATCCAGGCCTTACTCTCACTGAAAACAGCAATGCCTTAACTGTCACCTTTGCAAAAGTGGCTTCATGTCTTTCCTGTCCTGGGGAATCCAGATCTGGACACAGTACTGCAGGTGGGGTCTCAACACAGTGGAGCAGAGTGACATAATAACCTCCCTGGACCTGCTGACCATACTTCTTTTGATGCAGCCCAGAGTAAAGTTGGCTTTCTCAGCTGCGAGTGCACATTGCTGGCTCATGTCCAGTTTTTCATCCACCAGTGTCTCCACGTCCTTCGTTGCAGGGCTGATTTCAGTCCCTCCATCCTCCTGCCTTGGGGGTTGTCCTAGTGCAGGTGCACCTGGCTTTGTGGAACTTCATGAGTTTCATTTGGCCTCAATTCTCAAGCTTATCCATGTCTCTCTAAATGACATGATTAGCTGCTTTATTAGGAAGCATGATGTGTTTCAAAGAACACTTGGAAGATCTGGTATGACCAGGGTAGAAATTCTTCCCTCATAGTTTACAGTTTCCACTCTTCTCTCTCAGCACTGCTTAGTCAAAGTGTTCTTTCTTTTCCTTCTTTCAGGGAAAGAGAAAAGAAAAAGTAGCATCAAATAAAAGTTGTCTTGTTGGATGTAAGGGTGGTATCTTGAGACCAGTTATTTATTGCTATTCATTTCACACTGTGAGTAGCTGCTATAGATTTATAAAATCTAATGATACACTCTAAAGTAGTTGTGTGCCTTAGTTTTTACAATATCAATAAATTTTCCACAGCTGCGGATGCTCAGAAGCACATCTTGTGAAATCTTTGCAGTTTATTAAAAAAAAAAAGAAAGAAAGAAAGAAAGCAGTAAGAAAAAACAAAAAAAAAAATTGTCCCTCATAGCCAAGTTTTCCTCCAAATACTTCCAGCTGCAGCTAGAGGGATGAGTCATGCTGAAAGCTGAGCAGATTTTCTAAAAGCCTTTCACTTGGTTCACATGATTTTTTTTAACTCTACATTCTTGTCTGTTTTTCTTTAAAAAACCCAAAACAAAAACGTGAAGGCGAGTCACCCAAGGAAAACCCGTATGAGGATGTGGAGCTGAAAGGCCGTCATGCGGGCCGAAAATCCCATCAGCTCTCGGAGAATTCCCTGGATTCTTTGCACAGGATGTGGACGCCGCAGGACAGGAAATACACATCACCTCCCCAGGTAACAACCTGATGGCAACTGGCTTTCTGTGCTTGCAGTTTATTTGAAACTGTAGCAAGAAAATAAATCATGGCATAGGAGGAAGAGCAGCCATACTGGATGAGTAAATCTATCTGGGAAAAGAGGGATCAAATGCACAAGTTGTTGCTGGGAACTGTCTTGGCAGCTGTAGTTCAGCTTCTCAGCACTGCACTGCAGCAGCTGACAGCTCTTTGTGCTGGCTGCAGCCTGATGAGTTTAAGCAGAATCCTTCTGCCTGTTGTTTGTGAGCTGAATATGCTCTAAATTGCTTGTACGGCTGTACCTCTTGGTGAGTTGCCTCTGCCTGCGTTGCTGGACTTTTTGCAGGGACAGGGAAAAAGTGATCAGCTGCTTAATCTTGCTCATGTATTGTAACATGAGGCCAAGTGGGACTTTGCTACTGTGCAGTATGTAGCATGGCATCTTTTACTGTAAAATGGAGAAGGCCAAATATGCTTCCTCAATGAGTGAAGAAGAAAATAATCTGAAAAACCTGAATGTTTGCATTTAACAAGGCCGTATCAGTTGCTTTTATGGCACAGGGTAAAAGACCAGGAACTCATCAGTCTTTCCCTATTGTGGTGAATTTTCCAAAGCAGTCCAGTTTTTTGTGAACACCATAAAATGGCAGGTTACTTTGTTATTTATGGGATCATTGTGTTCATAAGGAAGACACTAAGTTTCATCACATAGTTACTTTAGAGATTCAAATACCTTTTAAAGGAACTTTGTTTTGCACTGAATAAACAGAAAAATGACAGTTGGACAAAAGGAACAACAATTTATATTTTTGTCTTGTAGAGAGACCTAGAACAAAATTGAATATATTTTCTTCCACTTATTTTGTGTCCATGCAAACATCACAGTTCAAGAGACAAACATCTTAACACCACTGAAATACAGCAAGCTTTATTTTCTGCTTTCTTTTTCTAGAATAAGATAGGAACATCAGTGTAATTGTTCTTGATTTTCACTACTGCAAGTGAAAGAGGCAGTTCAGGCCCTTTGGGTCTCTACCAGTGTCAGCCAAGCCTCTGAGTTAGGTTTGAAGACTCAAAGAGCTGATGTGATGTGAGGACATGGAAACGCATCAAAGCCAACAGTACTATTGTTTGGTTTTGTTTACTTTTAAAATATTAGATATTGACCCCTAACTCATTGTTTTGACCTTAAACCCTCTCCTCACACATATCCAGAAGGGCAGTGGCTCACCTGACATCATGTCCTTGTGTAGCCACCACTGGCTGCTGAGGAAGGGGAAGGCTCAAGCTGTTCTTGTTCCTGCAGCTCCCCTCGAAGCCCGGCAGTCAGTCCCTGCGCTCTGGGAACTGCTCAGACAGGAAGAGCCACCGCTTGCCCCGGCTGCCCAAGAGGCACAGCCAGGATGACATGCTGCTGCTGGCCCAGCTGGGAATTCCTTCCTCCCCTTCCAGCCTCAATGAGGACAGCCTGAGTACCACCAGTGAGCTGCTGTCTACACGGCGGGCCAGGAGGATCCCCAAGGTACTGGGAGGGTGACCGGGTGTATGCTGATGATAGGTCTGCAAGAGCTTGCAAATTTCTATCCAGCCTTTAGCCGTCACTGAAAGCTCTTTTTTTGTATCCTAAAGGAAAACTGACGTCAAAACAGAAATATTAACTTTCTGGAGTCAAGGCCTGCTCCTTTTTAACATGCGTGCATACTGTGAAAATCCCTTCCATAGGGAGTGAGAAACTGCCCTGTTCCAAGAGTAGCAAACACCTGATTGTCATCTTCTCATAAAGTTGATTTTGAGCCAGTTCTGTTTTCCACACTTTCTTTTAAGCTCTGTGGGCCAGGGCATTGTTGTGTGCTTAACTTGATGATTTTGAATGGGTGATGGTAAGCAATTATTATTTCTAATATCCAGCGACATTTGAAGTGGGTTTTTTTGCCCATCATTTGTTTACTGATCTCAGGAAATTAACTGTCATTGGCCTAATATGTTTCCCTTCATTTACTCACAACTTACCCCATCTTGGTAATCCTGTTGTCTTAATGGATTTGAAGTAAAAATTAATTTTCCATATTTCAAGGACTTTTCCCATTCAAAATGGGATGTGAAAAAACCCCCAAGCCACCACATAACTGAAACCCAACAAATCTTTTCTAGAACAGTATCAACAAAGAGGGGGGGAAACTGGTGATACATTTATTTTTGGCTTGTGAACAAAGTTCTTGGTTTTGAGTAAAACTTGGAAAGTTTGGCCATTAATTTTGTACGCAACTTCCTTTTAAAAATATTTTATTTAAGGGACAGACATTTTTTTCATATGAAATCATGTTTTCAGCATATGAATAAATAAGTTATTCAAACATATGGAATTAAAAATAAGAGAGTTAAGAAATGTACTCTGACATAGTAAAAGCTTTGGAGTTCAGCTGGCCTGTCATCTGTGGTCAAATTCTTTGGATAGATTAATTTAAAGTCATCTGACAGAAGAGTGTTTTGTCTTACTGATGCCTCATTTTCTTGTTTTGCAGCTTGTCCAGAGAATCAATTCCATTTACAGTGCAAAAAGGGGAAAAAAACGACTGAAGAAACTATCTGTGTCCAATATTGAGACAGCATCCCTACGAGGTATGGCACAAGCATCACAGTTCAGTGAATCCATCTGAATATTACAGGATTAACAGATTCCCTTCCTTCCTCTGCATCTACCCCAGGCTCTGCTTTGTTTAGAACGTTCTCCTCTGAACAATGTTAACTTTCTCTCTGAAAGAGGAGAATGAGCTAAAAATAAATGGGAGTCTTAACATTGTTTATCCTATTAATCCCATGATCAGATACACTTATCCAGCTCCTTCTTTGATTCATTTTTGAGTAATTTGAATCTGTAAGTTTTTCCAAAATTCACAATTTTTACCTTGTAATTCATGCATGCTTTTTCCTGGTGTGTGAATGTTACAGTGCAGTTCAGATTGCTTCTGGAAAGGCAGGGGCCAAAAAGAAATTCAGGCCATGTTTGTAGTAGGAATACAATAAAGCTTTAATGCAAGCACAGCTCAGAAATACATCTTGTCATAACATTACTGTAGCCCCGTTTGGTGAGTTCTGGTGATTGAGAACATCGTCCAAAGTTTTAAGGCTTACTTTGACTTCACAAGTGCTGCTTTTTTAAAAAAAAAAAAAAAAAAAAAAGAGCAGCCTGAAAAGTAGTTGGTAGGGTTAAAAATCCATTGTCCAAATGGCACATTCACTTCTGTAACTTAGTATAAGCAGGGGTCCAGTGAAACCAGTTGCTGTAACAGAATTAAATTTGCACTTTCATCAAAATGAAGCTCTTATTCTCAAAAAAATTGAAACTTAATCCAAGGAAAACACAATATAGAGGAGTCATTCAAACTGCTTATTTCAAGATATTTTAATACTGAGGAGAGAGCATGTGTGGATCACAAAGCTCAGTGTGAGGTATGATTTTTCCCAGTTTCACAACAGTAAACCAAGTTTATGTTTGCTTTGGTTTTGCATTAACTGATCCCTCTGATCCCTCTTTCTCCTTTGCAGATGAGAACAGTGAGAGTGAGAGTGACTCAGATGACAGGTTTAAAGGTAGGTGATCAGCCTTCAATAACTTCCAGTTAACCATTATTACAGACCTTACCCACGTACTTTCTCTTGCTACTCCACATTGTTCCTGTCAATGGCCTTTTTTTTCCTTCCTGAACTTTGCTAATTCCATTACTGCAGAGATTATGAAGTTTCCAACACAGGAGTATGAATGTGGAAAGCAAGGTCAAAAGAAGCTGTGAGGCTCTAACAAGGATTTGGCAACCGTGTCACATAATGAAGAACAGGACCTTTGATAGACTTCCTTTGTCAGCCATTTCACAGATACTGATATTTTCCAGACTGCCTACTGGGTGCAAACTTAAAGGGATGAGATTGGACAAATATGCCCTTTTCTTATTCATACACTGCTTTAAGTGTTTACTGCTAGCTGCTCTTGGAGGCAAGATTCTGGGTCTGATCCAGTGTAGCAGTTCTTACAATCTTTTGTAGGTCTGCAGTCCCCAAATCATAGAAATTCCATTATCAGTGCACATCCCCTGCACAAATTCTGCTTGAGCCAGGCCAGTAAAGTAGTCCCTCATTTTCTAAGAGTCCTGATACACAGAGAGAACTATTAAAAAATTAAAGGCAACAACAGCAGATTTTATTACTTAAAACCTATCATAGTTTTAGTAAGGAAGAGGAAAAAACAAAAGATCCTGTGTGACCTTATACTTTCTCTGATGCTCTCAGGGCATCTTGAGCCAACGACCCAGTTTTCACATGTGGCATGACAGAATTCACTGGATCCCCACCTGCTGGGGTGGTCTCTTTGTTTTCACCTCTTGCAAATAAGAAGCAATGGACAACAGTGGGGGCTACCTCGAGGCAGAATGAGGCAGGCTGATTCTTAGGATTTAGCTTCTGTAGCTGTGCAGCTACACAAAGACCCAATTACTTTATCAAGATAATGTTTGTGTTGCTGAACCAGCTGTGTGACAGCTGATCATCAAGGGGTTCACTTTGCTTTCTGTCAATTAATTACTGCTATGGTCAAGTGCTTGCAACATCTTATGTTCTTACCAAAAGAGACAGTCTGCCTTTTGCAAGCCACAGGCAGTGTCAGTGGAAAGCCCATTTCCTCTTGTCCATCTAGCAACAAGTTGCTGGATCAAGGCACATCTTTAAATCAGGACTGGATGTGACCATGAATCTAAGATTGCCCTTGAATAGACGTGGCACAAGCAAAGCAATCCCACAGGAGGCTCTTTGACTCTTTCCTTCCCCCTTCCCTGGGGATGGTTCCATGGCTTGTAAGGACTCTGTGCTGTAAAGAAGGTGAAAAGACAGTTTCAGTGGTTCTTAGCATAAAGCTGTGCTATGTAGGGACAGGTCACAGAACTTTTTTCACCAGTGTAAGCCAGGTCTCAATCAAGCCTGAGATGTGCCAGCCTGGAGGCCCTAATGCATTTGCACACACACATAGAGGGTTATAATCCAGTCTTACATGTGAACAAAAAGCAGTCTTTGGCAAGGTAACAGTTAGGAACTGCAAATTATTTCAGTGACTTCGTGTTGCATCACTTTAGTAATTGGAGAGAGTTTTGATTTATGGGTTCAATTAGTGAGAGAGACTACAGTATGATGGTTTGTTTTCCAAAGGAGAACATGCTTGGAATTATACACTAGCAAACTGAATGTTCTTTGTGAATGGCTGTGGCTTACACATACACATTACAGTCCAGGTAACCATTTGTCTTTTTTTTTTCTCCTTTCTGTTTGTTTGTTTGTTGGTTGGGTTTTTTTGTTTGTTTTTTTGTGGGGGGTTGTTTGTTTTTGTTGTTTGTTTGGGTTTTTATGTGTGTGTGTGTTTTGTTTTGATGCTAGCTCATACCCAGCGTCTGGTACACATCCAGTCCATGCTGAAGAGGGCTCCAAGTTATCGAACCCTGGAGCTGGAGCTGATTGAATGGCAGGAACGGGAGTTATTTGAGTATTTTGTGGTAGTGTCACTGAAAAAGAAGCCCTCTAAAAACACTTACCTCCCAGAAGTGACATATCAGTTTCCTAAGGTAAAGGAAAAATTTTTACTTATAGTTCATTTTGAGATCAGTAAAGTGAATAAGTAGAAAAAGTAACAGAAATCTAATTTTTTTAAAACGGAGTTAATAATTCAGCTTTCATAACTGTTACAAAGCAATCTGTTACAAAGAGAAGAGAAGGGCATGGGTAAGGTTACTGAAGACTTTCCCTGTTTACAAATATATCTTTCCCAGTGCTGGAGACTTTGGCCCGATTGTAACTGCTTCAAAGGTGGTGTTTAAATTCAGCTTCTAAATATTTCACTTTTAAGTCTGATATAGTCACTATGTTTGCTGTATTAGAATTTGTCAAAAACTCACTGAAGTCGACGGGAAGACTTTTGCTGATCTTTGCATTTCTCTTGTGCTCTTGCAGCAGAAAGGAATTTGAGTTAGTACTGTGTTTTAAGTGGCCGTTGTGCAACAAGGCCGTTGTGTTTAATTTTGGCAATTAAAATTTAAAATCCCTGCAGTGACGATTTCTATTGTACTAGCATCTTTAGGCCTGTCCTGGGGTCATGCTTCCCTCTGCCAGGCACAAACAAAGAACAAGCTGATGGTCCCTTGCTCTTCAGAGCTCATTAGCAACTCTCCCTCCCCCGGAGATGCTGTGAAGCTGGCACCGAGCAGTATCTGCCTCAACCTCCCTTTCTCCCCCGCAGCTGGAAAGACCAACCAAGCAAATGCGTGAAGCAGAGGAGCGCCTCAAGGCTATTCCTCAGTTCTGCTTTCCTGATGCCAAGGACTGGCTCCCTGTCTCTGAATACAACAGGTAAATGGTTGGGTGCTCTGCTGCTGTACAGCGCTGCTGGAGTGCATCTGCAGCAGCCACGGGCTCGGTGATGCCCAATTAAGGAAGCAGCAGTTGGATTCTTGGCCACTTCAGGCTCAAGCAGCTGCATTTAATTAATTTTTTTTTTTTTTTTTTTTAGAGTTCTGTATTATTATTCCTCTCCGTTCTGCCTGCCTCACAGGCCTGTGTAGCTGAGGGGACGAGGTTTGAAGGTTCCTCTCAGTGATAAACGCAAAAGGGTAAATGGAAGAATTTAAAATAAGTCTTCTACAGGGCAGGGCCCTGCCCATCACTTGCTTTACTCATTTACCCCAGAGTGCCTGTCTAACACCACAGGACACCTTCAACTGGCCCAAAGCAATGTCGTTCTGAGAACTTTTTTGGAGGTGAGCTCTATGGCAGCAGAGGAGCCCTGTTTCCCTCTACTCAGAGATGAATGGCTACAGGAGAAAGGCAAGGGAAGGGAGAGCCAGGTTTGCAGTTTATTTTTGATTCAGAAGAAACCTCAAAAAATGAATCTTTTTTTCCCTTGTGTCAGTGTGTCAGAACCTGTTGATCTGAATGTGCAGAAGTAGTTTAATAGGCAGAAGGGACAGAATCATAGAATGGGGTTTGTGTTGGAAGTGGCTGTTAAAGGTCATCTAGTCCAACTCCCTGCCCTGAGCAGGGACATCTTCAACTAGATGCATCTGTAAATGAAGAAATAAGACCTGTTCAGAGTGCCTAGAGGGACTTTCAGTGGTGGCAAGGTACTAGCATTTACCTGCACAAACTACTGTAGCCAAAAATATGTATGGAATTTTTATTGGTTTATGCATGGCACATGCAACATAACCATGGTATATGTTATGTTGCTTGGTTGTATTACTCAGTATGTGGAAGCACCTGAATAGTGAGTTGTTGAAAACACTGGAGAAGTGGAGAGTAGTGTGGGCAACACTGGTATGAGAAGCACACAGCCCTGCAGCTGCACAGATGAAAAGCACACAGCATTTCATCTCATCTGCTGCTGCTCTCCTAGACAGACTATTCATGAGCCCACGTTTGTGAAACAAGTTATCCCTCCCATATACAACTATAATTATATAAATTGTGGCATTCCAGCACAAAGAAAGTGCATTTTTTATAATGCCACTTAAAAATTCCAAAGCAGTCAGGGATGTTTCTCAGTCCAGGTACAAAATCACAGACCTGCAATTACCTGTGATACAATTATAGCCTTGAACTGTTTTACTTCTTTGTTGCCAAGTACTTATCAGGTACTTACCATAGACATGGATACAAAATAAGCTGGATTTTGGAAATCTGTGTTGTTTCTGGAATAAAAAATGATTCCTAGTATCTAAGGTTGTCTCTTGAAGAGCAAAGCACAATCCAAAGACAGAATCTAATTAAAAGGTAAGGGAGACACAGCATTTGATTATTGCCCTGAAAATCTGATTCTTGTGTTCCTTCTGGAGTACAAGGGGGCTGCCATCTTACTGAAAGTCAGCACCCATGTCTTCTCATAAGATAGTTAGCTTGTCCAGAACTGTGCAGATATTTATTGCTCTACTGCTGATGGAATTTGTCCACAGAATATGTCCAGATAATGGGCAGAGGGTGACAAAATCCTCCAGTGGGTAGAATCTCTGGCTAAGGCAGCAATCCCTTTCTAAATTATCTACCTCATAGCTATGCTCTATTTCTGACTGTAAGATCTGAGCAATTTATCTTCTTGCAGTGAGACCTTCTCTTTCATGCTGACTGGGGAAGATGGGAGCCGAAGGTTTGGTTACTGCAGGAGGCTTTTGGTAAGTACATCACCATCACCTCAAAATTCAGAGTTTTGTTAAAAAATATCTCAAAACTATGGTATGAACTTTGAGAGTGTCTCCCATGGTTTTAGAAGAAAATGGAGTTACTTGCTCAGAAATTTGGAAATGTCAGGAACTCAAGTGAAATAAGAATTTGTCATGGCAGTCTCAATCAAAAAAGTTTTGTAGGAAATACATATGAATCCAGAAAGTTTCTTGTGTATCACTTACTTTTAAAATTCTTTATATTACATGCTTTCAAACAGAATCAGAAATACTACAAAATTACTAGCAGAGGCAAATGTGGTATTTCTAAACATTTGTGACTAGCAGTTTATGGCAGCATACATCTCCAAAGTACTCTGCCAGCACTGCCTCATCAGTCTGCAGGAGGTCAGTGCTATAGGTAAATAAGCCACCCTGTTGAGTAGGAGAGCAACAGTGGTGGACAGCAGGACACTATCAGCATTTGCTCAGAGCCATGCAGTAAGCTTATGTCAGTGCTGGGAAGTTTAGGTTCTCAGGCTCCTTTTGAGCCTCCTCATGACCGTGCTCTTACCCTGCTCCTTGCCTATGGCAAAGCTCCATGACGTGCAGACAGCAGATGCTCTTGTCTGGGAGGTATTGCTGTGTGTGGTTCCTCTATTTGTAAGAAGCTTTGTTTAAACTAACATAACAGAAAACTTGTTTATCAATTCTGTGGGCAGTATTTGCCAGGTAGCATCACAGACTCAGTCTGTGTAACACAGTGTGTAAGTGTGGGCCAGAGCAAGGTTTATATGTGAGAAAGAAATGTCAATGAAGACTTGTGTTGCAGCAAATCCAGGGCTGGTCAGATGGTGATTCAGAGAGAAACAGATGGACTCCCCCAAAGGTATCCTTGCTGGTGTAGATAAGCAGAACAAGATGTAGGGCATCAGTACAATTCAATCACTTTTTTACGTGTTGTCATTTAAGAGGATAATCAAGTATATTAAGAAGAAAATAACAAAACCACAGAAAATGATGGCTAGAATTAAGTTATGAAATGTTTTGACTAAACCACCTAAGGGTGGTTTCAGACTTTTACATTACTGGGAATGGTAGCAAGTTTGGAGTCATGCACAGAGCTTACGTTTGTGAAGCACAAAACAGTTGATCCTGGACCAGGCTAAGAATGAAATAAACAGCCTTAATAAAAATGATGTATTCACAGGAATGCTGAATTTGTTTCTCAGTGAATGGTTAATGGAGCTTTTCTTTTTTGCTTACTTAAGGCTCAGTGAAATCTACTCTACATTAAAGGCAGGATAAAGATAGAACACTGACTTTCAGGTGGTGCAGAAGATAGGTTAGCATGCTAGGAAATACCAGGAACAGAATTTCTATAACAACTACATTTTTATATAAACAGTGTTTTGAGACAGCATTGCAGATTGGTTTTATCCTCGATTGGCTATAGGAAAAATTAATCAACCAGATATCAAAAAATATCTACCCCTTCTAGAGCATTTGGCAGTCCATGGCTGGATGGGCCAACCAGCCTGATCCTGTGAGCATGACTGCCTGTGTCTTCTGTGGAGGTTGGTGTTATCATTCCTTTGTTTATGAAACAAATACTTTTTCTCAGCCTTGTTGTGCTTTGGCATGTTGTGACATGAACAAACTGTTCTACTTTTCTGCCTTCAGATTTCAGATTCTTCCAGACCCTTTCATTTTGGGGTGTGTATATGTGCTAAAACCCTGCCAAAACTACCTCAAGGGATGCAGTGACAATTATGTTCTGTTTGTATTACAAATCCTGTACAGTATCCTCTTTAAATGTACTTGCGTTGTTTTGTTTCATTTTGGCACAGGATTAGAATGGAATGTAACCTATTGTACCACAGCAAACAATCTGCCCCTCCATAGACAGCACAAAGTTTTCCAGTTACACCGTGATACCTCTGAGGCAATCATGTAACTACTGGCCTAGTGACGTGATGGAAGCAGCATGTATCTCTTATAAGAGGAAAGAGGCCAATGTATTGTAGAGATATTAATTCTCAATACTACACCATTTTACTGCAAATAAGACATTTTTTTCTTTTAATAACTCAGATGAATTTAACCTTCTTTTCCATGCTAATTCATCATCTTTTGCTAGGCTCTTTTCCAGAGCTGCTCTTGGGCTGAGGCTCTGTGACACGTATCAGTAGCAAAGATGATGTAGCAGTTCCTGCTGAGGGCTTAACCTCCCCCAGCCAGCCATGTCCCCCTCCAATGTCCCCAATGCCATGGGGCAGCAGCCTGGGCAGAGCATGAGCATGAGAACAGCAGGAGCACATGGTGGGAGGGAACAGGGGTGAAGTGGAATATGAATCTAAGTGCACTTTGTAAAATACACATTTTAAAAATTCGTTTTAGTGTATAGTTTCATTTTAGAGATTGCTTGTATTTAAAATGTTAAAAGATTACTTTCTGAAGGGTGTGCCAGTACTCTTAGCTTTTCTCTATCAGTGCAGCCCCACAGCTTGTGCCCAGTAAGAGCATGGTGGATATACAAGGATCACAGTGGGGAAAACAGGGACTTTCTCAGTGGGCTTTTTCTGACAGAGCCTCAGCTGCAAGACCCATGCACCGGAAAATCTGCAAAAACTTTCCTTACTGGGAGGGCACAAAGGGTCTCTAGAGCCCAGAAAACTGGTGTAGACAGCCAGAGAGATACCAGGCCTGTATCCTTTGGGAGATGCTTGTATCCAGTGCAGCTCCTCAGCAGCCTGTGCTGTCAGTGTCATTGTGATCAGGATCCACAGCTATGCCAGCTTCTATCCCCAGGGACACTGTGGCATGTAAGCTCCTTTTTATGGGATCTTCACAAGCATTTTGGCCTTTACTGTCATGGGAGTTTAACCAGATGCTGAGGGGTGCTAATTCCAGCTATTGTGGCAATACTAGAGCGTAAGATATCTGCATCCTAAAAACAGTGTCCTGCAGTTCATTGCCACAGCTGGCATCTGGTTCATGGGAACAGTAGGAGACATTTATATCTTATAGGCTGCCCTATACACCCAACTGAAAAGACCCAGTTCTCAGAGCAGAAACCCTGGCAATGTCAGAATTTCTTGGCTGGTAACTTTGTACTTGCAGAAATAATAGGAAAACTTGCAGTCTGTTTCATCCTATCCTACCTCTCCCTTATACAAAAAATGCTCCTCCAGCACTTTTCTAGGATAAGGCAAGCCAGCCCCAGGAGTCAGTGGAAGAGTGGATGCCCGAACATGAACTGTGTATATTAAAACATAAAAAACAGTTACTAGGGGTGGAACTAGTTCATCCTGCATTTGCTGGGGCAGAAGAGGAGAATTTGTTATGCTTTGAAAGCAGTTTTGTGGGATGAAGGCTGATGTTTATGGAACAGGAAAAAAGAAAGCTCAGTAGAAAACCTTTTTCTCCCTTTGTCTTCTTCCCTTCATCCTGCCCTCCCCAAACACCTTTGAACAGCCCTGTACACATTGGGTGCTCTGGCATCAAAAGTTCATGAAGACCTTATGACAAGCTTTTGGATTTAAAACACCCACAGCTTTCTCATGGACTGAATTTGGATTGGCCCTAATGTGGAATCAAGAGCTGCCACAGAAGCTGGCTTGTGACTCATATTCATTTTAGACTCTCAACATTTGAGCTGTTTTGATTCCTGACACCATTAACATGTCAGAAACATCTCTGATTCTGGATGTGTTGGCTTGCTGGTGAGGCTAGGGCTTGTGTGTCCATGAGGATGTGATCTCATCTAACACAGTAACCTGATTTCTGCAGACCTCCTTTTCAGTCTCTGTATTTGTAGATGTCATTATTTAAATTAAGCCAGCAACAAAACTGCAGCACTCCCAAGAAGGAGCCTTGCTGGATTTTCAGCATGTCTCTTTCTGAAACTGCCAAGCCTTATCTAGTATATGCAGAAAAATCTTCATGGGAAGCATCTCCTCTATCTTCTTGGTTTCATACACTCAGGATCCACACCCTATCAACTTGTGAGTTGCTCTAATATAACTGAGCAGGAGAAATGTGCTGGGAAAAGTGTGCTATGCCAGACTGGGAGGAGATCTCTGAAGGCTCTCCTAGGTTTTGAGCACGTGAAAAGGGAGGTGTGATTTGAAAGATAAAAATTTCAGGCTTTTTTTTTTTGAGCAAAAATCTCCTCTTTCTCCTGCCAAGCAAGCTTTGGAGTGGACTTCAGTCAGTGAACTTCAGACTAAACTCACTATAAAAGACCATCCTCAGCCACTTGCCAACCAGCCCTGACACAGATCTCAGCTCCTCAATCTCGTAGCCAAGTTCTTGTCAGTTTATGTTTATCCTTTTGGGAAACTGCCTCATTATCAACAAAACTCATTAGCATTTTGATTTTGATACTGGACTACGGCTGAAAATATCCTGGGCTCCATGAAAACAAATTCAAAACAAATCAAAACATCATCCCTCCATTCCCTCTCTCTTCTTCCAGGAGGAATGCAGTGCATCCAGGCAGAGACACTCAGGTGCCTCTCAGCTGTGTGACTTTACCATACAGCTGGACTGGACCTACTCATCATGTGGAAGAGTCAGCCTTGGAGGACATGACTTTAAGCCTTTGTAGCTACCTCGTAGAAAACAGTCTTCAACTTGAAAGCGCTCTCTTCTGGGAAGAGAGAAGGTTAAACACCTTAAACTGTTGGCCAGATCCAGTGCCCAAGTCTCCCCTAGTGAAGAGAAATGAGTCTAGGATGAGAAGGAAGGAGTGTTGTGCCCCATACAGTGTTTACTGGGAAAAAAGCAAACTAAAGCCCAGTGAGCAGGTGTTTTAGATCTGTCTTTGAGAGGGATATAAATGGCTGAGAGGGAGATTACGTGAAGGGTTGCCAGTGCTCAAAATTCAAGAAGTCCTGTCCCTCCCAGTGGCTCTGCCTGAGGGTTTTGCTTCTTACCTATTACAGATGATTTGTGTGTCTCTGGGAAGCTGTGCTGTTTGCAGTAATGTCTCTGAAATAACAGAAAAGGATGTTGCTATACAGTGAGTGCAAGGAGGGAAGAATCTCGGCTCCCAGAGACTTGTAGCCTTTAAGATATTTGAAAGCAATGGTATCTCATAAAAGAGAATCTTTGAGTAAGCATTAAGCAGTTATTGTTTCTGCTTTCATAGATGACCCAGGAATGTGATGTTTTTACTGGCACTCAGTGAGACAGCTCTTGGTTGGGAGCTATCCAAAGCTCCTGGCATGGCTTCGGCATTCCTGTAGATTTGACACAATGATTTTAACCAAAATCCCACATGCTTGATATAATCACTCAGTGCCTTTAGAAAGGGTTTTATACCTAATATGGACAAAAAAGGGCTCTGCTTTTCCAGAGATGTGACGTGTAGCAAGCAGGTTTGGATCCCAAAATAGACTCAGCTGTATTCATTTAGCTTTGGTATTTTTTGAGGTCTTTATTATAACAGGCAGGCACCTGCTGACTGTCCAAATCTAGATTGCAATATTCAGTTTTAAAAAGCATAGCTACCCCTCAGTTTCTCTTGATTTACATCTGTGTGGCATATAGATGTCAAACACACTACAGGGAAGTTAATCACTGTATCAGCAGAGCCTAATGGTGAGACAAACACAAAAACATATTGGCCTTCTTTGTGGATACCAAGGAGGTGATGAGCCATTTTGGCTAAGTGTTCAAGTGGGCAGAAGCTGATGGAAACAGTGACTGAGGTCCTTTATCACAGGGCTGATATTAATGGAGATGATTCTCTCACTGCTGCATATCAATAATGTGCAGCTGAGCAAAGAGGTGGGGGGAGGCCACGTGAATCTTTTAGAGCCACTGTTGACTCCATGCAGCACAACCAGAGCTGACTCCATAGGACGCAAGGAAGTAAGCAGCCTCACCTATTGTCTCAGACCCCACTTTCAGCTTTTTGCTGCTGGGGTACTGGGGTTTGCTAGCAGCCCAGCAGCCTCCAGAGCCATAGCTCCTGGAGGAAGCAGCATCAGGACTTCTTTGTGTTGTGTCTTGGGACCACATGTGACTGCATCTGAAGTCAACAAACTGCCTTGTTAAAACAACAGCCCCTAGGAGGTTTGTGCCTGCTGGTGTGGTGAAAATCAGTTACAAATATGCCAAACTGGAATGCTGTGTGGCAGGTTATTAAAAATAGAGAGGGAAGCTGCTGTGCATGGATGTCACTGCCATCTGCATGCATTGTGCATGTGCAGGACACAGCCAGACCAGCTCACAGCTCTAAGGACTTTGCCAGTGAGCAGGGATTTTCTGAAGTGCTCAGTGTTGGCTGATTTTCCTTCTTTTCCAGTAAATAAGCTGCACCCAGCAAGTGGCTTTGCACATAGTGCTGAGGGACCTTTCCCTGCAGCTGGGTATGCAGGGCTGCAGACTCCAGCATGCTGAGGGAACACGTGCTGGTCAGGACACTTTAAACTGTTTGCTTCTCTAGGAGATAACTTCAATATGATGGTTACAAGGGATGGTCTTCATAGGGTGGAGTTTCTTTGAGGTGTGTGGATCATTGATTCATACTTGCTGCTGTTGGAGTTATTTAAGAGTTTCATGTTTGTCATGCATGAGTATGAGGAAGTTAATTATTTAGCTTGTGCAGCTTGGCTTTGTTTAGGCCTATGAGCTTGCTTTCTGTAAGCTGAACACCACAGAGCGAGTGAGGAACTAAAGCCATCACAGCTTTCCACAGCATCGTAGTTCTCCTCTCCCAGCACACAGCCCCAGGTTGGCCCCATTCCTCATTCTGCAGCAGGAGCAGAGGACAGTGATAGGACAGCCATGTGTTTACAGGTGTAGTTGTGTGTTTTTATGGCCACAAGCTGGAGAGCTTGGTATTGGAATACAGATCCAATGTGCTGTGATTTCCAAAGTGGATAAACACTATTTATGCTTTTTAGTTTCCTGTCGTATGGAAGAAATACAATGCTTTTCCAAGAGCTGCTGGAGAAATGGATAGTGAAAGATGTCACATGATGGCCCAACTGTGTGACCAGAGAGAGAAGTGTATTTCTTGATGACTCCAAATTAATATGTAATATCACTCTCTTTTTTACTGTTATCAGCCAAGTGGAAAAGGCCCACGCCTACCTGAAGTTTATTGTGTCATCAGCCGACTGGGATGCTTTGACTTATTTTCCAAGGTAAGGTGATTTTTTTTTTTTTTTATATTGCATTTCTAACTTAATTGGTTACTGAGACACATCCACAGTGATCAACAAGATGAGAGGAATTCCTTCCTTTGGTGGGAGATAACTATTTAACAGTTTCTGTTTTGGATATTCCAGACCTATTATTTGGTTCATCAAAGAATGTCTTATTATTTCTGTGACTGAGGCAGAACTTGATTCAAAAACCATCTGGGTGTCTGTATGATATGGCTGACTGATGTTTTTTCCATTGTATTCTAGAGCTGTTCTGTGCTGAGCTGTGATTCTTGGCATCCAGAGCTTGCATAATATGCCAGTACCACTTTTATTCCACTACCCTGTGGAATGATGAGGTTAAGAAAAACTATTATTTGATAAGTGAATTCTGTATGTTTAACTCTATTGACATATTTTTATATCCCGGGAGGCTAGGAAAGCAGGGATAATCTTTTAATTGGCCTCCACAGTAAAGAATCCAAAGTTGCATCATATGCTGATATGGCTTACCTAGGCAATGTATTTTTTGACACAAGAGATTTGAGACTGTAAACAGGGCATTGTGGCTAAATTGAGAAACTGAATAACTGTAGAAGCAGGTAGGTGTCAGCCCCAGAGCCAGAAGCATTGTTTTGTAAGACAGAATGTTATTAAAATTAACTATTAATAACATTTCTGATTGATTAAAATTTAAAAATATCTCCCTAGCATCCAATTTAGGGTCTCCTAGTCCTCTGAGAGCATGTCCTGAAAAATCCAGTGAGCACCTCAGGGTGTCACGCTGGATTTGTTGGTGATCTGTGGACAACAATGATGAATGTCAGATGGACATCTTCTCTTTTCCAATTTTGATACAGTGTTCATAGAAATTTTATTATAATTTGCCAGAGATTTTCACATCAGATATAGGACTTCCCACAGAACTTACACAGATTTTTCTTGTTCATTTGTATAGGAATAAAATTAAAAAGAACTTGTAAATAATTGAAGTTAATAAAAATCATGGCATTTATATTGTTCATATGATCTAAAAATCATGCAGAATGTCATGTTCAAACATTCTGCAAAGCACGTTCCAAGCTTTTCTAGATAAAACTTTGCTTAAGACAAATCTTGTGTGAAGAACAACTGGATTGCAATGGTTAATTGCAGTTCTGCTTCAGGCATCTTTCATAAAGCTCTGAAATCAAGGGTTTATAACAGTGTCTCTCAGACATACTATGTATCTAAACACAGATATCTCTGAGTGAAACAGAATGCATTGTTCTGGGAGAATAACACAGCTCACCAAACTCATGGTATGGAGAGAGGCTCTTTGTTTGTTTTTCTGGTTTTTTTTTTTTTATCTAATTTTGATAGTGCACTGATTTGCAAAGGAAAATTTGGGAGAGGAAGAAAAAGCAAAAAAATTATAAAGGCAGACAACTTAAGTTTCTCTGTTACAACTGAGTGTCACTGCAGCTGAGATACAAAGCCTGAAGCAGGCAAGGTCACACCAAAATTGCAAATAATCTGCTTTCCCTGCTCAATCTGTAACTTGACAAAAAGTATCTGATCATCCAGACAGAGTGAACCCAATTTTGATGGGTGAGTGTAATTTCACTGCCTTCAGCAGGGGATGTTCCCAGGCATTGTGGCACACAGACCCTGGCCACATGGGCCTCTAATTCTTGGTCTGTGCCAGAAGGAAGGCTGCCACTTAATTGCTTATTGGGCCCTGAATGAGACTGTAACAGACCTGTGCTCTCTTTCACCTACTAGCTTGTGGAGAGATTGGGCCACAAAAGGACCCCGTGGCACTGGAGTCAGGTGTATATGGTGCTGACATGTTCTGTCTCTTTCTTATGTCTTACTAATGGGTCAGATCCTGGATGAAGTTGAAAGGAGAAGGGGAATATCTGCTGCCTTGGTTTATCCATTTATGAGGAGTCTAATGGAATCTCCTTTTCCTGCACCTGGAAAGACAATCAAAGTCAAAACTTTTCTGCCTGGAGCTGGAAATGAGGTAAAAATCAACTGCAAACATTAAAAGTCAAAGCCTCCCCCCTTACCATCTGATACCAAACTGCAAAAGCCAACCAGGAGGAGAAGTACCAGCCCTGCAAAGTGTGTGAGGTGACACAGCCTCAACACAAGTGTTGATATGCTATTGCTAGTTCCCACTGATGATTATAGGCACAGTTATTGTTATGTATTCTTTGTTTTACATTTAGTAATAAAGTAATTTTTAAGAAAAAGCCACAAACAACACGAATGCCCCAGTATGCATAGCTACCAAAACTACAGTGCTGCTGGGCTTTATCACAGTGATAAGAAGCAACTGTAAGTTTCCCACAGTGGCTGTACCTGAACAGTTCAGTAGCTGGTTGTCATGGCAAACCTCACTACTGCTGGTCCTGGCCTTTGGCAGGAGGGATGCCCAGCAGTATTAAAATGCACATACAATAGATTTGATTTCCTTTTATGACTGACTGAAGTAGCTAAAAGCCTGGCATTATACAAGATAGGCCTCAATGGGAAATGGCAATATTGGTTCCTTGTTTAAAAAGTTTTTGTAACCTGAGGCTTGCCAGCCATTTGCCATGTCAAATTCTGCTCCCTGCCTGTAAGTATGTAAGTATATGTAAGTATACAGTAGCTCCATTCAGACAGACAACTATATAGAGGAAATAATTACTTCAGATAGGAATAGAATTTGGTCCAGTTGGTGAAACAGGAAAAAAATTCCTCTCTAGGATTATTTTCACTCCTTAGGGTTAGTTTTACACTGCTATTACTGTTTCTACATTGAATCATATTTTCTCCACGTGTAATGCCACTGAATTCAACATAGTGGGCCTGTCACCTCACTTGATATTAAATGTCAAGGGCTCCTTGTCCAACTGACTTGCAAGGCATATTAAGTCACAAGCATTTTCTTCTGGAGAAGCAAAGGAAAATTGAAAGGCTGATTAGCATTGCTGTGGCAAGATCTAATAATGCTTTTTTGATATGAATATATCTGGGAACCATGGATCTGCAGTTTCTCTATCCTCTGCTCAAGCTTCTGAACTCTCCCAGAGAAATATATTGAGATAATTCCAAACAAACAAATAACTCTCTTCTGGCTGAGTTTTGCTATCTATTATGCTAGTACAAACTTGTTATTTAAATGGAATGCACTGGCTTAATTAGGAACAGAATCTTGTCCTTCCATTGTGGCTCCTCTTGGCCTAAACAAAGATGATGATTAATTGGGAAGCAGACAGTATATTTCTTTGTGATGACCAGACTGAAGCAGAAGGCTTTGCCAGGCAACAGAAAACATCCATGGCATCTGCAAAAGCTGCAATAACTTGCATTGCACCCTACCCCAGAGCAAGAATTTAGTATTGGAAGATTTGAGGAAAAAACAGCTCCTCATGGTTTGGCACACAAACAGGATTTAAGTTTGCTATCCCAGTGCTAAGGATTGGAAGTGGGCACCTTTACTGAATACAAGAAAGGGGCAGGCAGGCAGCTTCCTGAGGAGGTGCTTATGGTACACCATCACTCCACAGTTCGAGTCTTACTGCTGTTTGAGGCAACAGCTGAGTGACAGATATATAATACTCTGGCACCATCATGTTTCTGTGTTTCAGGCTTGAAAAATCAGATCTGTACATAGATACTGTTCTAAGAGTCTTGTATTACCAATCACAAACAATATTACAACTAAACTGGTATGAACAGGTCTTGCTTAAAGGATCCTGTGGCCTTATTGCTGATCATATCCTCAAAATGGTGTCTTTGTGAGGAATTTTTTAAGGTCTGCTCAAGTTTAAACCAATACGGTATGCTTGTGGAATGTGATGTCATGTGCATGAAAACATAAAAGTCATATAAAGCAATAAAGTGATGGTGATTTGGGGGCATATGGAAAGAAGGAGATGTATATATGTTCCTGTTAATATGTCTTCAGATATTTCAACACAGCTTCGAGTTGGCCAACTTTTCCCCTTTCCCTTCTGTTTTCTCAAATTCCTCAGTAGTTCATCGTTTGCTGTCTTGCACTTCATATTTTTCTTCCTCTGTTACTCTCTTCTTCATGTTATTTTCCCTCTTCTTTTTTCTGTCCTCCACCTTCAAGTTCCACATCTGAGCATGCCAATGGCAGAGTAAAAGGAAGATTTAATAAAGGAATCGAGCAAAAAGCATTTGAGAAAAGGAAGGAGAGGGCCTGAGGTCATGGAGGAAGTATGAAAATTAGACTTTAAAGGGATGTCACAAGCCACCATCTAAGACCTTTTCCTGACTCCCCAGTTAAGTATTTATATGTATATATCTTTACAACAAAAAAAGGTTTTAAACATTATGTAGTGAATTATGTGTCAGAGAAGAGTGAAAATTCAGTAAATTTTGCCTGGCCTTTAAGTTCAGCCCCTGGCTCCTATCTAGATGTTAATTTGAATTGCTAGCCAAGTTTATAACGGAGCTTACCTTCTTATGGCTGTTTTCACCCTGTAAGCTTTTGGCTCCAGTGTTTCCTTTTCGTTACTTGCTTCATACTGTTGACCCAGCCAAGCTTTACATCTCTGACAGGGTGTCCAGAAGGCAGAATTATGCTTCCCTTGGAAATGGCAGCAGATTTAATGTGCAGAACTGTATTCTGGGAAGAAGAATGACGTGATAGCAAATTGTGTAGCATGCCACTTCTCTGGGGTGCAGTGCCTCCAGCCTCAGTTGGCAAAAGAGGATGGGGGCCATTCCCTGTGTCCCCTCAATAGGAAAATGTGGAGCATTTGGCAATGTGGAAAATGGAGGGCCAGCACTGGGCTGCTGGGTGTCCCCAGACTGTCAGCTCTGATCAGTGGTGCTGACTGATGTTTGTTGGATGTGTTCAGGTCATTGAGCTGCGGCGGCCCACGGACTCACGCCTGGAACACGTGGACTTTGAGTGCCTCTTCAGGTGCCTCAGCGTTCGGCAGATCATCAGGATCTTTGCTTCTCTCCTCTTGGAGCGACGGGTGATTTTTGTGGCAGATAAGCTCAGGTAAGTGACAAAGGAAGCTGAACCACATGTTCAGAACAGAACTATCTCCAGAGATACAAAGCTCTATGAAATGTCCATAATGACTGTCAGACGTGAGGCTCCTCTCACTGCAGGATTTAAATAATTTCTCCATCAAAGGAAGTTATTTGAATCAAGCAAGGCACACGTTCCCTGGAGCTTACTAGCTACAAGACACTTGCTCTGTCTTAATTTCCTGTCTGTAAAATGGTGATACCAACACTCACCTGCTTTGTAGTCAGCAGATGCTTGCACAGGGTTTTGAAGAAATACAGCAATAATTAATTTCGGGTTTTTGAACAGAGTGTCCTTAAAAAGCAGTGGAGGTGGTGTCTGAGGTGCTCCACCTTTTGGCCAAGCAGTGCAGCCAGGCAGGGAAGTGGAGTGCTGAGGGTCCACATGCTCTGCTCCATGAAGAGCAATGAGTTTGATTACAATAGTTAATAATGGGGCTAGGTTTCAAATCCTGCACTACCAACCCTGTCCAGTGGGAGTGATAAGAATGCTGTTATGGTTCTTCCCAACTAGTTAGGATATTTTTCCTCATGCTCACATGACCTGAAAACATTTTCTTTCCAAAGCACCATCTTGGATTCCTTGCTACATCCTTTCAACATACCTCTTGCTTCCCTGCTCTTTGATTGCAATCTCCCCTCTGTGGCTGCTCTGAGGCATGAACCCACCCCAAGGTGTAAGGAGTGAGAACAAGAGGTCACAACTCCCTATGGCCTTTACCAGGGACATGGGAGCTCTGTGTAGGCTGCAGCCCTGTCCCACAGCAAGGAATCTTCCCTTTTTTAGATGCTTGTGTAATCCGTATATAAAAGTGTGGACACTGTAAAGATGATGTTCTTTGCTGTGGCATGATACATAATAAAAGATGGCAAATAAAAATAAAGACCGTGAGTTATTAGACTCGGGAACATCCATTTTAAAAGGACAGAAAAGACTATATGGGTGGTTAAAAACACAGATGGATCTACCCAAACAAACTCTGTTAAAGACTTTATCAGCCCTGGACCTCCTCTGGATGACCTCCAGAAATAATAGCTGCACTTAGTGGCCGCCAGTGTATATAATAGCAAAAATACTTTGCATAGTAAAAGCTTTACAACCTTTAGGGGAGAATTTCTTAAAGCTGCAGAGCCTTCTCAGGTTATAAAGTTACTTTCTTAGCAGTCTGTCTTTTTAGTTGTCTACAACAACAGGAACATTTTATTTCATCCCTTCCCTTGTCAGCAACCCTTAGTTTGAAAGGCCATTTGGGGTGATTTAATTTCCCATAAACTCCTGGTGAGGGTTGTGGAGCTAGTCCAGGGTTTCTGCAGTACTTCAGTAGGTATGTGAGTCACACCATGAATATTGGGGCAGGTGGCTTTTGAAGGTACTGCTGGTGTGCTCCTTCTGACTCTTTTTCTCCAGCTTGACTAATTACAACATTCTGCCTGTTTTTGTTTTACTGTTCCTTTAGCAGAATTAGTAGCACCCACAAGTCTGACTGTAACTCAGAATGACACAGGTCTGTGCTCCTTCAGTTGGCACACTGACTTGAGTAGAAATCACAGAAATAGAACAGATGAAATGAGGGATGTGCTGCTGCCAGCTGTTGCTCTGCTTTGGAGCTGCCAGTCACTCCTGAGTTGTCTTGCCTTGGCAGAGTCTCCTGGGCTTCAGGCCATGGGCCATGGGCACAGTACTGCAGGGATGGAGCCATTCCCTGGAGCTTTTCTGTGGGACAGCTGACCTTGCCAGTGTCATATCATGCTTCTGCGCACTGCTCAGAGAAAAGAAGAAACAACTAATCATACTGTTACAGGCAGCCTGGCTTGGAAAACAGTCATGCTGCTGACTCTGAGGGTTCGTGGTAACCCACTACTTCATCAGGTGACCAGGGTTTTACACACACTGCAAGCTGGACTGGAAGCTTAGCAGCTCAGGCTTGCCCATGCAATCACCCTTCTCCTGATAACTGGTCTGACAGGGCCCAGAGCAAAAGATAACAGAGTCCTGCTTACACACCAAATGCTGCTGCTTTCCCTTCTTGGCACAGAGATATAGAGCACTGAGACCAACAGGAACCTGAAATAATAAAGATCCCTTTTGGTAAACATAAAGCTAAACATTTTGTTCTCCTGCTAAATCTGTTGTTTCTCCATCAAACTGTTGTTTCTGTTGTGAGTTGAAGCCAATTGGTTAGGGGCCATTAGAAGGTACTTTGAGAAAGAGAGGATTCAGATGGATCCAAGAAACCTCTGAGCCTTGTGATTGCTCCTGTAAGAAAGGAAAGAACCTTTCTTACAAAAAGGTTTATCGACATATAATTTATTATATTTACATGTACCCTTTATTATATAAATATTTGTTAGTTTGTTTAAAAATAGTATAACAAAATCTGATATGCTAGATAAGGCCTTGGATTAAGACCTTTGACTCCTGAGCTCTCCAACTGACTGTGTGGCACATGCTGGAAGCACAGCTCCTCTTTCTTACCTTTTGTCTGGACTGCTTGGGACCCTAAATGCTCAGGACAGAGACTGCTTCTTGGTTTGTGTGTGCATGCAGCTCTGCTTGATACAGTGAGGCCCCTTCCAGCATGGGGGTCTAGGAGGTACTGTAAAACAGAAGCTAACAATGAGTCCTTCAACAGAGGCCTGGAGAAAGTGATAGTGGATTTAAATTCTATACTTACTGAGGTTTTCATGGTTTAAATGGGGATGAAGCCTAAAATGAAACACTCTGGCTTTGAGCTGATCACTCTCTGTCTTGGAACCTTTGCCTCCTCGGATGTGAATTTTATTTATGGGCATCACAGTTGAAATCAAAGGAGTTTACCAGTAATGTGGAAAAAAAGTAGTGAAATGTCTTACAGGTCCAGTCTGTGGGCCCCAAGATTGAAGCAGGAAATTAAAAAGATTTTACAAGGGTTTGATTTCTGCATGTACCCAAAAAAATAGCTTAGAAATAAATGATGTTGAGGTTTAGGGTTCAAACAATGAGATGCTATGGGGTTTTGTGGCTGCCTGTTTAAGAGGTCTCCTAGCAATAAATGATTTCACACATTATACAAGTTTGAGAAAGTCATGATTAGTGAAGTGACATTCATTCAGTAAATCATGATTTATGGTTCTTATATTGCCCAGAGTGTGAAAATTGTTAGTCCTTGATCTTTGCACAGAAGAGGTTGACATTTTTCAGCACAGTGATGCTAGTCAAAATGAGGACACAATAGTAAAGTTTTGAATGACAGGACTGTGAGATTGCCTTGGTTAGTTATATGCAATTAGGTTTAGGGCTTTTTCTTTCCCCTAATAAGTTGCTTACATATTTTTTGTGCTTGAAATTGGGTTAATAAATTCCTGTGGCTATTTGCTCACCTTCAAAAATTAGTTTCAACAGAGAAACTTGGAATAATAACAACAATAACAACAACTCATAAAGAAGTAACTTAACACTCCCATTCCTTAAACATCTGCTGGAAGTGTAGCTGAGATGCTGTGTCTCACCCCAGTTCAATCCTTGTTCCTTCTGAGGGTCCCTATTTGTGTCGCCAGCATTCTGCATGTCCACCCCAACTCTGAATCAACCCCACAGTTGCCAGCAGTGAAGGGAGAGTTGCTCTGGTGCAGTTTAAAAGCCTGGGCAGCAGATGCAAAACCAGCGGGGCTCAGAGAGCACTGACATGGCTGCAGGCACAAAGGTAGCAACAGAAAATAAACAGAAAGCAAACACTGAAGAAAAATATTTCTCTGCTAGTTTTAGTTCTGTGCTGGGGAAAGAAATTTATGTATGTGTTTGCTGAGGAGGTGATACATCAATGGTTATGAGAACAGCATCTTTGTTTTTTCCCCTGAATGTTTGGAGAGGGAGAAAGGAAGGCCTTGGGCATCTCTATGTCCCTGTGTTATAACCCACATTTTTTTATAAATAAAAACCCACTCTTGCTGTAATCCACTGTGTTGTGAAAGACTCTGAGCATATTTTGCTTACATTTCAGATGTGGGCCCAGTCCAACAGTGGCCAGAGTCAGGAGGGGTGTTTGGATGAGGTTTGTTTTTTTGTTGTAGACCTAAATCCAAAAATATTTATTTCAATGGCTTTTCTGAACCTTTAGAGGCTGTAAAAGGCTTCTATAGAGTCCTTGCTCTTGTAAAAGGCCAAATAACTTCTTATTGTTGTGAATTTTTTTTTATGAGAAATATTTCAGTGACTTTTCAGTGAAGGTGGAACATGGGCCCAAGGAAAAAAAATCCCAGTTGACAGCAATGGGTTTTATGCCCCTAAACCCATGGGAATGTACCCCAAGGTAAAGGAGAGAGATGTTTTTCTAGGTGGCAGTGCCAGCTCAGGAAGTCCCCCTTCGTGCTCCCCTTGGTTGCTCCTGCCCTGCATCACACTTTCCCTCAGCTGGAGGCTGTGCTGGCCCAGCTGCAATAGGAATTGCTGATTTTGTAGAGTGTCTCCAAACCAGATGGGCTTCTTGGGCAGGTCACACCATGAGCTCCAGAGATGGCTGGGACATGGACAGAGCAGGGGGCTGGGGCTGGGGCTAGACAGGAGCATTGGGATGGGCACACTTCAAGGTGGTGTCTGGAAGGAATCCAGCAGTCAGCATCCCTGGTGTGGGGCAGCTGATAATTTACCCTCATGAAAAGTACTGTGAACTTGTGGATATACCTGCAAGTTTTTACCTATGATCAAGGGAGATTTGTGGGAATGAGGATGAGGAAATATTGGATGACACTGATTCATAGAATGGCCAGGGCTGGAAGGGAACTCAAAGACCATCTAGTTCCAACCACCCTGCATAGGCAGGAACACCTTCCACTCCATTGGGTTGCTCAAAGCCCCACCCAACAGCTAAAGCTCCTGCTTATCAATGTCTTCCTCCCTTAGGGATGGACACAGTTTATTTTGTCTTCCCAAGGAGAGCTTTTTCCCCTCCATGTTTCTCTGCCCCTCTGCCAGCACACACCCCCTGGCTCAACGAGGACCAGAGGTCTCTCACCTGGGGTGCTGCAGCCCCCTTGAAGCCCTCCTCAGCAGGGCTGGCCCCATGAATTTAAGAGGTGATGTTACAAGCAAAGCTGCTGGGCACCCATGAGCTGGGAAGGCTTTATCCTGTTTAAGACAAAAACCCTTTTCTCCAGTTAAGCATAAAAACCTCCCTGACTCTGTATTTTGGACTGCCAGGAGGAATCTCTCTCCCAGCACAGCTGTAGGAAGTCCAGGCAGATCCCAGACCTGACCAAAGGTTATGGGCTCCAGACAGAAACTCTGACTAATAGAGGACAGAAGCATAAATATGTAAATACTGGGGGAAGTCATCCTGCAGGCATGTCCCTCTTAACTTTGTGGAGCAAAAGGGGAGCAGAGTGTACTTGTGTACAAGGGCAAAAGCTTTCAGAGCAAACAATGGCATTTCCCTAATCTCATGGACAGAGACAGTTTAGGCCTTTTGTTGTTAGGCCCAGAACTTTATTGTCCCCTCTCAAGAGATACTTTTGGTACCACTTGGATTATGTTTCTCTGACCCTGATTCTGTGATGACTGATGCCAGTAGAGGAGCTGTACATGGACTGTAGGAAAATATGTGTCAGCCTGAGAAATAAAATTAATTTTCTAAGTCTTTGTCTTAAGATTCTGCAGTCCCAGATAAAAGCAATCTAATAATGACATTTTTAATATGCAGTGAACTTCAGTGGCACTTTTAATATGCCATATCACAGGAATGATGCCACTTGGATGATTTTCCTTTTCTTCTTTTCCTCTTGCCCTGCTTTTCAGGGGTATTTGTGTCACTCCAGGTTTGGCCAAAACTCTCCTGTGGGAAAAGATAATCACTTTTCCACCTGTGATTTGTGCTACCTGGTGGCACAGAGCAATGTGTGCCTGGGCTCTCTGTGCCTCACCTCCAGCAGTCATTGGAGTCTGTCCCCAAATTCACTGCATCACTGGTACCTACTGGTAAGGAACTGCAGCCCTGCTTTCCCCAGGCAGGTGAGGCCACATTGTGATTTCTCTGAGAAATTTATGAGCTTGGCTTTTGGCAGACTGTACTGCAGAAAGGACCAGATAAAACCTGAAGTGTGACTCATTTCTTTTAAAACAAGGTTTGGTTTGACTTGTTTTCATGAGGGAAAAAGAACACCATTTGAGGGGTGTGAGGGTTAGGTAGCCACACTCTTGGAGTCAGAAGCATAGTTGAAAAGATTCTGCGAAGGACAATAACTGATAATTAGCCTGATGTAATGTAGAAAATACGTATTTCCTCCTCAGTCTGTGCCCTTCTCCCTGGCAGTGTTATCACTTGTTTGCACTTTGTGAGATGGCACAAAGGTCACTTGCAGCAAATGTGTTAGCATACAAATTAGGGGAGCCACGGTGACTCTGCCTTCCACCTTTGGCAAAGGCACGCTCTGCCAGGCTGCTGCTGCTGCTGCCGGGGGAATCCTGGCTCAGGAGGTGAGGATGCACTGGTTGGGTCCTGGAGACAGATGGGAATGGTGCTGTACCAGTGCTCAGCTTTGCTGTATCAGTCACCCCCCTGTGGAATGTTCAGCTCCTCAGTAAATTTTTTTCTTTGTCAAGCTCCTGTGCAGAGCAAGGGGGTTTAACCTGCTTCTGGACTGAGTCCCTAGCTCACTGCTAATATGGAGTAATATCTGGGAGTCCATGACAGACAGGGGAGAGCTCTCATTTATGCTTTAGAGAGCTCTTTACCCATTTGCATAGATCAGCTCTAGCAGTATTTGTTGTAGTGTGGGTAACGATTAAGTATGAAATATTCAAAACTGTCTGTGTTTGAATTGGCTGGAGCAGAGGTGGCCATCATCACCATGATTCTCAGATGAATTATATGTTTCCCTCAGTCATGGTCACATTTACACTACAGAATTCCAAATTTAAATAGACACTAAGAGTAGAGTTGATTGGCAGATATTCCCTGTCATCAAGAGAAAAAGTAACATAAAATATACACATACAGATTTGTCCATATTTCCTGAAAAGAACGTGTTAGGTATTGATCAGAAATACAGTACTAGCTGCATGCTTCAGGTCAGCTATTGGAGACCTCATGTTGTTACTGTGGACATGTTGTTACTATGGTGTTGCTCCTCACAACCTAAAAGAAAAAAAAAAAAAAATCATCTGACCTTACTTGTTTTTTGTAACAAGCAAGAACTGGGGAACAATGTGTAGGTTACACATCTTGACAGGAAAAACTGGAGTGGACCTCATTTCCCAGGGCAGGGCATTCTTTTAATTTTACTAAGCAGGATTCACGAATAACACCCCTAAATAAATCTGAACCGTATTTTAGAGATTTAAACTGAGTGTTCCCTTACACCCATCATCTCTGGGTTTAACTCTGCATTTGACAAGGGGGATGGTGTGATCCAAGGAGCACTGGCAGGGCATGGCAGGGCAGACCAGGGCAGGGCAGAGCAGGATGCTGCTGCAGGAATCCCCCCATGGCTGCTTTCAGCTGCTGTCCTGTCCCAGCCAGCTCCCAGGAAAGCTCTGGAAGAGAAACCAATGTCCTCAGCTGGGGCCTGAAGCCTCCCCTAGCGTGGGAATAGCACAGAGGAGAGGATGCAGGGGCTGATTTACGTCACAGCACTGCGTGTAAAACAACAAGTTACAAAAGGGCATCCTATAGAAAGGAAAAAAATATTAACCGAGTATCAGAAGAATGTTTGTCTTCCTGCTTTTAGCTTAACGTGGATCTTTTTTTAGTCACTCGGCTAAGATGACCGAATTTGTAGTAGTTGAAATGCCACAGAGTCACTAAAGGGAGCTTGAGAAAGGGCTGGGACTCTGTGCAATGCTCCTCAGCTCTTCTGAAGCACACCAGCATACTTGCTAAGACAGACACTGAAGACCAAAGTATGAGTTTATGGTAGCACCATTGCCTGCTATTAAAAAAAATAGAGAAATGCATTATTCTACAATAAACCTGTGTCAGACGACATCTTATATAAACATATTATTGATGGATGGCAAAGGAAATGTCAATTAAAAAAACAAAACAAAAAACCCAAACAAACAACCCAGATTATTTGCAGTACAAGACCACCAGTTGTTCTTCTCCAGCTTTGTCCCTCCTTGTCCTTTGGTTCTCACTTTTCCCATTCAGCAAACTTCAGAGGTTAATCACTGACAAGGAGCAAACAGGTGAAACCCTTCTCTTGGCCTTGGAACAACCCACAACCAAAAATGCTCGGGAGGTTATTCCAGTGGCAGTCTGATGCCACCTAAAGTCTCCAGCAAGTCTTGCAGCAGCAGAAATCAGCATTTCCCCCAGCATTCTCAAAACAGTAACAGCTCTGAAGTTAATAGTTATTTATAGTTCTTTGTGGCTACATTAAGCACAGCAGAAGTTTGTACTGTGAGAAAATTAGCTCAGTCATGCTAGGCTGGGTAAAAATCCAAAATTCTGTCATCTTCAGACTGCAAGAAGCAGATGTTGTAACTCACTCCAAAATCAAAGCTCTGAAACAGGGAGACTGTCTTTATTCCCCTGATGCCAAAGTAGCTTGTTTATGATATTCCTTTATTTTTAACATTTGGAAACCCTGTGACTGTGAAAGGGAATCAGCTTTGGTAGATGGAAGGGCAATGTATGCAAGACATTTCCCATAAATTATAATAAGCTTCCGTATTTAGGGGATATCAATATGTATTTTAGAGTATTCTATTGAGCAAGAATAATGCCTTTACCATTAGAGTAGGTCAATAAGCCCATCAAAATGCATTGCAATAGAAATATGCTGCTGTCAAAAATACATGCAACCTTAGAAAAATGTGTTGCTTTTACTAATTTCCTTTAAAGCAATTATTGATAGTTGGTATTTTGTTTTTTTTTTTTTAACATCTGATTCATCAGGGGGTTTCTTCATTTTTGGTTTGTTTTTTTTTTTTCAATTTTATTTAGCATTTATTTTTTATTTTCTTTTATTTGTGGAACATCAATATTATGTGTTGTTACTACTGACCTGGTCGTAACAGCTAAGAACCAAAGTTGTTTTGGGATTTTCAGCATCTTTCAGTGTGGCTGCTAATGATTGCTGTTGGGAACATAAAACCTCATCTTTTACATCAAAGTGCCTCCTGACTGCTATAATGACACAAACTGACTCTAGATTTTTACCTCTAGTTTCAAGTCACCTATGGGTGGACAACACACACTAGAGAAGTCGTATGGACTGGCAGGGGATAAAGGCAGTCTGAAGTGATATGTTAAAAGGCACCCTGGGGAGACTTGAGCAGTTCCTTGGGCACTTGCATTGTAACACACTGAGTTTATGCACAGGTCTTAGATATTGTGGATAAAGAACAAGCTCTGCTAACATGGTTGTTCCTCTCTCTCCAGCACCCTCTCGAGCTGCTCACACGCTGTGGTGGCCCTGCTGTACCCCTTCTCCTGGCAGCACACCTTCATTCCTGTTCTGCCCTCATCCATGATTGACATTGTTTGCTGCCCTACCCCTTTTCTGGTGGGACTGCTCTCCAGCTCTCTGCCCAAACTGAAGGAGCTGCCTGTGGAGGAGGTAGGAGCTAGCACCAGAATTATTTGCCTACAGTAAAAGTGGCCTCACCCTGGAAAAGGCTTGCCATTTGCACAGAAATCCTCATGTTTAATTTTTAATCTGCCTCTTTGTTCCTTCTCTGCCTTATTCTCATGGGCAATTGCTTCTTGGTAAAACTGCAGTAGTAGGTTTAGTCTTCTCTTTATTGGTCTCCTCTTCCTATACCTGCCACTTTGATAGACAGAAGTGAATGTTAACCTAATCAACTAGTAAGTACAGTGTAAATATGCTGATTTGTTCTGATTTTGTTGTACCTGGAGGTAGAAAGAAGAGGAAGGCATGAAGTGTGACCTGCTCTGACACCTATTAATGTTAATGTGCACGATGCATTAATGCTAGTGTGCATGAAGTCATAGCCAGCACAGAAAATAAAACCTTCAAGCACACACTTCTCTCTTACTCCTATCAGTTTCCTGTATTTTTTCTATGAAAATTTATGTTCTTGTGCTCACTTTCTAGAGTCTCTGTGCTTCTGGCCCACGTAAATCTGTGTTCTATTTTCCTGTCACTTTCCTCACATTGCTCTCCCACATCTTACCAGCTCTGGCTCTCAGCTTCTTACCCTTCAGGAGCTCTGCTGCCTCAAATGATACCAGTTTCTTCAAGCAGCTCTGAAATACTTCTCATGTGTAGTTAACAAAAATGGTTCACAGTAACTTGATTAAGAAAAAATGTCTGCCTAACCTTTTAGCTTTTTTAATGTATTAACCTACTACTAAGATCTGTTCTATCTATCTGTTAAAAAAGACTTTTAAGCTCTAAAGAAAAACTTAATCTTCTTGTTTTATAAAGCACACAGCTGGAATTTGATTCATGTTGAGGTTTGGAACCATTCAGATGATGTTTCACTATTAAAAGGCAGACACAAATTAACGTTGTACGTCTCTTCAGATATATTTCACTGTAGTGTTTTCTTTTGTTTAGGCTCTGATGGTTAACCTGGGATCTGATCGATTCATCAGACAGGCAAGTACAGCTTGACATGCTGCCATGCAGTTTACTCCTATGTTATGATTTAGGTTCCTTTGATAATTGGCAGGAATTGTGTGGTAGGAATGAGATTAGAAAAAAATATTGTGCTTATTTTCTGTTTCACCTGCAAGTAAGAACTACTCTTCATATGCAAAATATGCAAAAGGGATTCATATGCAAAAGAGATTAAAATTGCCTGAAGAAATCAAGAACTATTTTCACAATGCAAAGAAAGCATCCAAAGATAATATCGTTAGCAAGAAAACTCACACTATTGGAAGTGACAAGGACAAGAATGGCAAAGAACAGTTTCTGAGTGAGAGAAGAAAGGTGAAGAATAATTCAATGTGGTAGGAAAAGCAAGAGCTTTGTAAACAGCAAGATGCAGGATCAGTATCTCCTGACAGTAATGTGGCACTAATTAATTTTAAAAATAGTACTCTGCAGGTTAGATTAGATGAGTAAACTTGTACAGTATATATCTTGTACAATTCCCTGGAAGATATGGCTGGTGAATAGTGGTTGCAGAGATAAGATTCTCGTGTCTACTTGCTTTTGATGAACAAACATTAAACAAGATGAAGAGACCAACAGGGGGGAAATCCAGAAAACAAGATACACTAGAATATAAATAAAAATAACTGTCAGGAGCAAAAGAAGCTGCCTAAAACCAACTAGAGCAGCTGTGTGGACTCTTCGTTAAGTAAAGAGCTGAAGCCAAGTTCCTATATGTTTACCTTGCTCTTTAGATTATAATTCCTGACTTTAATCTTATTAAGACTGGCAAGAAATTTTATTTGGGAATATGTGATAGTTGCACATAGATTTTCATTAATTTGTTTATGTAGGTATGACAGTAGCAGATAAAAAATGCTTTTCTTCTGAACTTTACACCTTGCTGTATTTGCTGTAGTTGATGCCTTGATTAATGAGGTTTAAGGATTTTATTTTCCCTCTGTCAGATGGATGATGAAGACACACTATTACCTAGAAAACTGCAGGCTGCTCTGGAGCAGGCTCTAGAGAGAAAGAATGAACTGATAAATCAGGATTCAGATAGTGATTCGGATGATGGTGAGTTCATGTGGAAACAGGGACTTGTATAAACAGGCACATAGGTAGTAGTGAGACTTCCCATCCAGGAGAAAGATGGGGCTTTACTGCTCAAATAGTTTTTGCAACATCAAAGTTTCTGAACACACAGGGAATGAGACGGATAGCATCAACCCACAGAGACATATTGTCAGTGATCTATTTTAATTTCTTTGTAAATCACATGCACACCCATGAGTACTTCTAAGCCTTTGTTTAAGCAGAGTTTTGCAGTTAAATTGGCCCTAATCCAGCCCCAATAACTATATACACTCAGGGGTGTGTCTGAGTTTGGAGTTGCTCTTGGTGCTCAGTATATTCAGGGGGGTGAAGCAGATACCTCTAGGAAAGAATTTCAATGCAAGAGGAGCTGAGTTGCCTCTGAAGGTTCATATTTCTCTTCATCAACAAGAACAGCCCGGGGTGAATTTAAATGCCTGTGGTTAAAAGGTATGAAACGGGCCCTTATTCAATTTTTGAAATTTATTTCTACTTATCTTTGTGACATATGTAAAACCATTTTAACATCTCAGAAGTTATAAAACCCCGAATTCTGCAACATAGCCTTTTTGATCAGTCCTTGGTAAAGGCTTATTCCCCTCAGAGCAAACATTTTAATTCTGAGTCTTTCAGATGCTTCTCAAGAAAACTTACCCAAGAGTTAAAGTCTGAGGTACAATTTTTAATTTGATGAGCTATTCCCTGAGGATTTGTATTTCTCTTGGTTATGAAACACCAGTCATGTAGACTGGCACTCTCAATTATAAAGCTGTTACCCTTTTCCCTGTCTGGCATATATCCAGGGCTGTAAGGAGCCAGGCACAAGTCCTTTCAGTCACCAGCACAGTAGGCTGCTAGATGACAGTGCCTGGCCCCGTGTGGATGACAATGCAGAGCTCTGGTAGCAGCTGATTTTGGTGTCTTATTTGCCCCCTTATTTTGCAGAGTGTAACACCCTGAATGGATTAGTGTCTGAGGTTTTTATCCGATTCTTTGTGGAGACAGTTGGCCATTATTCCCTGTTCCTAACCCAGAATGAAAAAGGAGAGCGTGCCTTCCAAAGGGAGGCTTTCCGCAAGTCTGTGGCCTCCAAGAGTATCCGACGCTTCTTGGAAGTTTTCATGGAATCCCAAATGTTTGCTGGCTTCATCCAGGACCGAGAGCTGAGAAAATGCAGGGCAAAAGGTAAGGGTGGATTTCTTCCAGCAGCAGACTTGTGTTTCGCTCAAGTCCCGCCGTTACCTGAGGTAATTCCCTACGGCTGACTAATCCTCTGAACGACACTGCCTGCCTCCCGAGGGCCTGGGGTGCAGCGAAAACAGAAAGGGCTTTAATCAGAAGAATATCCACATCTGAGCACCTAAATCTTCCAAAGGCGAAACAAGGAACCCCGGAGCGCAGGCTGCCCCCCCCCATCCCATGGGAAACCACGGCAGGGGCTGTCTGGCAGCGCTCGCAGGGGGAACGTGAGAGCATCGGGAGAACGCAGCCCCGCCAACAGCTGCTGCCAGGCTAAGGCAGTACCGGAGGCGCTCGGGGCCCGGGAGTGCCGGTACCGGGGTCTGCAGCCCTGACCGCGTCCGGCGAGCGCAGTGACCGGGACAGGCCCCCACCCAGCCCGGGGCCTTCCCGGGCGCTCCGGCGGCTCCGCTTCCGGGGAAGCCGCGCACTCGATGGCCGCGCCCCGGGCCGGTGCCGCATGTCCCGGAGCGGGCGGTACCGGCCCGGCCGAGGCCTCCCTCACTCCCTCGCTTTTCCCCGCCGGATCTTCACGCGAGGTCTGGGCCTCGCCCCGCGTGTCCCGGTGCCGCCGGGAGCTGAGCAGCCCCTGAGCGGCGGCAGCACCGGGGAGCACGGGGCGTGGGGTACGGATCCCCCCAGATCCCTTTTTCCCTCTTTCTTCCCCCTTTCACAGGTCTCTTCGAGCAGAGGGTTGAACAGTATTTGGAAGAGCTTCCAGACACGGAACAAAGTGGAGTGAACAAGTTTCTGCGAGGCCTTGGTGAGGAAAATCTGTATAAGTATTTATGAAAATATTTTAAATGTCTTTTATGTTTTTAATTTAGAAAATCCTTACATGAGGATTATAACTGGATAGTCAAGCAGTTCAAATGGGGTAGATAATACCAAAAAAACCCAAAAAACCTCAAACAAAAACCAACAAGGAAAGCACGCTTAAAGCTGTCAAAAGAGGTTTTAATTCTGATCCTTGTTAACACTTCCAGCTGGGGACAGGGAGAAGAAGGGTGGCTGACCACTCGGGACTCGCTTGTCTGTCCCTGCTGATATCACATGGCAGAATTGCTCTACAGTAGCAATTTCATTACAAACCAGACCCGTTTCCTTAGTGGCGTTGGGTTGCCCTTGGCTTTTGAGCATGTGGTAGAAACTGATGGTGTGCTTTCTTTAGGCAACAAAATGAAGTTCCTTCACAAGAAGAACTGACTCCTTTCTGCTGAAATACCAACCCAAAGACTATTTATGAGGCTTGCACGTGAGATACCTGCAGCATTTCCAGGTGTGATGCGGGAGGAGAGCACAGCAAGCTGGCTACAGCTGAGGCTGTTCCTGTGCCAGATGATGCTCCTGTGTGTATTTAGTTAGAATTTGTACATAATGTGCTGTAAGCTTTTGTAACTGATTTTGTAATGAGCAAGGAAAACTGTGGTAAATATTTGTATATTCCTGAGAATAACAGGTGCTTTTTTTTCTTTAGTATGAATTGAATTATGCTTGGTGCAAAACTGAATTGCTGATTTTGTGCAGCTGACTGTCTCAGCAGAACCACTGACTTCCTGGGGTGTTTGTGAGAGCTACACTGACACCTGGGTACTGGGGGTGAATGAACTCGGGTACGTGGGAGGGGCTGTACCCACGGGGGCTGCTTTCATGTGGCAGAGTTGTGTTGTGCTTTTTTTGTTTGTTTCCTTCTAATTAATTTGAAAAAAAAATAACAATGTAACATGATAATAAGGTACTTGGTTCACAACACAAAACTTCCACTTGGTTTGAACTCTGGTCAGTAAACTACTTGTAATCCATTCTGCACTAAGACTGTTAAACCTGAGGAGATCTCATTCTTTGGCATGCAAGCTGCAACGAGTAGGTACAGTACATCCTTTCCTAATGTATGTATGTTTCTAATAAACTCTGTAAATATACCTGTTTGTTTATATTCATTGTGAACCTCTACAGTTTCTGATATTGAGTAGGTAAGAAACCAGAATGTGTGATTTTTAATGAATTTAACAGAATTCCTGTGATTTTTAATGAATTTATAATTAAAATACAAAATGGTTATTATGAACCTGTCTTTAGTAGATTTGCTGTTTCATGACCTATAGTTTGATTTTTCTTCAATGTTTTTCACTAGGGCTGAGACGAGGCATTTAGTAGCCCTGTTCTGCTAATTTTATCCTAACAGAAGCATCTCCTGAAACTTTTTTTCCTATGCATGGGTTATCAGCAAATTACTTTTTGTCCTTGTATCATAGTGACTGCTCCTGAGCTGTGGTATTTTCAGGTTTGTTTTGTGCTCCCTTGGTTAGACAACCAGAGTAGAATAAGAAGAGCTTGTAGCAGGCAGAGCCTCTGCCTGAGTTTCTAAGCATCTGATCAGCTGGTTTCATAAGTCTGCTTCTACATTAACTGCAGTCTGTTGGGATGGTGTTTCCATTTCAGTGAAGGCTCTTCAGCCGGACAGGAATGGTTAGCTGGCTGTGGCCTTCTGCAGAGTAGTGAATGTTACTCAAGTATCACAGTAATCTTGTTGTGGTAACATAGCTGAAGTTTTCTCTCCGTCTGAAGAAGAAAATATAAAATACAAAATACTTGAATATAGTTGCAATTCCAGCAGTTAAAGCAGATTAGCTTAAGCTTCTTCCCTTAAAAACCAACCAACCAACCAACACTTGATTTTTCTTCATTTGCAGCATGGTTTCTTTTGTTGGAAAGGCCTTGAGGCTTGCGCAGTTCCTAACCTGACAGTGGTTCTGGTTTGCTATCAGCCTCATAGAACAAAATCAAGGGATTATTCAATAAAAAGGTGAAGTAATTTCCTTTTTTTCCTTACCTCCCTCACACTTCTGTATTCACAAAAGCTTGTGAATGTGCCTGAAATATCTGTAGCATATGAAGGGCTTTTGATTCAATGTCATCACAAACGTTAATTTCCATCAGTTTTGCTCTCTTAATATTCTGTAAGTTCCAGAATGACTTCTAGATGGAGTTCCTCAGAGATGAAGGAGTAACTTCACTTCTGCAGGTGAATTTTGGCTGTTTTACCAACAACAGCTGCTAGTGAATACACGGGGAAAATACATAGTCTTCTTAAGAAAAGTATGGATAAAATATCTTTGGCTGAATAAGTGCTGAGAAAAGTTGCTACATAGGCAAGAGCTGATGTACAAGAATGTGTTGCTGTAAAACCCATACCCCACACCAAAGCTCTTTTTCTCCATCTGTACTTTAAAAATTGAAGTAGAATGCTTTTAAACATTGTATTACCCGTCAGCATGATGTTTCAGATTTTGCAGTGTGAATCAGTCCCAAAAAAGGTGAGGACATGTTTCAGAGAATTTGTAGCTGCTTTCTTGATGCTCAAACAATGGCTTTATAAAACAATCCCACTCCTGCCTGAATGTCTCTGCTGGAAAGCATCAGATGAAGAAAAAATAGACTAGAATTAATTAGTTGTTAAAACTAATTCTTGAGCATAGAATGTTACTAATGCATCATTTCATTGAGAAGGAAATCCTTACGAAAAACAAATCCAGTAGTGAGACTTCTATTTTAAATTCGTTTAAAGTCTTATGGCGTGAAATACATTAAAAACAAGCTTGTGAAACAATAGCATCCTCAGGAACTGTAACTCTCCCGTGCAGACAGTTGTGTTTAAGGACACGGTGTTTATTTATCCATCGCTATTGATGCTCAATAAAGTGACCAAGCCAGCAAGCTTTCCGGAAATCTGCTCAGAATCATATTTTTTGCCAGAGATCACAGCAGGAAGAGCATGCAAGTTGTGCATTACGATGGAGCAGCACTGAGTGCAGTCTGCCTGCTCAACCCTAACCCCGGTACCGGCGCGGTTCTCCGGGGCAGGGCCTGGCAGCCCAGCGATCGCTGTGACCCCTCTGGGAGCGGCGGGTGGCCAGCAAGCTGTGCCGGCGCTGAGGCAGGAGCCATGACTAGGGGCGACGTTCCAGACTCCAGAAGCCGCCTAAAGCACCTCCCGAATGTCCGCCCAGCCCGGGCCGGCCCGGCCCGTCCCACCGCCGCGGTTCCGCTTCCCGGCCGCGCCGCTCCCGCCCAGCGGGGTCACAGCGCTCTGCGCGGGGCGGCAGATCTCGCGAGATTGAGTCCCCACTCAGGGCTCCTCAGCCAAGTCTCGCGAGAGCCCGTCCCGCTCCGCCCCCGCCGGGCCTCGCCGCTCTCTCTCTCTCTCTCCGCCTCGCACGCTGCGGACATGGTGGGTGCTGCCCGCTGCTCCGGGCCGGGTAGGGGGGGTTCCGCGGCCTCGCCGTTCTCTCCAGCGGCGCAGCGTGGCTGAGAAGTAGCGGGAGGTGGGGAGGAGACGCTTCTCCGAGCCCCCGGCCTGCTCAGGCTGTGGTGAGGCCGCTCGGGCCTTCTCTGTGCGGGCCCGGGCCCTATGGCTCCTGTCGGCGCGGCCGCCCGGGGCACTGCGGCCTCGGAGCAGCCCCCGGGTGGGGCGGGGGGAGCCCCTGGTTTCTTGCTGCGCGTGTTGCTCACGGCCGTTCTCCCGCTTCCTCGCAGCCTTCCAGACTAAGGAAGACCCGGAAGCTGAGAGGGCACGTCAGCCATGGCCACGGCCGCGTTGGTGAGTGGAGAGGCGGCCGCTGGTGGGCCGAGGCCCGTCAGTGAGTGCCTGCCCGCCGGTACCTCTGCGGGAATGCTGCTCTTCTTCACGGGTTGCGGAAAAATAAGGCTGTGGGTGCAGGGTTCTGTGCACACGGTGGGTAGTGGTGAGAGGGACTGAAGGCTGCGGGGTGTGTGGGTGATGCTCGTGCTATGGAGGCTGATGCCCCAGTGATGGGCTGATGCCCAAGTCTTCTTGGTGCTCTTTTAGACTGCACTGGATTTGTAACTTTGTAATTTAACTGCAGTAGCGTTCAGGGAGTTGGTATTGGTTGTGTGACATCTTCAAGCTTACGGGAAGGTGCTGTGTCCCTTCTGACTCTTTGGGATTCCTGCCCATTCTTGTACTCCTTGTACTCCTGTAAGCTAATCAGAGGCATGCTATGGCTATGATTTTCTTTTTCTTCTGCAGGGTTAGATTTCAGTTGTCTCATCTTACTGAAGTCAGATAAATTCAGAACAGTGGTTAGAACCAGAATAATAGCTTAAATAGACATTGAATGTACCTCAAGTATTTATCACGTTTTTTTGTCACATTACATGTAACGGTGTAATAAACTTAATTTATTCTTTTTAGGCAAACACAGGAAACATCCTGGAGGACGTGGTAATGCTGGTGGTTTGCACCATCACAGGATTAACTTTGATAAATAGTAAGATAACATTTTAAATATAAATTAATAAAATAAATGTATGTTCCTGAAGTAGCAACAACTGACTTTTATATGTGAATAAACAAAATTCTCTGCAATCCTATGTATTTTTCTCTAAAATGAAGTGTGTCCTTGTAGCTACAGTCACCTCATGTTCCCATTTACCCTAAAATCAAAGACCTTTCCCTTAGCCAGGCATCTCTGAGTTCAGGGCAGCATTCAGTAGTCTTAGCCAAACTTTCCTGTGACAGTGTGGCCTCTGCTTAATGCTGCACACACAGACTGGTAGGTGAATTCAAAATGTAAGGTTCAATCCCCACTGTGTCCTGGCTAGGTGCCTGGGGTGGGGGCAGGGGGTGTCCTGAGGAGCTGCCGAGACCAGAGTCACACCTGGACACTGCCCGTGGTCCCGGTGTGCTGGAGTACTCGGACATTGAGCACTGATCTCTGTTCACTGGCTGTGGCCACGCTTGACACAGTCAGTCACCAGGTTAGTGACAGGGGCACCTGGGAAGTGCAGCACTCGCTGGGTTCCCAGAGCTGGGGTTGCCCTGGAGTTAGTGTGCCAGTCTGTCCAGTAAGGGGGACTGAATTGTGAGTTCAAGGGAGAATTAAACACTTGAGGAGAAAATTATTTTCCCTTGTTTTGGATATCAATGATTATTACACATATACTGTCTTTAGCAATATGAATAAAAGTATAATAAGGCATTTGGGTTTGGTTAAGTAAGAAGCCTGTTTAGTGTTGTAATTCCACTTAGGATGAATCAAAAATTTGATCTAACGAAGAATGTATTTCTTTCACAGTCACCCAGGTTACTTTGGAAAAGTAGGCATGAAACATTATCACCTGAAAAGAAACCAGAAGTTCTGTCCTACTGTCAATTTGGACAAACTGTGGACACTTGTCAGTGAACAGACACGGCTTAACTATGCCAAGAAAGAGGGAATGGCCCCGGTCATCGATGTTGTGCGCTCAGTAAGTGTCTGCTCAGACCCCCAGTTCTGAGCACTTCATGTGTAGCTTCAGCTTCCTGTATCTAATTTGGAAAACTGTTTGAATGTGTGAACTTCCCTGGACAGTATCATGGCACGTAGGTAGTACACAGTTACTTACACTGTTGCATTTCTTTCTGTAAGAACTTTCCCCTTGGGTGTGATTGTGCACAGGGACTTGTTTTGGAAGGTGGTGAAAGATAATTTGTTTAAAAGTTTAACTGGAAACAGGCACAGTGACATGGCAGAACTGCTCTGTTTGCTGTCACCTCTGCTGTCGAGACTAGAGTCACACCTTCACATGTCTGGTTGTCCTGGTGTGCTGTAGTTCTCGGACATAAACACCTGATCTCTATTCACTGGCTGCCCTGTCTCGTGTCTCAGCCAGCCACCAGATCAGTGACACCAGCTGGCCTGACCAGTGGCTGTTTCCTGCACCCGAGTTCAGATACCTGTTACCTGTTGGAAGTTACACAGCTTCTAACAAGCAGTGGTGTCAGCAGCTGGAGTACTCAGCAGCTCTGTGCCACGATTGTCCTGTAAGGGATGTGAGTGAAATGAGGGTTCCAGTGATGGAGCAGTTCTTGCTGCAGAAGCTTGTGAAAGCTTCTGTGGTCCAGTTAAGATGTGCAGAAGAATCCTTTGTTCTGGTCAGAAGCACTGGGATTTCCAAAGGTAAAGAAGCACCCTGGCCAGAAGTCATTGGGTGTCTCCTTTGGAAAAGTGTGGGAAGGTTGTGACCTCTGGGCCAGATGTCACTGTGTTTTCAGTGCATGGATGAAAAAAAAAATCCAGTTTCTACATTACAGGAAAAGATTGACAATTTCTGCTTTTTCTCTGAACAAATGCAACCCCACCAGATCATGCAAAGCATTTGTACCAATTTTATATTGAAGAGAAACAATGAGTGTTGTGGGTTTGATTTTAACTGGTGCATGCCACAAAGTAGGTCTGAATACAGGAGCCTGCAAGCTGATAAACTCTCAACGGGTTCTTTTATCTTTATAGGGCTACTACAAAGTCCTGGGCAAGGGGAAGCTGCCCAAGCAGCCTGTGATTGTGAAAGCAAAGTTCTTCAGTAGAAGAGCAGAGGAGAAGATCAAAGAAGTTGGTGGTGCCTGCGTGCTTGTGGCATGAAGGCCTTTGTTTTACACAAAAAATTGGAATAAAGACAATGTCTCAAAATGTGCTGATTTACAAAAGTTTCTGATTTTTTCCTCTCCCTTGCCCAGACACTTGCTCACACTGAAGTGGTGCCCACTGGGTTCATCCTGGCAGTTCTGGGTGTGACTGCTTCTTGCTCTCTTCACACTGCCAGGCTGCAGTGCCCAGCGTGGGGCGTGCACCAGTACCGGGCTCTGCGGGGCGGCGGGATCGGTCGTTAACTGCGTACTCGTGGCTCTTCCAGTTCAATTTGGGATTTTTGTTCACTGAGGTGATGTCCCGGCCCAGGTGCGGGCAGGGAGACGCCGGGGGCCACTGCCGGGTGGGGATCAGCGTTGCTCTGTGAAGAGCCGAGGTGCGGGAGCTCATAGCTAGGGGCCTGTGCGGCCCACGGGCTCCGGAACCGCGGCACAGGCCCAGCCGGGCGGCGGGCGGTGCGGTGCTGCTCCTCGCCATGGCAACGGCGGCGCCTCGAGGCTCCCCCTTCCGGTGACGTATTTTCGGCCGGGGGCTCCCGCCTCAGCCCCGCCCTCAGCTTCACTCGCGGCCGTTGGGCGCGTGCGCTCCCCTCAGCGCCGCGGGCGGGAGGGGACCTGACGGGACGGGACGGGACGGNTCCCATACAGAGAACTCCTTTCTCTGGACACCACGGACAGCTATCCTGGGGGTTTCCGAAGTGTGAGAGGGCTGAGGAGCAGCGAACTGCGCGTACAGCCTGAGCAAGAAGCTCCTGAGAGGAAACCCCCAGGATAGCTGTCCGTGGTGTCCAGAGAAAGGAGTTCTCTGTATGGGAACAGAAGAAATGAGGGAGCTAAATGAAGATCAAATTTCTTGTTAAATGTAAAACAATCTTCCTTTTTTTTAAAAGAAGAAGCAAAACCCTGATAACATTATACTTTGGTAGATGGTGATATTTTTATTTGGTGTTTTCCAAATTTGCATGTCCCTGGGGAACGTGTTCCAGTGTCTCACTACCCTTGCAGCAAATAATTTCTCCCTAATAATCTAATCTAAATCTACCCTTCTTCAGCCTAAAACCATTCCCCCGAGTCCTATTGCTTGGAAAAGGTCCCTCCCCTGCTTCCCTCTAGCCCCCCAGTTCATGTATGTAAAGCTGCTATAAGGTGTTCCCAGAGCCTTCTCCAGGCTGAACAACTCCAGCTCTCAGCCTGGCTTCCCAGGAGAGGTGTTCCAGCCCTCTGACCATCTTCATGGCCCTCTGGATTCCCTCCAACAGCTCCAGGTCCTTGTGCTGGGGGCCCCAGAGCTGGACGTGGTACTCCAGGTGGGGTCAAGACCTTCAGAGGAGGGACCCCGGGATGCTGCCTTGCCTTCTTTCCTTCTTTAAGGACTTTCTTTTGTATTTGTTCCAAGGATATAGCTGTATTCCCACAGAGTATGAAGTTCTGTATGAAGGTAACGTTTAACAATCTCTGGTTTGTGCTCTTTGTATTACAGTATGACAAAAATAGACTGATTGAGAAGCACTTTTTGTAGCCTATTCCCTTTACAGCACTTCTTTAAAAGAATAACCTAAGAGACTCAAGATTTGTATGAGCAGAGGAGGGGTTTGGGAACAAGCCTCCTTTGATAAATTTTTCATCTAGCTGTGGTGTTTTGAAGAAGAATTACAAAGGCAATAGTTAGTATCTTCCAGAATGGGCATTTTTCCACCAAATGTGACATTACAAATCTTTGAGTTGCCTAACTTAAAAAAAAATAAATGCTACAAGGTAGTGTCTAGGCTATGTCTTTATCCAGTCTTTTGGACATGTACCTTTCTGTGGTACCAGCTGTGGTAGTTTTATTTTTTCTTCTCTCACCCTTCCCTGATGCCTCCTGTTCCTTATCCCCAACCAAAACCACAAACCCACCTGGTTATTTGTATCTAATAGAGGTCATAGGAATTGCTATTAGAATATGTGTGTTGTGCTACACTGACAGTCTTCCTCTTATCTCATTGGAAATGTGGTTTCTCTTTATCTGAACTCTTCTGACTGTAGGATAGTAATTCACCCTAGCAAGCTGAGTAAACCAGTGAGGATGAGAAGCATTTTGTGACTGTGGCTTTTGAAATCCTGAAGTTATTAGTACTGTTTTTGGTAGTGATGTTAATAGAAACTACATAACTTTTTTGGAATAAGACAGGACAGAATACAGTGATTTTAACTGAATGAGTCTTAATTGCCATGGGGAAGAATTCCAGTCTAATTTATAAGAAGAGCAGAGGCATGTGGATTACTTGTATTTTCACAGGCTCTCAACTTCAGATGAATAAGAGGCATAATTTATTATCTCTACCATAGCAGATTTTAGAAACATGTAGGAAGAGAAGGTACCTTCCCTGGGGTGATGCTAATCTGAGCTGACAACATACACTAGAGAAGTTCAAATTTGAGAACAAATGGAAACAGTGTGAGGAGATCACTGTAAAAAGGGTAGCAAAGCACAAAAGATGAAAGGAAAGAGAGTAAGTTAATGGCAGAGGAAAAAGGCTATTCATGTGTAGGGTACAGACAGAAAAAGATATAAAGGTAGGAGAGAGCAAAGCCAATGTTTCTATTAAATGTCTCCTTAAAACTCCATGTGCTGAGTAAAGTGGGCAAGGTAGATGCTGTATGTAACCATGGATCCATAACTGTGAATGTTTGTTGTCAAGAGACATCCAAAACTCAGCCAAGTGTTGGTCACACTTGCACTTCAGAGGTATCTTGTGTTCAGAGGTATCTTCAAGGGGTTACGTTTTGAGAAACAGAAGGAGATCTCTGACTCCTTTAGCTCTAGGCTCATTTTCAGTATGATGTTTTGGAATAAGGATTATGGGGTACTGGCTTAGGAGATACCAGGTGTCAACACACAGTATCTCATCTTGTACTAAGTCTGTATGTTAAAAAAAAAAATTAAAAATGCACATCTGCAGAGGTCTCTAAGCCATATTCAGGCTGGCAGTGGAGTACAGTTTGGCCTTCTTGGTGTTACAGTTGTTAAATCTCTGGAACCAAATAACCTTGTTATGATGCAATCATATAAAACAAGTGATGCAATGCTTCACGTCTATTAATTCTGAAGGTGACTATTCCTTTGCTTCAGTAAGATTCACTAAACACCAAATGAATGTTTTTGTTTCTAAAAAGGAAAATAGAAAGGTCATTCTGAAAAGGGCAACTGCAAATAATGTGTGTATTTAGTGATCTTAAAATGGATTTAAAGCTGCTCAGTCCTTCCCTCTCTGTTGTTCAGCAGCTAGATCCAAAAGGCAAGTGAAACAATGAGGGGTTTAGTTATATAAATATGAAGCTGGGAAGTGTGAGGTTGTCTTCAGAATTGTTTCCTATAACCTATAATTGTGTCTCCAAGGAAATGCAGATTGTGCCTGCAGCTTGAGCTGTACCTAATGCTCTTTGAGAGTAATTATTCTGATGTTTGTTGGAGGGAAAAAAAGCAGAGGAATAGGTGCAACATGTGGACAGCAAATAAAAATGTGGTGTGTATGACAGCTCCACTGTTTGTTTCTTTATGCTAATCAGTTCTCATTATCATAATAGGTGAATTATCTGCATGGATTTATTTCTGAGACAATCGGCCTCAGGACTGTTTCTTTTTAAACCTGACCAGGCAGAAAGACCTTGAAACAAAACTGCAAGCTGTTGCTTTTGATGTTCAAAAGGTCTTTGTGCTCGGTTTCCATATGTGGTGGAGAGGTCACAGTTTGCACTTTCAGAGATGATTGCTGCAAATTATGTCACTTACAGATTACTACAATGTAGGTGGAGTAAAAACTTGAGGGCACTCAGAAACTGTAGTTCTTTATTTGTGCTCCTACAAGGAACAGTCTTTATGAAGGTCAATACCTTGAGGTCCATTTACTATTCCCAGGGTCCAATGCATGTGGCAGCTTTCATTAACAGAGATGAAAGTGCTGGGGGCTTTCGTGGTGGTGTTCAGGTGCATTAGCAAACTATGGATGGTAGTTAAAGGAGTAGTGGAGCCGTGGGTGTAGGTGTAGGACTCTTCCTCTGCATGCCTCACATGGTGGAAACTTGTGTCTGTTCAATACAATGTGGTCCTTGGTGATTGCTCAGTACTAGCAGATAACTCAAATACACTGAGAACAGCTTATGTGTGGTTTATCCTGCATATAATTCTGAAATAAGGTTTTATTCTGCACATCACAATGAAATGGGGATTAAATCCAACATTAGGATCCTTGCTAGCCTTTCTAAATTCATGGTCATCTCTTTAGCAGTGAAATGTGATGTCATAAATAATGATTTCAAATGATAAACAGCAGGAGGTAATGAACTTCTAAAAAAGGATTTATGGAAATGTTCCTACCTACTTCCTACCAATATAATTTCCATAGAAAAATAGAACATGTTAATAGCCCTCAACTTTTTGCTAATGCTAGAGGATTTGATGACAGTAATGGACTTCATTTGGGCATTGGGATTGCAGAATAGCTGAATTTGGCTCCTGGTCTCTTAGTATGTTAACTGTTGTTTGAATCCTGTAATCCCATGTTGAATTGCTCTTTAGATCCAGAAATTGCATCATTCTCATACGTACAAACAGGGAATCTCTTGGGCTTCTGATTACTCTTCAGGCACAGTGCTGTGACAATGATACATTGAAATCAGCTGTCTGCAAAGTCCAGGTTCTTAAAACAACGTTGTTTAGAGGCAGTGGTAAGGTAGCAAGGTAAGGAAAACATTTAGGAAATGGGCCAGAAAATGTACAGTGGGAGTGAATGGTGTTGTAAGACCTGCTGCTACCTGGACCTGGCAAAGCTCTGCTCTGTCCTTCTGCACACATGCTCCATGTTATGCTAAGGACTGAGCAAGGACACAGGCAAGAAAGGAAGTAGGATGCTGCTGTTCACTCTCACTATGGGATTTTTATTTCACCACTTCAGGAAAAATGCAACTGAGGCAAGTCACCAGAGACCTGAATGAATCTGAGAGGCAAGGGCAAGAAAGAAGGCAAGAGGAAAAAAAAGTACACATCTTGTAGTGACCCAGTGTATCTTTCTGCCCTCCTGGTTAGTCACCATGTCTGGCTGAAGGAGGAGAAGCAGCCCCAGGTACTCTGTGAGAGGTGTAGTGACTTCAGTCTGCAGCACTGCAAAGCCTGATTGCAAGGAGTGCTCTGTGTGTGCAGTTCTTAATAACCACCCACTCCCCAGCTCAAGTGACTTTGTAGCTCTCTAAGTGACTGTTTATCCAGAGGGAACAGGTAAGGAGTTTCTTGGAGATTGTACTTTGCTCGTGTGCTTTCTTGGTATTGTTGAAGTAGCTGCTGCTTGTGACTCTTTGTTAATATGTATGTAAGTTTTGCTTAATTTCAGGGTACTTAGTTCACAAACCACTGTGTAGTGTCTGTATTATGCCAATCTGTCATTAGATTCTTCTGAGAATTTATTGTGAAAAAGGTTGAGCATTTCCAGGGAGAACAGGTTTTTATTAAATGGAAAAGTAATCAAATAAGAAGCTGAATTAGCCAAACAGATATGTTCTCCAAAGCCACCACGTTAAGGAATCTCTCTTTTAGGAAGGTGCAAATCCATCTCCTCTGCTTTTAATAAAGCCTTAAATATAGAACTCATGATTATGAGTGGCTATTAACAGTTACCCTCTTTGTTCTGGTTTTGTTCTTGTTGTTGTTTGTTGGTGGTTTTTTGGTTTTGTTTTGTTTGTTTTGTTTGGTATTTTTTTAATGTTAAGCTGAGGGCTATATGTGCCTTATATTCATCTCAAGGAAGTTTTAGATGTGAGATAATTGTTATTCAGATTGTATGTTTAAGACTCACTGACAATTACATCACCAAAGCTTGATGGTCTGTGCTAATTCAGAGTTTTGACCTGTGTATGTGCAACTTACTCCACGTCTATCTCTGGGACAACACTGGTTTCAGTAGCACAAATTGAACCTAAACTTGGGAAAAAATTGTCCCATGGCATTCAGGGCATCACTTTTAGATATCCCCTAATATTAACTGTCAGTTATGTGACCTGCCTTCAAAATCATGACTGTTCCATATTCTTAATGTCACTGCATTTCTCAATATATATATAAAGTGGCTTTTGTGCAGAACTGAAATCCATGTATGAAATATGCCTTCCTAGGATGAAAATTAAGTTTTCTTTAAATACATTTTAAAAATTTTAAAGGACAGTCTAGCCCATTGTCAAATGAATGCATTCTTTATACTATGTGTTTTCTACTTCACTGGTTTGTAACAGATTAGCAGAATTTAAAGTTCACAACTAAAAGTTTCTTCAGAACATTTATGAATGAAAGTGAATGTATGCAGACATCTGGCTGCAGAGTGCTTTTGTCAGAAGTGATAATGTAGGAAGTTTGGTGGTTTTGTGTCTCTGTCTATGTAAAGTGCTGCTGTTAAAATGACAGAATTGTACACCTGGCCAGGGACTGCAGGAGCCATGTCCCAAGGGCAGGTAATGCTAATTACCTGGAAAACATGAGAGTCTCTGATAACTGCCTAATGAAAAAAGTCATAGACATCTTGAGATTTAATTGATCTACAGGCCACTCACCTTATTACGAATAATTTTATTTAAGGAAAATGACAGATTGAATATTGTCAGTCCAATAGAAAGTTGGCATTGATCTTGCTTTTAAAATCTTGCTTTAAGTGAGATTGCATCATTGAGTCATGGAAAATACTGCTGTTGTCATAAACAGATCACTTGGCAAGGTGAACATAGCACTGAAATTCTGTTCTCAACATAATGGAAAAATTAAGGTAAAAGGAAGACTTAGTAAGATAAGGTAAAAATAGACTGACTCTCTGAAGGAGTGGATGCACATCTACAGCAGTTTACAGAAATGTGATCAGACCCATTCTCACCCTTTGGGTAAAAATAAATACCACTAGACCTGCTACAAAAAATGTAGCTCCTAGCTTAGGAAATCTAGGAAAAAAATAGAAGAGGTACAAAAATGCAGCTACACAGATATGGACTGTTAGTTCTCAGCAAATGTGAAGGTTCATCCCAGTTGTGCTCAGTAGGTAATGACAACAGAGCCAGGTTTTGCTGCTCACTTTGCTTTGCATTGGAGGGGATCACATTTTGCCACCTGTGGATTCGTTGTAACAGATGGTTTGCAATTCTGACTTTTATTTATTTATGAAAAATTATTTATCCTTTACCTTTCTTCTGACTTGTTGCTACTTCTAGCAGCATTTTTATCCTCTCCCTTCATTTGGATAGCATGCTGCACTGTAAGAGCAGTACTAGGCAATGTGTACTTTATGTTTTGATATACCTCTAGTAATGTAAAGCTGGTTTAGAAGAACTGTAGCAAGAATCAGAAAGCCCAAGTCGATGTGTAACAAGGGAACAGTTTAAAGTGCAGCTCAGTTTTTGTCAAAGCTGTAAGCCCTAATGAATTCATGGGAATTTGGTCATACAGATATTATTGGTAAATGCTGAAATAGGTCAGCTGAGCTATGATGTATTTCCAGGGGATTTGTAGCTTGTTTTTTCTTTCCTATATATTGAACTAGTTATAGCTACAAGTAGCTTATAGCTTGAAGAATGCCTTACTGTCTGTATGCTAAGTATGTCCATGTGATGTAAAAAAGGTGACAGTCCCCAAGTGTGGCTTATGTAATTTCCTGCTTCACAGGGCTGGTGTGCAGTGTTTTATTTGTGATGTTTTTTGTTTTTTAAAAAAATCAGGTACCCTTTCCTGCCCTGTGTGCAAACAGACCTGCTTTGCAAGGGATCTAGCTAAAAATTTCCTTGTCAAGGACTTTCCCGCTGGTAATTCAGCTATGGCAAAGGTAAGTGAAAACCACTAATTCAGGTGCCTTCTGAGTTGCTGAAATCAGATAGGGACACTTTCTGAAAACAGTGCAAGCCCCATATTGAACAACAAACTCTCTTACAGTTTGCTTATGCAGCACAGTAAGTACTTCACCCCTAGAGGTGGAAGTATTGCCTTCATAGTGCTTTTTTATCTTATTTGAAGAGTGAGTTTGACTCTACTTACTTAAAACAGAGTTGATTAGAAAATATTGATACTAGTGATACTAGTTACTAGGGTCTGTGACAATCACTATATTAGGAAGTTCCTGAATCTCTTGGATTCCTCATTGTCTGCCCTCTGCTCTCAACACAAAAGGAACAGAAGCAGACTATTGGCTGAATAGTCTGAAGACCAAGATTACTAATTTGATTCTTTGGGCAATTATAATTAAGAGCTTCAAATGTTTATTTTATCCTCTTTCCCTCTACAATAACTGGATTCTTAAAATCACTTGAATTGCATTAGTCTGAGAAGCTTACTATCTGAATCACAGTCTATTAAAGATAACAGTTTGTACATCTAGTTTGTTATCCTTATTTGTAATTACTTTTTGCACAATGCTTTTTGTTCATAGAGCTGCTCCACATGTAAAGAGAAGAGACCTGCTCACAGTCTCTGCACAAGCTGCAATAGGTGGTTGTGCAGCTCCTGTACAGAGGAACATAGACATGACAAGGAAACTGGGGACCAATTCCTGTCTGTATCACTGAAGGGCTGCACAGGTACTGAAAATGCTCTTTTTGTTTCGTATCAGTTATCTAGCTGGAAAAGAAGCAGTTGCAGGCTCTGTGCCACAGGTGCCATGCTCTGTGCACATGTCTTGGAGAGGTATGTATGTCAATGAGAGTGTGATTTTTCTGTAAGGCCATTTGGACCCTAAGTTTAATTTAGACTCAGTGCCCTGAGTGGGATGGTAATTTTGAGGTTCCAAGTGTTTAAATTCATTTTGCTTTGAGTAAGATTACCAGCTCATATTTTTTACAAATAATGGTAAGGAAATAACAGAATCATAGAATGCTTTGGGTTGGAAAGGATCTTAAAGAACATCCAGTTCCAACCCCACTGCCGTGGGCAATGACACCTTCCACTAGTCCAGGTTGCTTAAAGCTCCATCCCACACTCAAGAGTCCCTCAGAATTCATGGGCAGAGGATTTAAATGTTGACTTGCATAAATATGTCACTGTACTGCAGCATTGCTTTTTGACCCTTTTGGGAAAATAATGTCTTTCACCAGTAGTACTGATGGGTGATCCCTACACTTGGTAATAAAATAAGTCTCTGGAGTCTGTGTTTTTTGGTATCAAAGAAAAAGAACTTCCTTCTCTTTCACATAACTATTAATGTAGATCTACTTGTGACTATCTAACTTCAGTGGAAGGGGTTTTCTTTTTTTGTTCTTTCATTGACAATGTTTAAAGACAAAATATAAATAAACCCTGCTCCATGTAATCAGATGGTTCCAGGGTCTGTGTCTTTTAAAAACAAAATCAAGACTTTCAATAAAATTGTTGGAGTTTGGCAACTCTTTTTTCTGAACTATAATAGCAATCCTAGTCAATGACACCATCACTCCATTTTCCTCAGCCACTGAAGGAGAAGCAGGCGAGCTTCCATTATTTTGTCCAGAACACACTCAAGAGCCACTCAAGCTTTTTTGTGAGACCTGTGACACCCTTACCTGCTGCAGCTGTCTTCTGACAGAGCATAAGGAACACAGGTACCACACACTGGTTGCTTGCTTGTAATCCTGTCTAAAACTGTTAGATTCTAACACTAAATCTAAAACTAATTTAGATTTAAGACTCTTCATCTGCAATTCCTAGCAGCTGAAGTTGAGAGCTGGTCCAAACTGAAAAGCCACAGCAAAATCAGTTCAGTTGTCATAAGCCCAAGCAGTGTGACGTGTGGGTTGCTGCCCTCACAGGATCACATACTGCTCACAGCAGTGAGTACCTTCCCAATTGTATACTCTGTTGATATTCTATATATTCATGCATATAGTTCCTCCAGATTGTGCTCAAAGTTGAACTCCATACTCAGCATGGTTCAAATACTTCTGTTTGTCTTTATTAAAGACTTCATGACTGTACAAGATCAGTTACCAACCCTTAAGCATGCTTCTTGCTTGTAGAAGTGTGGGAACCATGTAAGGAATTGTCTATACACAGTGAAAATCTTTGTGAGAAGAACCTGCCTATTTGAAGGGCTATAAACACAGCTGTCACAGAGAACACTTGTTGCAGGAAAGAAGCAGGGAAACATGTCCATACAGGTATTAAGGCAGCTGATCTTCTAAACTTACCAATTGTTAAGTTTATTACTTATCAACGGAAAAATACCTGGTGTGAGATTTTCCCTTTCTTTCACAGGTTTAGACATCTTGATGAAGCTTTGCAAAACCAGAGAATTATCCTAGAAAATGTTATAACTAAAGTGAAAGAGAAAAAAAATGGGATTCAGGCTACAGCTAAACAGATTGAGGACAGGTAATTGCTATGGTTTTTTTTTCATGAAAGTGGGTGGTCATTAAAAATATTATTATCACTAAATGTAGGTTAACAGAAGTAAATGCAGTTGCTATTTTTCTTTTTTTTTGAGGGTAAGAACTAATAGGAAGATTAAAAATATCAAATTCATGTTTAAGTGGTACTGACAAGTCATGGCATTATAATGCATGATTCTGTAGTCCTTATAAAGCATGTGACAGCTGACTTCAGTGGTAAGATTTCTTTGTATAATCTGTTTCCAAACCAGCGTTCAAAAAGATTAGCAATAAACACTGCTTTTAAAATACCTTATTTCTTCAAGAAACTTCAAAACAAACTGCAAATCCACTCAAGACTAGTATAAAAATGAAAATATTTCATCATAAGAAGTAGATTTTGGATACTGATTATGTATTTGTCAGTTGCTGAATTTCATTTTTCTACATTAGTAAAACGGTTTGAACACCCTTAATGGTACAATTCTATTTATACTATTTTGTACTCTAGTATAAAGGGAAAGTATTTTTTATACAACTTGTGTGTGTGTGTTTGTAGACAACTTAAAGCTGCTCTTTGCACAGTATTTGAGAAGGTCAATCAACATCAGGGGTCTGTACTGGGACCAGTGCAGTTTAGTATCTTCGTAAGTGACACAGAGAGGGGGGTTGAGCAGCCTCAGCAAATTTGCAGACACCAGCCTGAGTGCTAATGACATGACTGAGGGACCTGGATAATCTCAAGAAGTGGACCTTTGTGAACCTCATGAAGTTCAAGGCCAAGTGCAATGTCCTCCACCTGTATTGGGGCAACCCCTGGTATCATCTTGGCTGGTGAAGGGATTGGGAGCAGCCCAGATGAGAAGGACATGGGGTACTGGTGGATGGAAAGCTGAACATTTCCTGGCAAGGTACACTCACAGGCCAGAAGGCCAACCAAGTCCTGGGCTACATCAAAAGAAGTGTGACCAGCAGGTTCAGGGTTCTAGGCAACTGGTACAGGTTGCCTAGAAAGGTGGTTGGTGTCCCCTCCTTGGACTTGTTCAAGGCCAGGTTGAATGGAGCTTTGAGCAACCTGGTCTAGTGGAAAGTGTCCCTGCCCATGGCTGGGAGGTTGGACTAAGTGACCTTTAAGTTTCTATTCCAACCCAAACCATTCTATAATTCTGTGTTTGAGAAGGGGTTGAGGTTGCAGGAAATGGTACAACTTTCATTGTACTTCTTTGTCAATAGTTAAATCAGTTTTTGTAACAAATAACTACTAAGCTCTCAACAGCTAACATACAAGGTGGCTTATCCAGGGATGTGTATCTGTTATCCATAGGTTGCTCGAAGTAAAACTTTTATACAAAAAAGTAGAAAACCAAATAAAAATGGCTAAGATGGTTTTGATGAATGAAATCAATAAACGAACAAACATCCTTCTTGAACAACTTGAAGTAAGTAAGACTGGTTTCTTTGATACCTTGGGAAATAAAACTAAATTAAATTTGATCCTTGTGTCAATGAGAAGAATATAGAGTGTGAGAGTTACTGTCTATTTGCTTATATTTTCAAATATTTCTTTCTTTCTCCTGCAGTATTATATGTAGAATCAGTGGTTGATTGAGGGTGAAGTGGCAAAATGTTTGTTTGTCATGAGTTATCCACATTTTCTAATGCAGCTACAGGGAAGAAGTGTGCACCATTTGAGCACTACAAAACAAACCACCTTCTGGTTTTAGTGTATAATTTGTAGAAGACTTCTAGCAGCACATTTAATATCCTGCTTTGAAAATGATCCTCTGGTCTACTTTCTGTAACAGGGCATGCAATTTTGACTCTCCAGCTTTTGAAGTATATGTGATTGTATTTTGAAATGTGCTGAGCACAAAAATTGCAATCAGATCTTACCAGAATTTTCAGTTCTCAGTTATCCTTGAGTAATTTTATTAGCCACTGGAAAGACAAGGCACTCATCACTTGCTGGCAACTTACATATGTGACTCAAATATGGCTATTCAGCTAAGTGGCTTTACCAAAAAGAGAAATGTCTGTTCTCATGTCATTGAACGTTACTTAAATTTAGTGTTCATGTGTTTTGACAACATTTCAGTGTGTGTCATTTCAATGAGTTATCTGTAAGCACAACTGAACTGTACATTCACTTGAGGTATATGCACAGTTCTCTGTTGAAATGCATGTAGGGGGCATCAAATGAAATTGGGAGGCAGTGGATTGTTATTAAATAAGGGCAGATAGTTTTTCACAGAAATGGTTCATAAGTGTGGAACCCTTGTTGCAAGATACTGTGCACAGTTTCTAAAGTAGTTAGACAAATTAATAGAAAAATACACTGAGAGTGATAGAGTAGCCCCTGTATTTGTGGTCCTTAAGTCATGAATTACTGGAGACTAGAAGTTCATTCTAAGAAAATGCTGCATGCTTACCCTCTTTTTATATTCTTTCTTGGGTCTCTTCTGCTGTGTATTTTAAGAGATAAGAAAGCAGTCCAGGTGCAAATTTGATCCAACTTCCACAGCTTTATTGAGTTATCTTATTCTATTAAGCTGAGGCCAGAATAATGCAGGCTGATTACTCCTGGAGAAGTCATTGTTCTTGTTATGACTGGTAGTTCAAAGAGATTCTAATTAAGAGCATTCATGCAAATAATGCATTATGTAAAGGCAATGATTGTCCACATTACATATGTCCAAAGGATGACCACTATCTTCTACTGATTCATATAATTAACAGAAAATCACCAGTGAAAAGAAGCAGAAGTTGGAGCAACAACTGCAAGGTGTTGTGGTTTTAGGCAGACAGGTAGAACATGTGCAGAACTTCATCAGTTGGGCAGTGTGCAGTAAAAACAGCATCCCATTTCTCTTCAGCAAAGAACTGGTAAGAGCAACTTCTCAGGAACTTGAAATCATGCAGTAAATGTGAGAACGGTTTTAAAGATTTGATGTTTTACAAATAAAAAAAAGAAGATCTTTTAATTTCTAATAACATCATCATTTGTCACCAGATTGTATTTCAGATCCAGCGCTTACTAGAGACAAACTGTAACACAGACACAGACCCTCCTCTGAAGATCAGATTTACTTGGGATCCCTCCTACTGGACGAAACAATTATCCAATTTGGGTAAGAAATATGGTTTATTAGTGCCCAAAGCCAGACAAGGCAAATACAGACAATGTGGTACTTTCCCTAAGTGCTCTCCTTTTTTGGTTTTAATTTCCAGTTTTGTTCCTCTTGTCATGTTCTGAAGAAAAGATAGTGTGGCTTAATGTCCCTGTTTTTTTCCCTCCAGCTAAAAACATCGATTTACCTATTAAAGACATCATTATATATAAACATTATCTTTTAAGCATTGCCTAGAAATACACTTTATAAATATCATCCTCTATGGTCTTACAAAATCACAGCATAAGAACACAACTACTAGTGTAGTGGGAATAAATTTGCTTTTTTTCCCCAGGAGGTTTCACTATGGAAGGTGGACACATTTCTCATGCAGATGTGCTGCTCTGTGGAAATGTACCAGGATTACAGACCTCCTTGTGCCATGGGCACCATTCACCAGCATCCCAGCTGGAGCCTGTGAACACGCAGCCACATCACTTCACACCTGCAGTGCAGTGTTCTGCACCTCTCTGTTGCCCACACTGCCTCAGCATACCTCACCCAAACAAAGCTCAGCCTTCGTACCAAGACCTGAACCGCAATAAAAATTTTCTACAGCCTCCTGAACTGCATCAGCAGCACTTTCCTCTGCAGTGCAGCACGCAGCAACACGACAAAGAGCAAAGAGGCACCCTCCAGCCCACAAAGCTAACACGGTCTGGGTCGGAACAACAGTCCCGATCAGAGCCAGAGAATGTGTCTGGGAGGATGGGGAAGCTCTTACCGGCCCAGCAGCTGCAGCAGGCTGCACCCCAGGGTTATGCTGTGCTCTCACACGAGGCTCAGCAAGTTGACAGGAGCCATCCGCAGCCGTTCCGCACGCAGGCTTCTTTGCAGACATCAGCTGTGCAAGTGCAACTCGGTCAGCTCCAAAAGATAAAATCAAACCCCGTACAGCAGCCACCGTCGCAGCAGCAGCCGCCACCATCGCCACCATCAGGTCAGAATGAGAACGCCCACAAGCAAGTCATCCAGCAGAGCCTGGACATAATGCACCACCGGCTTGAGCTGGAGGAGATGAAAAAAGATCTAGAGCTTCTTCTGCAGGCCCAAGGACAGTCCAGCTTGCAATTAAACCAAGCCAAGCCACCTCAGCATGTTCAACAGACCATAGTTGGTCAAATCAATTACATAGTGAGGCAACCAGCCCCAGTTCAGCAACAACTTCAAGATGAAGCACAAGTAAGTTACCTGTAGAGGCCAACTCCGGGCTTTTGGAAAAGCTGTACATTTCAGAAGCTTTATTGATTATTATTATTATTATTATTTTAAATTATTAATGTTTGAGAGTAATCTTTCTCTATTAATTTATCTGTACTAAGGGTTACTCTGAGTATCTTTGTTGTTTTAGAGTCTTTCCAGTCTTGTCATATTGTGTATGATAAGGTTTGATGTGAATTAGTTACCATTTTTGTTTCTGAGATTTTGAAAACATTAATTCTTAGTTTTGACTTGTAGGTCTGTGAGAGTTCCACTGAGCATGATGCCCAGAAGCCTGTCATTCCTCTTGACAAAAGTGATGGTTCCTCTCTGTCACAGTCACTAGATGAAGAAGCCAGTGTCAGCAGTAACTGCCCTGAGAGCACATTGCAACAGCCAACCTTCCATCCAGTGAGAAAGGTATAAAGAACTTTTTCCCTTTAAATTTAAAAAAACACCATGATTTGACAATAGTAAATATAATATGACATTGGAATTTGAAATCAGGTTGGAAAAATTGAAGTATGTTAGAAGTCAACAAAATGGCTTTTAAATCTTGAAGACACAAGATTTAGCTTTATAGAAGGAATAAAAGCACAAAAGCTGATACTTAGATTATTAACTATATTCAGGGTGGACAATCACAAAGGCTAATAAATCACAAGAGCCACAATACATGGATGTTAATGCTGTGTAACCTGGAAAGAAAATCACCCATCCTGGATCCAGCCTTGGGCCAGCCAGTGGGGGAGGGTTTGGGTCAAAGAAACTCCCAAAGCCCACCCATGCAGCCCCTCATTTTATAGTCCTGTTTTGCTTAGTAAGCTGTGGTTGAAACACACCAGACTGAGCAACTGGAGCAGACCTCCTCCTACTTTCCAGTCCTTATCTCTATCATATGCAGCCCTAGGCCATATGCAGACCCTTATCTGTCTCCTTCCTCTCCAGCAATCCCTTTGGAAATGCTAATGAGGATTTGTTCGGGACTTTGCAAAGGTGGCTCATGTAATTTAACATCTATGCATTAATTTGGAAACATGTTTACAGTATGCATTTGATAATATTGATTTGTAACTAGATGAATTGTCTGCATACAGGATTGTATTTGTGTGTGAAGCATTATAGAGCAGATGCTATTAATAGTTTGGGATCAGAACATTACTCAAAAACGGGAAAACCACAAGTACATTTTTCAGATCCTGTCAGACAAGTGGCAGTGCAGCCTTTGCACCGCGGTGTGAGGCACTTGGATTCCACGGGAGTGCCTGTGAGTTCAAAGAACATCTGCTCAGGTTATTCTGAGTACTGTTTTCTGTCCCTCATTTTAAAAACTGGTTAATGAGAACAGAAGTAGAGAAGAAAGGATGAAACAACTTACACACTTGTAAAATGTCCTCGTGTGGTGTCTTGAAGTTCAGAATGAATGCTCTCTACTAAGAATTACAGCAAGACAGAGGACAAATCTTGGAATAATTTTTGTAATACTTGCACTTTGTTTCTGGGCAATTGTACCAAGTTCTAGCAATCAATTTTATACAAGCTATTGAATTGCTAAGTTGCAGTGTGAAGGAACCACACTGAATTAGATTAACAGTTTCATGGGAAAGGTTGCTAACCTTCTGCAGCCATATGATCCTCCTAGAACTTCTACGTAGTATGATTCTGAGTTACTAATTGGTGCACAGGACTGGAAAGGTCTCTGTTCTGGAGCAGAGGCAAGAATAATCAGACATTTTTTGGCTTAATTATGTCTTCAGGAGTAATAAAGATCATACAGTCCCTGTTTTGCTTACATGTACCTAACTCATTTGTGGCTGTGATGAGCAACAGCTCTGAAGGCTGTACCTAGCATTTGAAGAAGTGTCAATTAATGTACATCTGTAGCACAGATTTGTAGTTTAAGGATCAGGTAATGCTGCAGCAGGCATTGGTGGTGTTGCAGGGCCAGGTGGACATCTCACCTCTTCAGACTCCATATGTGCACCCCTTTCTTTAGTTAGGAGCATCTCCTTTACTTATTCTCCCTTATGGAAGGGAGAATTGCTTGTCTTGTCCAGCTGTTGGCTTGGGTTCTGGGCAGTGGAATACTCTGTACCACCTCCACTCATCCTAAAAAAATAACTGGCTTGGGCATTGATGCTTCTGCCTTCTGGGGCACTGGTCACTTGTGAGTAGATTGGACAGTGTTTGTCAAACTCAGGTTTGGTTGTGTTCTTAAGTGAAGAAATCCTGAAAGGTTGCTTAAGCTATTATTTTGCCTTCTACTTAAAATAAATCTCTGAACATGTCAAGCACTGTTTTAGTAAATTATTACTAAACAGCTGTATCTTTTCATTTATAGCTGCAGACAATAGCAGATGCTTAGGAAAAGGGTGTAAGAAACAGATAAATATAAACTGATCCTTTGAGATGCTCTCATCCCAGCTTCTGAAAACCATCCAGACTTTCTGAACTGGAGGCTGTACCCAGACAATTGGGTTTTGCAGCTCTTCAGGGACTCTTCTCTGTGAACTGTCAAATCCATTTAATGAGTCCATTTAAGTAGTATTTCTCTCCCCAGCATTCTGCAGCAAGTGACTTTTTCATTGCATGAGAAGTTCCTCTGTTTGCTTAAGTCTGTTTCCTGATAATTCAGTGGGATGGCTTCTAATTCTTGTGTGCCAGTGAGCAATCTCTCCATGTTCACCACCTTCATCATACTGACTGAAACTAATAATAATTTAATACCTGACCCTAGGATGTAGAATCTGAGCTTGGGACTGGAGTGGTTTTGTTGTTGCTCTTTTGTTTTGTTTTTTTTTAGTTATTGTAAATTTTAGGGGGATTAGAGGCAAAGAAAATAATAACAGCCTGGAATGTAGGATCCTGTAAATTTCTGAAGTATCAGAGCATTTTTTGACTTTAAAGAATTGAGGTGCTTACAGCACAAATGTGTTCATGCTTAATGCAATTAGGTACATTTCCCAGAATGTTACTTTTACAAAAGCTTTTCCTTTGACCTGGAAAAAAGGATAAATAAAACATGATGCTGCTTGCTCTATACAATCTCTTCTTCCTTCCGCTTTAAGCCAGCACCAGTTTATTCAGACAAAATGTTAAGGAAGATTTGGGTTCTTTCTCTCAAAAAACAAGAAAGGAAATAACTTGGATTCTATTCGGAAACTGGGAAATACAAATAGGAAGCATGTGTAGACTGTTATCAGTGCTGCTGTGTGTGGTGAGTTGAACAACTGGATAGAGTGGTACATTTGTTTAACCTCCCAGCATAATGAGCTGCCAGGGGGATTGCTCCACTTAATAGCAGCCGTTCATTACTCTGCAACCATTTGCAGGGTTATTTCTCTTACAGCAAAGAGAACTGGTGCTTCCTAGTTTTAGCTTTCTTTATCTGTGACACTTAATGTCAACAGCTTTGAGACTTTGCCAAAACAGTCGTAACAAATCCTAGTCCCAGTGTTTTAAGGTAAGTATGTGCTTCTCAGAATTCTTCTGTGTTAGTGCTGCATGTTTACACTGGTCCTTTTTAAATGCAACAGTGATCAAAGAAATATTTTAACTGAATTATATGTTTGTTTTTTGTACTTTGCATGTTCTTTCTTCTTACCTTTTGCTACCATAGCTATGAAATTTGTGGTAGAAAGCATTTTGGGTGGTGATGCTGCTGCCATTATGTTACAAGGATCATCAGAACAAAATTAGTTATGAGACAATGAGAATTCCATTTATAATGACAGATGTAGTATGATGTGCCCGGCTGCATTAAAATGTCAAAAGTTTCAAAAATTAACCTACACCCTCTACCCAAGAGTGTAATTAATGCTTGTTGTTGTTCAAAGGGTACAATGTAAAAGCAATAGAGCTTTTACAAAGCAGGGATCAGTTCTTTCAAGGCATCCCGTTTGCAAAAACTAGCTGAACTGTCAAGGGAAAAGAGAAATTTTTGCTAATGGCAAAAGAAATGATTATTTTAGGGAGTGAATTAATAGGCTATTAATGAGCCTTGTTCCCAGTGCATTGTTCACTTCGCACTTGACAGCAGCCTCTTGGATCAGAATGGAATGTGTCTGCTCTTAACTGTGAGTTTTAATATTTTGCACTGAAAGATCATAATGTTGCTTCATTAAAATAACCACAAAATTAACTTTTGCCCCAAGGGAAAGACAGATGGCAGTTTGATGGCCTCATTATTCTTTTTTCTTTTTAATAAGACTAAGGCTTTGTATCATCCAAAAAGATCTCAGAAGAAAATTATGCTAAGCTAGAAGAGTTAAAAAAACCCAAAACATATAATGTAATTGAGTTTCACCTTTCTAAAAATTTCAGTTAAAACCAAGTTTTATGCATCTATCTGGTTTTTTTTGTTTTGTTTTCTTTTTTTTCCTGCAGTAGCAGTTGTCCCAGCAACTACTCCCAGTGAATAACCCTGTTTCACTGAAGCCAGGAGTAGTCCTGCCATTGTCTTAGTAGGGCTGACATTTTCCCTGCAACGTGTACAAGTACACAGAGATGGTTCTGCAGAGGTGAGGTCTCAATATGTAACAGCTGATGGCACAATCTTGTAAGTAAAGGGAGATGCATGCAGTGACTAGAAGTCAAGAGCTCCAAGGTCTCCAGTTACCTTGCTGTATGGGGTTGTGTGCCTCCCAAGGATGTGCCTCAGGATCCCCATTGCCAATGGACCACACCATTATGTAGCTCGATTGGCTCAGGCATTAGTGGAAGCTTCATGCCTTTTTGGCTAAATAAATACTTACCTACTTCACAAGAACTTAATTAATGCTCACAATGGACTTCAAAATAAGGGGAAAAGGTGAAGCTGATTACAGTCCATCTGTTCAGTGCAAGCATGAACATTTTATTTTCTGAGTGATAGGAAAACAATTCACACATTTATTCTGTCATTTGCAAAAGACTTGTGATAAAAGGAGTGATGGAATGAAAAGGAAAATGTGTACTCAGTAGGCCTTGCATGTGCAGGGTTATTTATGACAGCAGATGAACATTTTTGATGTTTGTGGACTTCTTTAGGGTGGTGTGACCATGAAGGCTGGATTCTTTGCTGAACTTCATACATTGCTTTGGTTTGAAACCTGAGTAGTCTTAGGAATGCTCTATCAGACAAAGTAGATGGAGACAAAGTATAGGAAGAATTGTGTTTCCCCCTAAGTGTACTCACTTTCTGTGTTCCAGTTTTCAGCTCAAGTGTAAGTTAGGAAGACTGTATTTGACTAGTTCCAGCTGGTTCCAAGAAATGATTATCGCTCAGACAGCTTAGATTCAGGGACATTAATTTGCCTCAAAAGGAGGAAAATCACCAGTACTGTGGCTGCTGAGACCTGGTACTCTCTGGAGTGCCTTCTACGTGAAAGGATTTACTAGAGCACTGTGTGGTAGAATGGCACACACCTTCCCTAGCACTGCAGAAGATCTGACCTCTTTCTGTCTCACATGCAGATTGTTGTTTTAAGAATGAAACACCTACTAATGCCTTAACAAGCAATCTATGCTTAGATTTCACATTTATTGTAGGGAGTAAAAAATCAGGATCCCTTGGACAGATCAAAGAAAGAGGAATTTTTGTGACTCACAGAATAGTAACCTAGTTACCTCCTTTCCCAGCTTTTGGCTTTAATGGTGGAAATTCTAAAGTTTTTGGAAATGGTATATGATTACAATAGGCAATTTCTGATCACTATCTCAACTGATTGATTATGTGTCCCTAAAATTGAGTATCTCATGCACTGTAGAAAGAGCAGAAGCATTTTGCTTCTTATAATTAACATATTAGTTGGGTTTTGTTGTTGTTGTTGTTTTCTTTTCCCAGCATTCAGCATCCTTAAGCATTCTGGGTTTTACAAACAGTTTACAAATGGAATTGCCTTCAACAAGGTTATCTGATCCACAGATGCAAGGTGTGGCTGCTGTAACTCTTGGCCCATCCCCAAATGCTGATTGTGATTCTCCATCAGAGTCGATGCCCACTTACAGCCTGGTGCTGGGCAGAGCTCCAGGCGACCTGAGCCCTGGGGCTGCTGCTGGCCTCCCACCAGGTGATCAGCTCCAGGCCACCACCAAGTGCAAGGTAGGAATTGCTCACACTCCACTGCAAGGGAATCCCCTTTCATTGATAGCACACCTTGGCATTAGCCAGACAGCCAAGTGCAGGTATTTCAGTAAGTAAACTTTTATCTGTCTGGTGTTTGAGGATGAATTACAAATGATTGTCTTCAGGTGGGAAGTAGGAAAACTAATAATAAAATGTATTTTTTTTTTCCTCCGAAGCTGGAAAATGAAGACTGCGATACTGTAGATTGTTGTCTAGAAAACAGCTTGGCTGCTGCTGGGAAAGATGTAGTTAATGAATTAACTATTTCTATGCAAAAAGTGCTGGAAGAACCTATTAATCTTTCAATCAAAAAATCTCAACATTGTGCTTCTCCTTCTGAAACGCTCAGCAGCACTTCTGTCCTGCCTGTGAATACCAGAATGAGACAACTTAGAAGCAAAGAAGGTACCAGGCTTTTCATTGTTTCCTTTAGGTTTTTGACTTTTCTTTCTTAGCACCCTGCAGTGCAAACACTGCAAAGCAGCATGCTTATTAATGTACTTGCATATAAACATGCTTTTCCAGCAAGCTTCAAATATTGTCAGAGCACTTAATCAAATAAAAAAAGCATGTTTGATCTCATTTGTGGAGGAAAAACATGGAAATTATATGCCTCAAATTTTAACATCCTTCATTTATAAACCAGAAACAAATGTGTCTTTGTGAAGTACTTGGAGTATTAGTTCCCCTGGAAGCTCTCCTGTTAATGAGACCTGCAGTTATGACTGTTGAAGAGCTGGTTTGAAGAGTTCAAATTCAATTAAAAAAAAAAAATCTGAAGTGCAATATGCCTTCTGATAAGTCCTTCATGTCAGTACTATAGCAAATTTTTGTTAGGTTAATATATTGCACAGTATGTGCTTTTGCTTGGCTCTGTCTACTGTGGAATATTCCCTTTAGCCAAGGCCTATTTCTTCTGCTTTAATGGAGAATTAGACCTTACTTACCTCTTTTCATGGGCAAATTGCCAGCATCCTTGTGCTACACTGTAAAGTCTCTTTCCTGAAAACTCTAAAAGTCAATGGAACTATTCATGCAAGCAAGGGATTGCAGGATCAAGCTGTTATCCTGTGACTTATGCCACCATTTGGCTGCTTTTCTCTGTAAAAGATCAATTAATATTTCTATCTCTGTGCTGTGTTTTTATTCAGAGAATTCTAATTACTACAAAGGAGACCTATCTCAGTGAGCCAAGGAAATGTATTTGTCTTCTCTTTTAAATACTGTGCTAAATTGTGATAATTATGCTACAGGAACTTGTGAGTTGTAAGAATCAGGCACACCCCTAAAAAGCTGCGTGTCAGTCAGGCTGAAGTGTCTCTGAGAGGAGCAGCTTTGTAGGTATCTGCCTTGGGTTGTGGGACACTACATGCAGAAGCAGCTGCACCATACAGACTCTCACTCTGTAACATACTACAAGTTTGCTCTGTGCAAAGTGTAGGTCTTGTTGTGCAAGAGGGTGGGAAGCCTAGGGAGCTGATTTCAATGCTGCTCTCTTCTCAAAAGGAGTGAGGATGGAATTTTTTAAAAAATTTTTAAATTTTTTTTCCCCAGCAGCAAGTCATTGCAGTTGACTGCATTTAGGAAATGGTCCACATTATTCCTCAGTTCCTTCTACAGAACAGTTCCTAGTCAGTTATTTTTCTTTGTGATTACATTAATCTGATCCTTCATAAACATAGTACTTGCAGTTACCTGAATCCATTCTTACTAATGAGGGAGGTTTTTTTTCCCCTGTATTAAGATAATTTAAAAATTTTAAACATTCTCCAGAGTGTTTTAAAGCCCTCTAGTTTGCTGTTTTCCACAAATTTTATTGGTACCATTATTTCATGAGCCAAGCTGCTCGTGGAAATGTCAGTTACTGTTAGTATCCAAGCAGCACTGGAACATTATCTGGTTTGACAGTGTGCAATGGGAGCTGCTCCTTCAGCTCAGTGTGCAGTCACCAGTTAGAAATTCTGTCCTGAGCCCTGACTGCCACTTTTCACTTGAGCAACAATCACAAGTGTGACTTCAAGAGTGATGTGAAACGCACCTTGCCTTCACTGTATTGTTTCCTGTGGCTGGGAACAAGAGTGTCTCAGAAGCATATTGCTTCCTAGCATGGAACAGGAGATTGCAGAGATTTCATAAGCCTCAGAAGTTCAGACCTCAATAGGTTTGTTTTTCTCAAGAAAAAGCTGTATGGCAAAGAGGATTACTTCTGTTTTTCCATGTATATGGATGAATGTGGTGTGGCTGTGCACATATATAATTCCCTGGGAGTGTAACCATTTCAGTGAAATATTTTAGAAAGGCTCCTTATATTCAATACAGAAGTTGTGGTTAAAAGCAAAGAGAAAGACAAAGACAATCTCAGAATAATAAATAGTGTTCACATTTTCTGTGTGTATAGATGGAATAATTCCATAATTCACTTATGGTATCATATTAAACACCAGTCAGAAGTACATGAATATTGAAATACTTTTTCTCCTAATCTGGCTCTGATATTAAATATTTTATTAATTTTCCAATCTTCTGTTCCAGATTCCAGTAACTGTGAAAAGGAACATTTTGAAATGGGTATGAAGAGCCATCAGAATGTCAGGTAACAGTGTTTTTTTCTATACAAAAGCATTATCTATCAAATTATTAATGTATTTAGAAAATTTGTCATACGTAATGATAACGAAGAACTTTAAAAGAATGCAAAATTCCTTATAGATTATAATTCTGAAACTGGTAAATTATTCTCTTAAACTTGACAATAATTTAAAAGAAGTTGTGAGTGAATGTGTTTCTCTTATTCTGTAATTTACCAGAGTGAATAAATATGTGCAAACTTATTCACTGGAATAGTTAGAAACTGTTTAGCCTCAGTTAATCTTAAAATTATAATGGGATCAGAATTTAACATCATCTCAACAATTTTATAAAATTTTGTTTTGAGCTACTGCAGTGATAATATTCAAAGTTTGTGGTGGGCTGTGTTCCTGCATGAAGTCATCCACTTGGAAAACAACAAGCACAACTAAAATTGGAATAATTAAAACAAAAATATGTGGAGCAGGTCAAAGTTTTAGCACATAAGTTAGTAATGCATTTACACATTTTAAAGTGATTGTATTCACATTTCTTAAGAATCAGCATGTGAAAAAAGATCCAGATTTTCAGGGTTTAGCCATCAGTGTCACAGTTACAAACGGGAAGTAGCACAAGTGATGGTGTGAGAAAAATGCTGAAACTGAGTAGGAAGGAACATTTTGTGGAATATGACTGAATGTAACTGTGTATTATTTGGTCTGTAGAGCTGGACCTAAGGAGCAGAAGATTCCATATGTGCGACTGGAACGTCTGAAAATCTGTCCATGGGAAGCAGGGGAGCTCCCAGTGTTTAAGCTCCAGCCACAGGATAATGAGCAGGAGGGCAATTTCCTCCTGATAATTGACTGTGGGACACAGTCTTCAAGTATGTCTATAAAGGTGAGTGACATTTCCTTGGGGCTTTACCTGCTTTTTCCCCTTTATCCCAATGGCTTCTACTCACAGTTTCTGAAAATGGTTATACACAAAACAACTCCATTCATTTCATCCTCAGGGGGTGAAGTAACAGAGAATGCAACCTGTAGCTTGCTCTGTAGGTCCCTGATACTTCTGTTTCTAAGAAGTCTGTCTGTGGGACTAGACAGTGCTTTTGTATTCAAACAACCTGGATCATCTGTCTAGTTACAAATATAGGGTGAATAGCTTAAAATTGTCCTGAAGGCATATCTAAGTGATAAGAACTGATTCCAGAAATCACAATGTAATAGATTTTTAAAACCTTTGTATACTATTGCTTCATTGGAGTCTTGAGTGTGAACTTCATTCCCAAGAAGGAAATAGGAATTCTGGTGGGAACAAAATATACTTTTATTTTTATTATTTTCAAATTCTGTTTACTGTAGAATTTACAAATGAGATTGCAAAGCATCCTGTTTCCATCATCTGTGATATGAAATCTGACAGCTCTCTCACAGTGATATTATGTTATGGTATGTGGAGGAAATGACCAAGGTGACCTGGCCAGCAGCCAGTGTCAAGACATCTAGCTGAGCATGGGCCTGCTTGAGCCACAGTGCCCCCTTCAGTAGCATTCACTGCAGAGGAACCATTTTATCTGCAGATCGCTGCTGTTGTATGCCTAAATATGAAAATTATCATTGTGTGATCCCAGATTTTTCTTCCTTCAAGATAAATAAAGATAGTCCACCTGAAGGATTGAAATCCAAAGAGAAATCAGAGGACGGAAAATTTCTTGTGTCCCAGGCTGCCAGAGACACACACTCTCCTCCTGTAGGTACTCTGTCTGTTGATCAGAAGCTCAGCAATGGCATCTCCATCATGAAAAAATCTCCAGTTACTCAGGAAGACAATCCAATTGAAAATGAGGATTTCTGTGCTGTGTGTCTTAATGGAGGAGAACTGTTGTGCTGTGATCACTGCCCCAAGGTCTTCCATCTCTCCTGCCATGTTCCAGCCCTGCTCAGCTTTCCAGTGTGAGTTTTTCTGACATTCTGCCTTGGGGTAGAATATATCCTCAGGAATGTTTGTGTCAACCTTACACAAGGGCAAGGACTTCATCTCTCACTTACCTTTTTTGTTTCTTTTCTTGCAAAGGGAAGAATTTTCTTACATACTAGGAACTAGATGAATTATTAACATGAACTGTTTCCAGCCATGCATATCCTTTCTGCAATTAGCAGTCAAGGAGGTGGCAGACCTGAGCTTTAAAAACATTCTTACAACCTACTGGAGAAAAATAAAATCCTAACTCTCATGTAAGATCTGTGGTGTAGAGGTCAGTTCTTCTGTGCAAGAACAATGACAGGCAGAAGAAGAGGGCAATCAGTTTTCTAGACACTTTAATGGGAAATTTTAGGATTACTGGGACTTTTGTGGAAATGCTTAATATCAGTTTCCAGAAGATACATGTCCTGTAGCAACTTGTCACAGTTTATTGTATGTGACAAAGAGTCAGAAATCAGGTACATGCCCACAACTTTTAAAAGTGAGGCTGAATAATGTGCATTACTGGTGGTTTATAATACTGAATTATGTTACAAATCATTACCATGTGGGACCAGAAGCTACTTCATTTGTGCCAAGCCCTAATAACTGTCTCTAACAGAGAAAAATAAAAGCTGAGCTATTCGTTTGGATATTCTGTTTTTTCTTTCTGTTCAAAAATCAGGAATTTACATTTCTTGGCTTTTTGCTTTCTAATAGCTAAGTCTTTATTAAACCTCTAGTTTCAAAACAATTTGAAAACTAAGCTTTCCTTTGAAAATGAAATCCTTATGAAAAGTTAAATTCTAATGAAGTAAATTAATTCCCTAAACTAATGTTCTGTATTAATAATTCTTTAATGTACCCTCATCTATAGTTATTCAGGCCCTGATGTTGCAGAAGTTACATCACTGCTTTCAGGAAATTCTTCAAGAGGTTTCTACAAATGGATGGACGTACTAAGAAGCACATTTATGCCCATGCAGAATTATGTCTGGTTTGGGAACCTCTTGAAGATTCAGACCTCTTGAAGAATGTAGAATCCAACAGGCATTAGATTGCCTGCTGTTGTCATACTAGTTAAGGAGGAGACTTGCTTCCAAATACAGTGATTCCTGAGTGGTGTTATTTGAGAGGGTTGCTGACAAAATTAACACAAGTTTTTGTTGTGATCTTTTGCAGAGGAGAATGGGTGTGCACGCTTTGCCGTAACCCAGTGAAACCAGAGGTCGAATATGACTGTGAAAACACACGCTACAGTCACAGCTGTAATGCACACTATGGACTTGGTGACTGTGACCAGAAGGTGGGAACAATTAATATAGTACTGTAATAGAAAAGACACGTGATCTCAGCATGAGGCCTTGTCTCTTGGAAAGATGACTGTTTTGTCTTGATTACTACTTCAGTGTTTCAGAGGGTAGTAAATATTACAAAAGCATGATTAGTATTCTTCTATACCACTCTCTTCTATCTAGACATTGCTGATCATTTTGAAAATAAATGATATGTTACACAAAGATGAAACAGGCAGATCTGGAATTCCTTTTCCTGTGAACAAGGAAGTTGCACTGAGCAGCAGAGCAAGGTTCCCTGAGTCAACTTTGCCTGGCTTTATGCCATTTAGTCTTTTTTCTTTAAGTCTTGGCACCTTCTCAGATATCCACTTACACCAGCTGCAGTGACATTTTTGTGATGTAGAAACTTTTTGGCTTTCAGTTGGATTGAAATCATCATACCGTTTTCCTATGTACCATTAATCCCCTTCAAGATGGCATTTAGGCACTGTTAACCCAGTCCAGATGAAAGTTTTTATATTTACACCCCCATTACCAGTTTCCTCTACCAAATCTTCCATGAAAAAATGCCTTTTTTTTCAAGCCCACTTGGTACTTGGAAGCCCCCAGTTCCCAGTAAATGACAACTGGTCAGAGGGGGAGTCCACACTGCTGAGTGCAGATGCTGAGCTGGCCCTACCCAGGGCCTAGAAGAAGGCACTGGTCTGGGCACCATTCATGATGGCAACAGCAATAGTTCTTAGAGCACTGGGGCTCCTTGGCAAGGCCTGTGAGTTAGCCACAGCATTGCTCACATTTGTTCATGCTTTTTCCAGACCTAAACTATGCTGTCCATAAAGAGCTGGACATAACTTCTGGATGATGATGGGATCTCTGTTTCTATTGGCTTGAGCTCAAGAGGCCAGAAATAGCTCAGGATCTGGGTCCTGATTAGTGAAGTTTTATTTAGAAAATTGAGTTGTTTAGAAATTCCACAGCTTGTGAAGAGACACGGCTTACAATTTTCAGTGTATTTTTTGCATCAGTGAAAAAAGACACTAGTAGAAGTATTTTCCAAGTCAATAATGTTCGAACTGAACTGTTTTCATATGGTGTTACCAACTACATAACTTCCATCAGTTTGTATGAGTGGATATAAACAGTGTGAAACATTGTCCATTTAACTGTTTCCATACTGTCACTGCTTTCAGTCAAGAGTCAAGGAATAAATGTGGAGTGCAGAAAGGAAATAGTGATAGCAATGAATTCCTAAGGGTTTCTGGGAAAGATCCGTGCATACAAAAATTTTAATGTAGTGGTTTTTCTCTTGCAGTTTTTTACTATCCTCACTTTCCAAGCTATAAGAATGCTGTGAGGCAAAATGTTAGGTTAGAGTGAAGTGTGCCATTTTGCATCAGAAATGCACAGACTACATGGAAACTCCCCTTGTTGTTAGCATGACTGATTAACTAAGGGCAAGACTGAAGCTCACTCATTTTGAATTAAAATTTATTTTATGTTTGGCTTCTACAGAAGTGTGAAAAGCTGCTGCTTTCCCTGTTCTGCAGCAGTATGAGCCTCCCATTCCATGAACCTGTCAGCCCCCTGGTAAGTACTGCGCATGCACAGGTCAGAGAGAATCTGGAAGAATACTTTGCACACCTCACAAGTTTCTCCTTTGTCTTCTTGAAAGATAATAATTAACTTTTTTTTGTTCTGAACAATATTGTTTCCTAGGGAAGGGTAGGTGTTTCTCTTTTGCAAGTGATTCAGAAGAGTCCAGATGCAGGCAGGTGAATGCTGGGCAAAGTTCTCAGGCCAGGTTTGGGTGACAATTTAAAATGTCAGGATATTAAAGGTGTGTGAGGGGTTCCAGTGATTAAGAAAGTTGACTTGCTGTATACATAGGGAATGTTGCAGTGCCATAAAAGTGGTCTGCTTTAGAAGGAAGCCTGCACTCCTTCTTTTCTGGTGTTTTGCATGAAGGTAGTAATGTGACTGTGTTTGGAGAAAGATGTAGAGTCTGGTGTTCATCCATGTACTCAACATTTGCCATAATAACTGACTATTTTAAGGAAGATGGAGATTCGTGCTATTAATGTGAAAAAAGTTGGAGGAGGAAAATAAGAAAAAATTTTTTTTTGCAAAGGAATGGTCCTAATAACAATATAATAAACATTCCACAAAATGAAGCCTGCAATGAAGTTACAAAACACGTTACCTAGCAAGTAAGTTTTGACCCAGAAAGATTTAAGGAGTGGGGTATCCTGGTAGCAGGTACCCAATGACAAAGAGTTTGTTGACCTCTAAAATGAGTGGTAAGTAGTATATTTTCAGTCACTCTTGGCAAACCATTTCCCACAGTATCTGTTGTGAGTGTCTCAGCACATTATTTTTCTTACTGCTTGTGGGAAATGTTAGCTAATTGTCAGTGTTACCTATGTTATTGGTTATGGCTAAACAACATTTGTATCTGAAGATAAACTTTAAAAAGTGCAAGCAGCAGAGTAGGCACTGAAATGTGGCTACTTTCAAGACCAATTTTGCAAATAAATATCCTTTTAATCAAACCAAAAAGCACACAGGAATATCATGTGCAAGTGTAGGCACCAGAACTAAAGCTGGCTTTGGTGATTCTAGGAACCCTTTACAGTGACTTCTGTCCAAACTTGGAAAGAAGTCACTGGAGAGGAAATGTTTTAATTAAAAAGGTTACACACATGATTTTTGATCTTATTGCAGGCTCGGCATTATTATCAGATCATCAAGAGGCCAATGGATTTGTCAATGATACGAAAAAAACTGGAAAAGAAGGACAAGTCCCACTATTCTGCACCTGAAGAGCTTGTGACCGACGTGCGTCTCATGTTTTGGAACTGTGCAAAGTTCAATTATGTAGGTTTCTAATATGCATGGCAGGGGGATGCAAACCAGAGGGTTGCTCTTTCAGGCTGTCACCCTGGTGTAACTACTGGTTCCATTGACATCAGATGTGGGGGTTGGATAAATAGCAGGATTATTCAGTTTTACTCTATGGAAATGATACGCGTTTTTTTAACAGTAGTGTTGGAGATATATGTGACTTTGAGAACTTGAGATACATATGGATCTAAAAGTAAAGAGGGACATCTTAGAGAGCAACTCTTGGAATGATACTGAGCCTGCTGTAAGATGCCAGTCACAGCCAGCAAAATAGCTAGGAAAAATTCAGTTGCATAGGAATTCCTAAGCAATGATGGCTGCTCTCCTTTCTAGTTCACTGCACATCTCTTTCTTAGAGGTTCAGAAATGTATTCCTTAGTAGCAGCATCTGGTTTTCACTTAGTGTAAATGCAGAGCAACTGGTGGGCTGTACAAAGTGTGCAGGAGACTAATGGAGATGTAGCAAACAGAACCACTGCAAGATATTAGGGAAGGGCAGTCATTTGGGTTTATCCTTGATGAATCCTGTTAGAGTGACACTGAATGGTTATTACTTCTCTTACAGCCAGATTCTGAGGTTGCTGAGGCTGGACGATGCCTGAATGTATTCTTTGAGGGAAAACTGAGGGAGATTTATCCAGACAGGTGTTTTCCTTCTATGCAACAAGAAGACTCTGATTCTGAAGAATTGGAGAGTCAGAATAGCAAAGTGTCACCCCAGGATCTCCAAGGGCCCTGGCACGGACAGGAGTGCATTCAGCCTAAGAGGAGACGGCGCCACGCTGGAAGATTGCAAAAGCAAAAGCATTTGGTTGCTAAGTGGCCACCCTGCTAATTCTGTTCACAGCTACTGATGGGAAGTTTTGGCAGAGCTGTTTGGGAAAAGTGTCAAGCTTCTATCACAGAGATGTCATCAGTTCTACAATTTTATGTCAAGATCCTCTGAGTGAAATAGAGTGTCAGTTGTGTATAAATGTGTGAGCATGAACAAATGAAGTCTCTCAGGCCACACAGTTACCTTCCTAGCAGAAAACTCTCTCAATATTTTTTAAAAGACAGAGCCCTCTAGCTCTTCACTGTTTGCATTGTACGCAGGAAAGTGAAAAAAATAAAGAGTGATGTTTCAGACACTTAACAGCCTTCCTCAGGTATGACCTCCACAGGAGATGAGATTTGCTATGAGGAATTCAGCAGCATAACTGACAGAGTTAAGGTGTGTGGGAGGAAAGCAAAGCACTTGGGCTGTTTATTTAAACTCTCCTAATCTGCTGACCATATGCCTTATTTCTAGATCTTGTGTATAGATAACAGATCCAAAGGGTTTGAATCTGTCAATATTTAATCTATTAAATCATATATATGTTTTTCAGTGTTTACACTGAAGTACTCATGTTTTTGTGATAGGTAATAATAATAAAGGTAACATGGTAATAATATCTAATACTGTTTTATAATCTGTTCAATATGACATCTCTGTTTTAGAGCACAGGTAGTTATGAAATAATCTTTCAACCTCAATGTGAATGTTGGCCATTTTTTGTGCTAAATACAATGTGCAGTTATAAAAACTAATTCTGTTGTCTTATTGAGTGATAATTTTTTTTTCTGGGAGCTTGATGCTCAGTGCAAACAAGATACAGTCTAATATGAATATCTGATTAGCAGTTACATTTGAAGCAGAGCATTTTCATTAAATTGTGAAAGAACAAGTGCTAATGGTTCTAATACTAGGGCTTTGTGTGAACTCTATAAATGCATACTGGGTGATCCGTTTTCAAGAAATTATTTTTCCAATATTTAATTCATACTTGGTAAAGCAGTGTGGGATTTTTGTGTCTCAAAGGTAGCATTTTTATACAAATCTAGCTAGTTGTTTTTCTTTAAAGCAGATATTGCAATTCAGTAAGTTAACTATAAAGCAAATTACATGGTTATACAAGTGCCTATAAATAACATCATGTATTTTTGATTTTCCCTGTGCTTATTTCTTGTAGTTGTATTTTCCAGCAGTGCTAGAAGGTGATGATAATGTGCATATATAGAAGCTCAAACCGAACAAAAGGATGTCTAATTTTTTTTTCCTAAATTCCAAAATGTATTGGCAGAACACCACCAGGGGCTGGAAGAGCAGTTTTAGAGTTCACATGAACAAAGGGTAGGATGTAATTGTCAAGTCTGAAGGGTGGGATAGGTAAGAAGACATGAAGCCTGGGTGGTGGTTTGCAAGCTGCTTCCCACCTCTTTCAGAAGCAGGTGAGTGAGATTGTTGCATGTGCTTGTGAGGGGCATCTTCCTTCTTAGACCTCTGCCCAGCAGTGTAAAGCTGGGCTGTGGTATAGCTCTGAGAGAGAAGGGTTGCAGGTCTTAAACACAGTAAAAGTTCATTTTAATTAGCTTCCTGTAAATAAAGATTATATTTTCAGCATAGTTTATATGGGCTCTTTGGTCTGTTAATCATGTCTGTTATTTTAGATAACAACTTAAAGTAAAGTTTTATATATGAAGTAATATGTGAATGTTATATTCTACTATGTGATTGTTTGTCATGAACTTGGTACTGAACTGAACTATTGTTTTCTTTTCTTCGAAGAAATGAAAATCTGGATATTATAAGCTGACTGGAAAACTGTGAGATGAAGGTACAGCCTTTACATTTTCCATATGTGAATTCCTATGTGTTTTCTTTCTGTTAAACTGTTCTCAAAAGTTAGTGTCTTAGCACAGAGAAACGAGTGCAGGTTTTTAAATTAATTAATTACCTTTATCTGTGCTGTAGCTGCCACCTTTTCTCAGTTGGTAATTAATTCCTGCACCAAAGACCTTTCTTTTACTATTAATGGCACAAAAAGGATATGCTGTATAACCTTCATGTAGGGGCAAATGTAAAAATGGGAGAGACTATCAATGACTTCTTTTCCTGGAAAAGCAGAGTCAAGAGCCTGCTTCTGTTTCTTGAAGACTGTGAGTTTAACTGTCCCGTTAGTTTTGAAGAACACCTGTTTTAATAAAATTTATTCAGGGTATATTATACCTTTATTAAAAACAGAAGTGAACCAGTTTGTCATTATATATAAGACACCCTTTGGATGTGTGTTGGCAGGACTAACCCTAACCCTAACCCACGAGGTTTTAGTTGGGTTTATTTGTTGATAAACATTGTCACCAAGAACTACTGAAAGCATGAATGCTTTTATAAAAATAAGATACTCCATCATTTGAAATGTAAAACACAGAGGAAAAAACAGAGGCAGCACTCCTGACAACTTACAAGTTTATTTGCTTGCTACCTAAGAAAGAGAGTACAAAATAACATTCTCAAGGTACAACAAATCCCACCCTGTAACCATTAATAAAAATATAGTTAAATGCATCTTGTTACTGCAGGAGATTCAGCTACAGAATATTTTAAAATTAACTCGTAAAAATATTTATAAATAGAGGATGTACCCCCCCCTTTATCCTGCAAATAGTATACCAAATAAATCTGAATGTGTAGGTATGAATATTTATAAATAGGTATAAATATGTAAGAAGTAGTATCTAACATAACAAAACCTGAATACATAGGTATGAATATCTATAAATATGTAAAAATAGTACCTAACATAACATCTAATGCAGCACTATTAAAACGTAACATCTCCTATCAATATAAATACAACCCTATTTTAAAAGTTAATAACCTACTTTGAAAACCTGTTCAACATCATTTAAAAGTACTAAAACAACAAACAACATAGCAGGAATAAAGCATCATTGAAAAGGTGAATAATGGAGTGGCCAATACCCTAAAAAAATTAAAGTGAAAGCAAAATATATCCTAATACAGTTAAAATGCTCTGGCTGGCAGCTGCTGACATCTTCTGAAACTTGTCCCCTGCTTCTCACTTGCTTCTTGCTTCCTCCTGAAAGCGGCCCCGCTTGCAGGCTGCATCTCCCTGCAGATCTAGGAAGAAAAGGGCATGCTGAGTAAATCTCAGACCGTGTGACCTTGTCACTCAGCAGCACTCACAGCAATTGTACTTCAAGCAGGTATTACAAATATGGCTTGAGAGGCAGCCTAGAACTTGGGCATGGGAGGCCTGCTCTTTGAAGAAAAGGAATTCTCATTTTGCAAAACATTACCTAGAAAGCATCAACCAAACAAATTACAGGGAAAGTGCTCCTGTTCTTCAAGATCTGTCATTTGTATGTGCATCCTGAGACATCATACATGCACAGTAACTGACTGAGAGGCACAGTGATGTCCTCACACTGCAGACAAGAACTGTTCTGATCTCCCCTTTCTCTAACAGGTAGGTCAGAATAGCTGTCTGGTAATCTCTAACAAAACTGCAGTCTCTTCTTACCAGGGGAGTTGTCATCATGAGAACTGTGTCTCCTTTTCCTGCAGGTGGGTGTTACAGGGGAATCTCCCTCTTCTCTCAATGTGTAAATGAGCTGTCTTCCAGGTGGGAATTGTCCCTCTTCAGTCACTGCAGCACATGTACCTTTGGTATTGTCCTAAAAACAAACAAATAGAAAAAGAAATAAACCAAAAGATCACTCAGTATTTTTTGGAATTGCTTTAAGGGACAAAAGAATAACTCTTCTCCTGTGCTCCAAAAGGACAGGTAACAAGTGTTGACCACTGCCTAGATGGTTTACAGAAGAGATGTTTTCACCTCAGAAGGAAGGTTGCCTGATGGAAGGTCAAGCTCTTACAAAATGCCCTTTTAGGTGAAATGTGACATCAGAACACTGGCATAGACAAAGGCAGGCTGCATGTCCTCACTGCCTCAGCTTTGCCTTGCTTATCCAAATAGGTTGGAGAAGGAGTCTCAAAGTCAGGAAAAATTATAAAGAAAACAAACATTGTGGTATGTGTAGAACAAAAGTTCAGAAGGCTGCAGTGGGGAAGGAGGTACTTACAGCGTGATCTTCAGTTAAAAATGTCTGGCTCTCTCCTTTCATTATTTCATCGATGATTGGTGCACACTTCTCCTCAATCATCTGGAATAATTCCTCAAGGTTGACTTCTGCCTCGGAAGGATCACATGGTGGAACATCTGCTGTGCAAGAGGACTGAACAGGTGGAGTCTGGAAGAAAGAAAAATACAGTGAACTTTGCTATCCAAAAATCACAGTGACAGGATGTGTACCAGTTCTCTAAGGCTTTGGAAAGGAATGGCAGCAATCCACTCAAGTGTTTGCTTATCCAAAGGCTTGAAAGCTTGTCTGTTATTTTCGGTTAGGACAGCAGCTTTAATTATGAACCAAAAGGGCTGATACTTTGCCTTGTTTTTCATTAACCACCTGACTCTTGGCACGCTTGCTTTCTTCTATTCTCTTCCTCTTTCACCTCATGTCAGGACGTTGCACTCACCTGGACAGAGCTGCACGGGCTGCTTGTTGAAGATGCCAGACCCGGAGAGCCAGAGGAGGTGGTGGGTGGGGACTGACACGGTGCTGTGGCTGCAAGAATGCCAACACAGTGAGCAGCCTGCCAGAAGCTGGGTTGGGCACCTGCGGTCCTACTGCTTACTTGGAGGAATCATTACAATGATAGCCCAGTAAAGAAACGTATCCCTGCCCCCCCCAGTAATTTCTAAGCTTTGGTCTGTTCAAGGGAAGAGTTGCTATCTTTAAGTTTCAGAAGGATTTTTTGGAAACTGAAAAAAAAGATAACTGAGACCAACAATGATTTGCATGAAATTCTGTTCTGAAAAGAAATTCCACTGAAGTTGGACTGAAAATTGTAGCAGAAACACATCAGACAAAAGAAAGGCAGCAGGACTTGTGTATTTTCTAGTCTTGTGAGCACTAAAAAATACAACATAAAGAAGCTAAGCAAGAAAATAAACTAAGATGTGAAAATAGTTTGAGTAGAATGAGATGGTCTACATGATGCTTTTTACTGATCTTTGACTTCAGACACTTCACACATTGAGACCAAGTGTACTACTTTGAACCAGCTCTCAGTGCTTTAGTAGCATCATCCTAGTTTTGCTTGACTCAAAAAAATGGGAAAGTTTGCTTAACACTGTAGTTGCGGACAAGTGTTTTTTCCTTTGCCCTATGACCTGAACAGAGAGTCCATCTGGAAAGTCACAAGTGGACACTCAAGCTCTGGAGCAAGGATGGGCATACCAAACAGAAAATCTTTTTGCTTTCAAGGTCTCTCTTCCTTTAGACTTTGTGCTTTATGTCAAATTCTCACTTGAGATAGACAGGAGAGAGCACATTTCTACATCTTTTTGAAACACAAGTGCAGACGTTTTTTTCTTACCTGTGGAACTGGACCATTGCTCTGGTGGCAGGATGGAGGATACTGGTCTGACCGTGTATGTCACTGTTGTGCAGCACCTCCGGGGAAGCGGGAGGGCAATGCCTTTGGCTGTAGAAACCTCGTGCCCTAGGAGCAAGTGAAGAGAGCCCCGTGATGTTCCAGAAGGGACTAGACACTGCTCTCTACCTTATTTTGGCAAAGTGCTACAGTTCTGGTATGAGGTGGACCCCAGGGGCTTGTGCTGAAGCTGTCCTTTGGTCATGCAGTGGGCTCTTAATAAAGTGGAAGAATTGTCAATGAAAGGTGTTTTGAGAGGCAATGGAGAGCAGCATGAGGAGCCACGGCTTTACGGCATTAGTCTCCTCGAGAGCCTTGTGCTGAACCAGCACAGTTGCTCTGTGAGCTGCAAGGCAGACGATGGCTGAGCGGACCTACAGCCGCTTCCCTACAGCGGGGGAACTGAGCGGCCAGCGGCAAGACCGGGCTGCTCTGCTTCTCCGGGGAGTGCCGATGTTCCACCCCCACACCAGCCATGGCTTCTGCAACCCACGGCGGCCTCGCACACCCCATCTCACCGGGACCATTGGCCTTGGGCAGCAGGTCCGAGGGCAGCGCCGTGCCCATCAGCCGCTGGATGGGGTTAGCCGGGCGGCTGGACGCCTGCAGGCCGGCTGCCAGCTTGGCCCTGTTGGCTCTCGTCAGCCGCTTCATCTGGGTCAGGAGGTCGGGGCGGTCACGGTGGAAAAGGGGGCTGTGGAAGTGGTGCAGGGGCCCGGAGGAACTGCCTCCAGCCCCACCGTCACCCTTCGGGCCCGGCCCAGTCCCGGACCCCGCCCCGCTGCCCGCCGGCCCCGCCATCACTTTTCGGAACCCGTAAAGGTTCAGCTGCCGGACCAGGCTGCTGAAATTCTTTGTCTTGAAGACCTCGGCACCGTCGCCACCCAGCCCGGCTGCGAGGCCCGGCCCGGCGCCCAGCAGCTCCCGCTCCAAGAGCGCCTGCTCGATGAGCAGCCCCTCGCCGCGGGCGTCCCAGCGCACGGAGCCGCAGCGGGGGCTGTTCACCAGAAGCCAGAGCTTGGCCGGGAACGTGCTGGGGTTCACTGGGGCTGGCAGACACGGCTCCTCCATGCCGGCGGAAAGAGGAAAAAGGGAGGAAAGAGAAAGGAAAAGGGAGAAAAAGAAAGAAAAAGGGAGAAAAAGAGGGAGGGGGGGAGGCGGAGACACGCGAGGGGGAAGCGAGAGGGAGCGGAGAGATGGGGACAGGGACGCGCAGGGACGCGCAGGGACGCGGAGGCCTCTCCATGGCGACGGCGGCGCTCCCCAGAGCCGGCGCCCGGCACGTGCCCTGCACGCGCCTTGCACGCGCCTGACACGCGCCCGGCACGCGCCTCCCAGATAAAGGAAGGACAGAGAGCTGCCACCTGCACAGAGGCGGCACAAATGTCGGTGCTTTCTCTGCCTGCAGGGGAATGGGTCTGTGTCAGGGTTTAACACCGTCCCGGCAATTAAACCAAATAAATAGAGATGCTCTCTATTAATCCCCCTCCCCTCCCAGATAAAGGAAGGACAGAGAATAAGGGAGACTTATGGGTTGGATACTAAACTACACAACTTTAATGGAACAGAAATGATAAATAGGAAAAATTGCTAAATATATACAAATATACAGGAAAAATTGATACCACGTTCCTCCCCCCTCTCCCCCGATAACTCTTGTCTTGCTCAGCACAGCAAAGCTGCTTTGTGCCACCTCTGTGCAGGTGGCAGCTCTCTGTCCTTCCTTTATCTGGGAGGCGCGTGCCGGGCGCGTGTCAGGCGCGTGCAAGGCGNCCCTCAGCCCCCTCAGCACCCTCAGAACACCGCGGCCCCGCCGCTCATCTCCCCCAGGCCCCTCGGAGAGTCCCCGCTCCCCTCATCCCCGCAAAGGAGTGAGGAGCTTGGAGAAGCCGTTGGAAAGGCTCCGGTGCCAGAGGAACCAGGTTTACACCTCAGGTGATAGCGATGTCACTGAGTCACTTTAGGTGTAACAGATGCTGTTTGCCCACACGGTCTGTTCTGAAATGAGAGATTTTTCCTCTATTCCAGCATTTCATTTTTATCTGATGTGACCATTGCTTGTTCCCCTTGAGTAGCGTTTTTACCATGTTAATGTCACTCAGTGCACTGCTGCAAACCTGTCACTGCCTCATGGCATGGGAGCAGCCACGGTGGCCTGGACAGCACACAGTAATGATAACCTCTGGCTGAGTGAGGTTACCTCAGGGATATTACAAACAGGATGGATTTTCTCCAGAGAATGAACCTCATAAAGTCTCTCCAGAAGTCATATTCCATACCATTCAAGAAAAATTAGTCTTTATTTTTTATCTTTCAAATACCTTGAAAATCTCTGCGGGCCAGCAGTATTGATTGATGTGAGTCTTCTGGAGAAGGAAATCACATCAGTGATCATTTGAGGTGACAGTCTCACTGTTTGGTTGTAGCTCTTGCATCATGTTCAAAACTCTCCCCAGAGTGCTAGCACTGTGCCAGGCTGTGTTGCATCATGCCAGCCTGTGCCTTGGGACCTGTAACTCCTGGGGGCAGGGGAGGGACAGCTTGCCGTGGACATCTGCTGAAGAAGTGGGAACACCCTGGAGATATTCAGCCCCTGAGCTGGAAAAAGTGTCTCTCTTCACCTGCCAGCTAGATAACTCATATAGCATATTTAATAGAAGGAGAATATATGATTTCCCTCCTTTCCCTGGTGCTAATTAGGAAATACTGTAAATATCAGAGTGCAGTTACAGACACAGAACTCAGCCCTCTACTTCTCTGGATACAGAAGAAAAGATACTTCAGAATTAGTCAGATTCTGCATTTACTGGGTTTTACTGCTTCCAAATAATAACATATAATATTCACTTTACAAATAAATTTGCATTGGTTGCCACACCTCTTCACAGCTGTCAGTCCTATAACATCCTTCTCACTTTCAGTTAAATTCTCCTGCATATAATTACTAGTTCAGCATTTTGTAATTAAATTATTAGCTAATCAAATTTTTCCCTCAAGAGCACATGTGTAAATGCATTGAAGACTGATTTGAATGAGGTCACTCGGAGATAGTTAAGCTTTCAAAATCCCCATTATGAAGAATGAGAAGCAAAGAGAAAGAGTACTTGTGAGGAAAAGGCTTTCCAAGATGGAGGTAGAAAGGTATTAAACTTTGTACATGTTTGCTTGGAATTCCTAACAGAAAAAAAAAAATTGGATTTGGAACTATGGACTTTTGTATTCGTATTACCATACACTGTCTCATAGTATGGGAACAAAAGGAGAGTTTCTTTGAAGAAATTAAAGGTAAGCTCAGAAGGCTGATACTATGGGGGTGGCAATAGAGTGTTGTTATTGTTGGGTTTTTGTCAGGGAAGTTAAGTTCTGCATATGTGTCCCCACTCATTTGAGCAGAACCCCTTCCACAACATCTATGAAAAGAGAAAATGCTTACACAGGTGTAAAGGGGCAGAAGGAGATGAATGTGACTTTTATTAGTCCCTCAGTTGGCTTTTGAAACCAAATGGGTGTTTTCTCAGGCTCTTCAAAAACATTTTGGTACTGGTCATTTCCAGAGGTGGCAGCACAGCCTGTATCAGTCAGTAAACTTTAGCGATGCTGCAAATCTCAGGTTTTCCCGATATTCCCTTTAGACCGAGTTACACGGTGAGAACCAACCTACCCCTCTCCGTTAATGAGGGGTTCCCCACCCTGTAGTAAGGTGATGCAGGGATTTGACAGGCTGACTGCAGGGTAGCATTTCGTGTCCAAAGCAAGGCAGTTGGCTCCCTCTGCTGATTTGCAGCATGGTTTTAGTTGTTTCAGCAACGCATGCTCTCTTCCAGGACCCGGAGGTTCCAGCACTATGGTGCCTTCTGGTTTCAATGTGCTTTCTTTCCCTGTGAAGTAGCTACGAAGCTCTATGTCCCCCTTCAGCTTAAAATCTGTAAAGATCTTTACAAAGATTAATGTGTGTATTTATAACTGAGAATCAAACTATAATGTAGCAGTGGAGCATAAGCATTTTAGGTAAGATCTCAATTAAAACCATAATTACACCCATCTGTTTCCCTAAAGTATCCCCTATAAAACAGTTAGTGCTTATACATCTCTTAATAGCTCTCTCTCAATCTGGTATTATGAGGAAAGAGGGAACTTAATTTCTTTATTTACTTTCTAGGAAAAGGTCGTGCCTAAATACAAATATATGAGAAAACCAAGCTGAAAGTGTTTGTCAGAGGAGCTTTATTTGTTTATGGGTAGTGTCAAAACATCTGTTTTTTCTAAAATCTGTCTAATTCTCATGCACCAATTATGGAAAAGACAGAACAGCCACATTTCTAATAAAGCAGTTTCCATGTAAAAAAGTGTTAAGAAAAAACAAACACAGTATTTCTTAAAAATATGTAGAGCTGCATACATCAAAGCTGTTGGGTATAAAAAGATTTGTAGTAAGCTGGATTCATATTGGGCAGATATACAAATTAGCTTTCCTCTTACGACCTGGCTGTAATGTGATTATTTGACCAGTTTCTCACCAGGAGTAAATTGGTGAACACTTTAATAGAGGGCTGAAAAAGGCAAGTTCCACTGTGGCAGGACTGATGCTCTGACTCTGAAATTAATGTTTCTATTTGAACAGATTTGAGACACTAATGGGGTTGGGAAAAAGAAAGAAAGAAAGAAAAAAAAGACTAAAAAAAGAAAGACTGAGACGACTGACTGCAAGGGTTTCACCACTAATTTAGGGACATTAGTGTTAAGATATTTGATACCACATACTTTTAAAATTGCTTGTCTGTAAGAATCTGAAAATCTGGGTGGAACCAAGTTACCTAAAACTGAGCTCCTCGTGCCTTTTGAAGTGTCCTTGTGTGCTGTATCACTTGAAGGTTACTGTGCAGTCTGTGAATTCTGAACTCATTTGAATGTTGTGCCAGGGGAGGTTGAGACTGGATATTAGGAAAAAATTCTGTACTGAAAGAGTTGTCAGGCACTGGAACAGGCTACCCAGGGAATACATCCATCATCCCTGGGGGTATTTAAAAGCCATGTAGACCTGCCTGGTACTTAGGGACAGGGTTTAATGGTGGACTGGGCAGTGTGCTAGGTTAAAAGTTGGTCTTGAAGATCTTGGTGGTGTCTTTCAACCAGAATGATTCTATGGTTCTATGTAGTTGAGACTTCCAACAGCCAAATGAAGATGACACTTTCTGTCTCTCCTGGAGACACCTACAAGTTTCCTCTCTGTGCCATGTACTTGCTGTGCCTTTCTCATTGCACAGACTGGTGAGGCTGCTTGATGGACACTCTAGCTGTCAGAAGGTTGAACATCGTCACCACTTTGTGGGGGAACTACTGACTTTGCAGCAGCAGCTTCTTGAGGACCATCTCGTTAAACTTGCAATTCCTCCTGCAGTTGCCGCTGCCTTCTGTGCTGCGCGTCCTGGTGTGTCCCCTCCCGCCTGGCACTCCGCAGGCTGATGCAGAGGACACGGTACCAGTAGATGGAGCTAAAGGATCCCAGTCACTGAAGAGACGGCTAAATTAATGTTGAAGGTGAAGGCCAAGACTTTGCCATTTTCTTCTGCTGCTGGTATTTGCTCTTTGCTAAGACATTTCCGTCCCCCCACCCCGAATGAACCTGCATTGAAAAAATTAATGCAAGTGAGGCATTTAGCAACATTTGGTAAGTCAGATTGTCTAAAAAAATAATAAAATAAGCATTTATTGCTGTGTCCCTCTGCCCAAATAATGCTTGCCAAATTTCCCCCATTGTGAGTGACACTGCAGCTCTTAATGTCACATTGTCACTGTCATGGGCACTAGTTAAAGGTACTGGCACCTGAAAAGCTCATTATGCTCTGTACTCTGAAGCAGGTGAAGATTTCTGTGCCTGCATTTATGGGCTCTTAGGAGATTCATGCTGCTCTATGATAACAGACATAGTTTTACATCTCTAGTAATGGTTTCCTCTGATGGTGGTAGTACTTTACTATGTATTTAATGCCATACCTATCCCAGACAAAAATAACTTTCTTCAGGCCATAAGGAGAGAAGCAGGTAGACTTACTTGCAAGCCACAAGATAAATATTTAGATAAATAGCAAGGGTATCTGAAGCCATATCTGAAGCTTTCCCATGGACTTTCTGTTAGTAAATGCCCGTGCTGGATTCTGTTCAAAGCACAGCTAAGTAACAGAGCTAAGTAAGTCAGAGCTTCCTGAATTTCCCTTTCATATAAAGAAGTTTAAATGTCACATGTCAATGTAATGTGACCTCAGGGGTTTCAACCTAGTCCTTAACAGGCATTCCTCACCCTTGAAAAAACAGGTGGCTTTTGAAACAATGTCTCCTTTCAAGAACTTCAGCTTAGTATTATAGCATGAAGGTCAACGTTGTCCTGTACTGACTGAGAGGAGCACAGCAGCTTTCACAGTGGTTGCTTTCTTCAGATGTGGCTCTTGTACTTAACATTTTGAACTAAAAAATGCCATGTAGTATGAGAAACTATCATTTTCAGTGTAAGGCTTTGATGTGCTTTGTCTTTTAGCCTCACTATTGTTGTTGTATTGTCATAACACTGAATGCTTATTCTCCTTTTAACTGATGACCTTTATTTGTCAGGACTATTTACTTTCATTGGCCTGAAGTTTCTTGGCAAGGTGAACAGACAGTTTCAGCTTGAACCTTTTAGTAGAAGAAACACAGAGACAATTCAGTTTGTCTCCTCTCTACAGGCTACCAATGGAATAAACAAACAAATGGACCTGCAGGAGACTGAACAAGCCAGGTCAGCTCAGCCCAGACACAAGGTAAATTACAGCACAGGCAGGCTTGGAGCAACCACCAGAAGGGCTGGAAGGGGTTATAATATAACCTTTCTGATCTGAATAAAGGGATTACTGCTGGTTATAAAAAAAGTTCATACGTTGTGTGCAGTTACTTCAGAAGAGCAGTTGTGCTCTAATTGACCTAAAAAAGCAGTTGGCCAGCCAGACAGCTGGCTGAGGACAGTGGGGCAAAACCCCTGAAAGCAGCCCAGCATGAGATCAGATAACATATTTTTGTTATCATGCACAATGTATGAAGACCTCTCTCCCTTGCCCCAGGTGTCTGTTGGTTGAACTGGCTCTTGGACAGCTTTCCTGGGGGTGGCAATTAGGCCAGAAATTGTGCACTTGTTTGGCCACTGTGGGTTGGAACATGAATCTGAAAGGTAGGTATATTAGAGGAGTCTGAGTTGCCACAGTGGTCAAATAATCACGTTTTCTACTGTAGCTGGCATGTTATGTATGACCCCTTCTCCTGGAAGTGCCTTTCTCAAACATCCCCACATCAGTCACTGTTACCTTGGGCTCTGCTTGTTGTGATGTATTTTTTCTCAGATGGAAAGTGACATAATATGGAAAGGATGCCTGAAAGAATGAGAGAGAGATGGCTTAAGTAACTGGGCTGTTCCCAAAATCTTTGGGATAGCAAACATTGAGGAATTTAAACATAGGTTTGTTTTGTTTTGTTTTTAAGTTAGGGAGGGAGAAACACCCAGGCCTCCAGCTCTGTGAAGGGAGAGGCTTTGAGGCCCCAGCCTGGTTCCCCTTGCTGCTTGTGTGGCAAATGCCACTGATCTGTGTCATACACTTAATTTAAAATGCATTGAAAAATAGAATGACAATTCATCTTAAAATGGGTAAATTTTCACTATCTAGATTTTTATGGCTTTGTGCCTGAGGACTTTGGTATTCTCTCATATAAAACAGTATGTCTGTTTTCATTATGAAGTGGGTTTGAAATAAAGTATAGCATTTAATTTTGATGCTAAAAGTATTCTTAGGTAACATGTATTCATAATTTTCTGTTTACCCATAATAATCCAGTTTATCCAGAGATTAGAGAGAATGTGATATGAGTTGTTTTATTGAAATACAGCATATTGGTATATGAAATGCCAGTTTAGTAAGTCAAGTAATAAATCTGTCTTTCAAATAAACTGCTACCTTTTTCCTCTTTCCCAATGATGTAGTGAAGCCCTGATTGTATTGCAGTACAAACATTAAAATTCTTTAGTCAAATCTACCTCATAATTATGTATACCTTATTCCTATAAAGCCCTTTCATTCTTCCCACAGAAGCTTTGTTTTGTATTATTCATGTAAACCCAGAAGTAGTGCTTTGCAGTCAGTTTATTTTGATATTCTGAAAATGACAAACAGTGTTCCTGTCAGGGCTAAGGTGCAAAGGTTAGCTGCAGAATCTTGCTTCTGTTGCCATAGCTGTTTTGTGGCTAAGATACCTATTTCATTTTCCAGAACTCTGATATTATTCCTAATTCTTGGGAGAAAAAAAAAAAAAAAAAGTTGTCTAATTAAAAGCAAAGATTTTGATTTAAGTACTAATGCCATGCAAAATGCCAACAGAAATCTTATTCTTTGCCAGCGTCATGGAAGATGGTGGGATTTGTATGGGTATGGCAGTGATTTTAAACCTCCATCTGCATCCCCTAGAGCCTATTAATTTATTTCATGGTCAGTAAGGCTTAGAAAATATTCAGTGTTAAAGATACTAGATGGTTTAAAAAGAACTAGGTAAAATAAAGCACAATTTTTAGGTATGGATAGAACTACAGTAAAAAGTTTTTGAGTGCTTTCCAGGAGGACACCCAAGCTCAGACTTGCCTGATCTATTTCCACCCTTGTCTCTTCACAGCCTTTTTTTCTGATTCATTGGGGAATCTTCCTTATCTATCTGTGCATTGCTCAGTAAGGGGTATGCCATCTGCATATTATTGTAAATGAGAGGATTCATCCATCTACTGTCTTAGACGAGTATGGCTTTCCTGCAGGAATTTGTTAAATTGTATAAATTTAATTGTCATATCCCTTCTGGAATATTGAACAAAACTCATTTTATGACTGCAGGGTTTTGAAGCAGAAGGGGCAGTAAACTAATATAATTAATCATTGTGTCATTGCTACAGAATAATGGGCTAATTCTCTTCCTAATTTCTAGTTACTTATCATTTTAAATCTCACAGGGAAAGCAGCACTGTATAGAAAGCAACAAGAAACAGCCAATTAAAAAAAAAGTGTTTTATTTCATCATCTTGAGCAACTGCAACAGAACTGAAGAATTTCTGGTTGTGATTTATTAGTTGCATTTGTTCTTTGAGTTTTCATATACAGTTAGATATTTCACTGCACTGCTTCACACAGCAAAAATAATTAATTTCCCCCTATTCACATATTTTTTGCATCAAATTTGCATTTTTAAAAAACAGCCAAGTACACAGAATAATTGGCTTGAGTTAAAATGAACAAAACAAGCCATCTAAAACTGTTAGTTAACAATTTATTTTTATGTCAACTGTGAAAAAGTTAAGAATCCTCACAATTACAAAAATTCAATGTTAATCTGACACTCTGTCCTAATTTGGGCTGCTTACATGAAATACTTATGTGTTGCTTGAAATCCTGTTTTGAATGTTTATTTCACAGCTGAGTTCAACTCTGCCATTACAGGCTGCTGTGTCTATTCTTTACCAACTGATAATTTTAAGTGCATCTGTCAATTGTTTTGGTGTGAGACTGTGGGTTCTACTAAATCTTTGCAGGGTTCAAGTCTAGATTGGCACAATAAAGATGACCAATACCTCTAGTATCTCCCAGTGGGACTGGAACTTGGATGCTTTCAGAGAGATTTTGCCCACTCCTGCTACAGGGAAGGGGGGGAAATCAAGAGGGTGGAAGGGAATGGAAAGGAATGAAGCACTAGGAAAAATTAATTTAGAGATGGGAAGGATCTAGGAAAAAAAGCATCACTGAAAACTTTCTGGAGCTTGTGAAGATTCAGCTGGATACTGGATGAGATGAAGGGAAGGAAGAGTGGGAATGCAGGAGGGAATAGAAGGTTTTTGATGGGAATAGAAAAGTAGGTTTTGACACACATGAGATTAGACTCCATGGGGTGGGTAGAACAGCAGGAGAAAGGGCTGCTAATATTTGACAGCAGTGAATAGGGGATGAAGATAAATTGGTAGTTCCTGTGCAGAGTTCAGTATCACTTCTGGCAGCAAGCTGGAAAACATTTGAAGGCTGAACTTTCAAGTAAAAATTCTCATTAACTAGAGGCCCAGTAATCCTATCTGAAAAGAAGGAAGAAAAACAGTAAACAAGGCAGCATTTTCCCACTGGCTCTCATAAGTACAGCTAGCTGAACTGAGCCCAGCTGAAGTTCTGACCTGAATAGTTTTTTTTTTTTCTTTTTCCTTGAACAGGATTTCAGCATGAACTTTATGAATTTTTGTTAAACCAGGACAGCTCTAGTCACTGCTGAACCCAAATCCTAATGGAATAATTAATGTTTAACCCTCTAATTAAATGTAATAAATTGAATATGAGGTTTGGGCAATACAGTTTTTTGCATTCCCCACTTCTCATTTATGCTGCTCACATTCCTTCCTGCAGCCTGCTTTGAATCAGATGGTTTTATAGGTTGTGGAGATCCTTCTGATGGGATAAGCTGGGGAAACATTGGCCTGTGTGAGCAGCATTGCTCAGAGTTGGTTGTTGTGTTTTTTTTTTTTTTTTCTCCCTGGTGTTTCTGTAGTACTGCTTCCATCCTCATGGCAGACTTCCTCCACAAGAGTGACCTACCTGCCTGTCAGACACTAGGGAGAATAGTGTCTCCGTGTTCTGTTGTATTGCTAAGCTACCTGTGCTCTGTGCCTGATCATCAGAGGAGCAGTACTGTGAGAAGCCATTTGGAAAAATGTAAGAGGCGTTGTGTGGGTTTTTCATCTAGAACTGACATCAGGTGTTTAAAAGATTTAAAAGTAAATGCTGGGAAATTCTTACAGAAATTGCCCTGCAACAGTTCATGGCAGTTATGTTGTAAGTAAACTTACATGCTGTATAAGCAAGCTTTTTGAGTTTGATTTTTATTTTAATCTCTTTGGAGAACATGGTGTAATTTTTTGTTTCAAGAATAGTCTTAAAGGCTTGATTGCTTTTTGAGCCAAATGTTGTGTTGAAGGTAGTTCAGAGTTACAAGGAGTTATGTATGCTGTATCTTAATGAAATGCTTGTCTGAAATGGTACTGATAGCCTGCTGTGAAAAAATCAATTTGCCATCAGAAAACTGAATGTACTTGATGCTCAATTTAGTTTGCCCAACTATTTCACATTCTTTCCCTAAAGTAAAACAAAAGGGTCCTGAGAATTAATTACAGTGTTAGCATCTGCTCATGGCAGCTTTGCTGGTATACAGAGCAGAGTGAGGCAGGAGTGAGCTCAAGGGTAACATTCTTCCCACTACTGTTTCTTACACAAATATATTTTAGAGGAGAAGCCTGGCACTGGTCAGATACAGTGATAATTAACCCGAAGTGAAAAGAAAAACGACTAAATTATATATTTCATAAATTAATACTCTTATAAAACTGTAGTAATATAGTGTGACATTTAATATGCACACCTGCATATCTTGTTTCTTCTACCAACTAAAATTTTAACCAGGGGTTGGAAGAGTGGCTCTTTGCTCCCTAGTGGCTTAGCAATTGAAAGCGTTTCCGTGTTTTGGAGATGTGCTTCATGGGAACATCGTGTGGCATAATATCTAAACTCTACATATGTATAGCAGTTATTGAAAGTGCGTGTGGGTTCCTACTCTTCCAGAGCAAACACATTATCTAAATAAGGACTGTTTTGGGAAATACGCTTGAAAATAAAGGTGGTCTAAGCAAAACAAAACCACAGGCCATCTGTGAATAACACTGGTAATAAAAGAATATGCTACCTGGATTTCAGAATTGAGCTGTGCACCCCTACCCTTTTCTTTCTGAAAAAAATTCACTGCAGTTATGCAAACAGTGAGGTAACAATCATCCTTAAAAGTAAGAAATCTCTTGTTCTAAAGATTTGTAGTAGTCATGTAGTAGTCATCCCCAAGTCTGAGGGTAGAATCTGATAGAGGTGTAGAGCATTATGGCTGAAATTAGCAGTTTACTGAAAGAATTGTGGTTTTCTGCCCTCAATTTGAACATATTTAATTGGCAAATGCCATAAATACACACTTGGTAATGGAAGAGTAATTTTCATTATTTAAGCTTTTCACTGAAACAAGTTTTCATCTGCTTTCTTATCCAAGGCAGAAATCTTGATTTGAACTTAGATGTCTAATTTCTCACAGTTTTAGCATGCGGGTGTAGAAATGTTACAGGTTTTCTTTGAGATGATTTATCTCTTAATCTACTGTTGGCCAAGCCAGAAATCTAGAAGGAAAATAGGAAATTATATTAGAACAAATCCTTAATAAAACCCAGCTGCATATAGTTTATTGGAAAATATTTTTTTTGCCACAGGCCAACGTGTAAGATAATTATTTATGTAAGGGGGTGCTTTTCCTTACATGTCTGATTTAACTTATACTGGTTCTTTAACTATGGAAAAAAATCTAATATTCATCACACAGCAGTCTGTGCAAAATTTCATGGAATAGTTTGTGTTATTACTGGAAAACTTTTAGGGGTCTTCAGACTGAAGAAGTTTGGAATGAGTGCATTAAATCTAATGGCAGGCAATCTTTCAGAAGGAATACAGAAAGTTGTATTTGGTGGGCAAAGTAAAGTAACTGTTAGAATTAACTTTTACTCTTGACGTTTCTATTCAGTAAATACGATCTTGCAACAGCACATATAATTCACATTCCCCTGTTTGTGTTATTAAATTTTGATAGATTTCTGGGTTTTATGACTGTTAAAATTGCATGTTGATGGCAGTGTAAAAATGAATGACATTTAATTTAGTACCACTGAGTTTTCATTTTCAGGAGAGATGTAAGTAAAATGCATGAATGTGATATACCAGGAAGATCCCAGGAGCCGTTTTCTTCACACTTTCCCCTGTTTCTGATCTTTGAGAGCCAGTCTTTGAAATTATATTTGATATTTTGAATTATTCGGCATAAATTAGTTAGCTTAGCATGTGTGCACATCACCATGTCTGTTCCTGAGAGCTTTTATATTTAATGTAAAAGAACCTTCCCAGATCATGATAACAAAGTATGGAATTAAGGAATACATGCGTTTGTTTATGGTAGAAAACCAAACACAAAGGAGAAGAGATGAAAACAAGACAGTAGGGTCAGCTTAACTTCTAGAAAGAAAGGCATATTTGTTTGCTTAGGTTTTTCTCTTAATATAATTACTTGATTTGTGACCTTGCATAAAAATCTGCCTTACAGTCATTGAAGATATTTTTCTGAAATTTTTAATTAATTTTTAATTGGTGCTACGTTCAGTGCATTTTCACAGACACAGTAAAATCTGTCATTACTTGTCTTAGAGTTTTATTTTACATAATGATATGTCCCTTTACCTGTGTAATATATTTATTCTATGTATGTATACTTCATGCAGCACAGAAGTTACATATTGCAGGCCCATATTGAGCGGATACTTGATTTTATTTTTTATTGATGAACTTTATATAACTTTATAAATTCAGATATTTGTAAGTATTGAATGACTAAGCTGTTTTGGTCAGTGTGGGAGAGGTGTAAGGCCAGCTTTGCAGGTTCAGCTAACTTTATACATGTTTATAGAGTTTTCATTTTCAAAGATTTCATACTGACAGTACCGAGCATTAGTATGCAGAATACCAAGAGATTATCTGCAATCATGTCTAGAGCAATTTGTCTTTTATATTTAGTACAGAAATTGAATTGGGAAAATGTTGGACTATATGCCATGAGTTACAAACTTTTTCCCAATTTTCCCAATTGTAAAATCCATAAATGTTTGATCTTAAAGGAACAAATATTGATGATTTCTGAATATAAATACTATCTGTCTTTCTGCAGTGCCCTCCAGTTTTCATCTGAATTTACAGTATTTATAAAGGATAGGATGGTCCTCTCTAGGCTATTAAAGAAGGAAAACATAGAATAAAGATGCCACCTTGTGGGTGAAATAAATGGCACAGTAGACATGATTAAAAATCACTTGGTTTCCAAATAGATTCTATGCATTTTTGATGGTTGCTAGAATATAAGGTTGTATTTTTTTTTAAGATTTACAGTTATTTTGGGGGAAACAGAATGGTGATGAATTCCTGTGCTGGAATTCTTACAACATTACCCAAATTAACATTACCCTTTATCTTCACTCTGCATTACATGCCTTGGACTTGTCCACAGAGCTATTAACTCCTAAATGTTCAAATTTTCTCTAAATGAGAACACTTTTATTAAGTTTTTTGAAGATAATGATGGTCTACAAGGAGGAAAAGGATTATTTTTGTGAATAACAAGGATAAGCTGCCTGTGCAATTAAGAATTTACATTCACCTGCCACCAGACAGGTACTTACCTTCCCATGACAGTGTCTAACCTGGAGAAGACTGCTCAAAAGTTCCTGGTTTCTGCTTTCCCCCTCACGTGTTCCAACATGTGCAGAGCAGGACACAGCTTTCCTGAAGCATACAGTTCCATAAAAACCTGACCTCTGAGCTGGAAAGCAGCCGTGACATAGTCCGGTTCCTGAAATGAGTTACCAAAGAATCAGTGTAGGAAAAGTAGGGAGTACTTCACCCTCAGTTTGGCCACAGTCTCAGTGGCCTCAGTAGTCTAACCAGTAAATGCATTTTTACTGTAGTGGCTGTTTCTGGTGGGTTTCTGTTGTCCAAATTTTAGAGGTATGCAGAAATACATGATGCAATTCTTTTCAACTTGGTCAAATCAATAATCTGTATTTCCAGTGGCCCATAGGGTAACAGACCTGTGCCAAACTGGTAAGAGATCTCTAGCTTGATGTGTTTATAATCTTCCTACACAAAGGAAAAAAGAAGAGGTTTTACATTTGAGCACATCTTTTAAGCATGCCAAGCTCTCCTTTATAACCCCTTTATCTCTTAATGCTGTGGTGTTTGTGTGTATCTAAACCCAAATATATTTCCAGAAATTAATATCATATTTATTGGTTCAAAATATATCCCTGCAGCTATCTATTCCTGATGTCCTGTAAGAGTGCCTTTGTTTTGAAGGATTTGTCTGTCCTAATAGCAGCTCAGTATTCTGATCTTAATAGTTCTTTGTACACTGCTCAGAAATCACAGGGTATACAAAACATATTCTGAAATTCATTCAAACTTTAAAAACTTATTATGTCTAGGAGAGGCAGATTTAAGATTACTGAGGTTTCTGGTTGAAGTATTTCAAGCAGAAATCCATACTCCATTAGGTTTTGTAACATTATGTGACCTTAATTTTCCAGGTATTTTGCCCTTCAAATTGAAGATAGTATTTTAATACTATTTAAGCCTCCTGAAGAGCCTTGTAATATGATAGGCTTAAGTTGTGAAACATTTGAGCAAAATGAAAGATTAAAAAGTAATTTAAAATTTTGGCTTTTTAAAAATCTTTTTTTCCATATATATAGCAACATAAAGATATGCATCTAATAGTAAATTGAAATAGGTGATAAGAGGGTTTTTTTGAGTGTATTTAACAGTGAAATTATGTGTACATGTACTCACATATTCCTTATACTATGGTCTTTCTTTCCATTTGATTGTTTTAGGCAAAGTCATTCCCAGTGCTATGAACTTAGGGATTTTTCTCTTATGTTGTGGTGTGCTTCAAATAAAGTTCTCTCTGGACAACAGCTGTGGGATCCCATCTCAGGAGGTGAAATGAAATTACAGAGCTATACAGACTTGGGGAAAAAGCTGAAGAATTACATTTTAAAATCTTGTAGAAAAGGATAGGGGAGAAACGTGTTCTTATTAATAGGGGTGATACAGCCCTTCAGTAATGTTAAATATGAGGAAACAAAAATTTCATCAGCAAGTGTTGTGTACAGCTCTGTGATTTGTAGAACTGAACCTAATAAATTACAGCAATAGCTTATGATCTTTCACCCCCTCTAATGTGATCCTCAAGCAATCAAATAGCTATATTGTATGACAGCTGCAGAATGCCCCACTTCTAAAAAACCCTCAAAATAAAAATAGTAACTATGTAATTGAAGAGTATCAGCATTTAAACAGATATTCACGTGTATAGTTGTACCTTCTGTGTGTATATTGATAGTTGCCCTTGGCACTGGGGTTTTTGTTGTTGAAAAATTATGTTTCATTCATTTATACCAAAAATGTCAATTGCTAGGTTTTCTATAACTGTCAGCATTGGTTATTACTATACACTGCATCAGTTTAGCATAGATTTCTTTATTTAAAGATTTTCATTATTTTGCTGATAAAAACAAAATATTATTTAATGGGATGTCCCTTTGGTGGGCTTGTGAGCTGATAACTGCCTAGCAAAGTTTAGGAATATTACAATGTCAACCAGAATTCCCTGAGTTGTGGGAATTCATCCCAAAGTATTTTTCAGTCACAGCTTCAGGATGGGTATTCTAGTGACTCTGCACAGGAAGGAATTTGAAATACAGCTCAGCAGGCAACAGTTAATTGCATTTTGCCTGTCTGAACTGTTGTTTTCTTTTTCTTGGCTGCCAAATGTAGAAGTCTTCTATATATTTCTTTAGTTGTTTCCCAGCCCTTTGGGCTCAGCTGTATGTTTGGTATATACTTCTCTGATGGTTTCAAACGTAGTGGTGGGGAGTGGCTGCTACTTTGGTCTAACTGGGCAGTCCAGTTTTGTTGAAGTCATAATAGAGTCCTTTTTCTGATGACTTTCAGTGCTGAGCTGTAAGCATCTCAGGCTGCCTTGGCACGTGGTGAGTGTGAACATTCACTCTGTATTCCTGCCAAACCTGGAGTAGGGCAACTGTGAGAGCAGAAAGGCGGCCGGAAATCTTGAACCTTTTGTGTTAAGTCTTTAACTTTTGCAAGAGACTGGGATGAGATCCAGTCTATCTTCCTAAGGAATGGGGCACTGTCAGATTTTGGGAAAACCTACATAACATGAAAAGATTTTCACTGCTTTATTAGAGCAATTTGTAGTAAGCTATGTGTAGGCAGAGGCTGTCATCTTGCTTTTGTATGCACACACTGCCAGCCACACCACTGGCCCTGCTATCGTGTGTGCTAGGTGTTGCTCTTCTATAATTAAAAATACAGGAGGAGGCCACAGTATTAATTCATAGCTCTTGTCTTCCTGTGCAAATTACTTTTCTTATATTTTACAGCATTAATTCTGATAAGCAACATTATCTTATTTTAACAAATAAATTGTAGCAGAAGGGTGATATAACATCTCAGTTCCCAGAGGATATGTAATGTCTGGAAGAAGATTTAATTTTTGAGTCAATTCAGAAGCAGATATACCAGAAGTAGAAATGAGTAAATCAGTAAGGCTTAAACACCAACATTCTGGTTAGGTTTGTTTTAAATTAAGCACAAGTAGCATAGATGTGAAAAATCCTAGAGGAATTGAAATAAAGATGATCTGGGTTGTTAGATTCTGGTATGTTGGCTGAGTAGCTCCTACTTTTCAACACCAGTAAGTTGAAAGTGGGAATTCCTAGTGTGTGAGAGCTCTTTATTCATGAAGGACACTGTGGTTATTCGTGTATCTGCTGTGACCAGTAACAACTAAAGATTCTGATGAGAGCTTGCATTCCTTTTGGATCCCTCACCATTGTAACTTGGATCAAAAGCACCTAAAAATAGTTTTCAGTTGGGAAGGTAAAATAACCTCAGTGTGCTTTTTGATCACATGGCCAATTCACAGTGGAAAAGAACGCAGGCTCCAGGTCCAAGGGGAAGTGTTTTCAGGTGCCTCAAGCTGTCATGTAGCATTTCCTCCTCTGCTATTTCCCAGTTTGTATCACATGCATATTATATAGTTCCTGTTTATTAAAAACAAAGCAAATATTCATCTGCTTCTCCTGTGCAGCTTTTAATTGTATAAAATATGCATTTGCCATAGTTACTTAGTGTAGTTAATGCAAATAATTCACTGCTGGAGCATCTGAGATTTTGGATATTCATTACCAAAGGATATATAAAAACTGTACTGTGTATTCTCTGTTCTTACTGTACACTGGATTCCTCTCAGCTCTTCTCATTGTTATCTAACTGCTGGGCTGTCTGCCATGCTATTTGTTCATTATATATTGGTTAATTAAGTCTGTGGTTAGAGCTTCTAGTCTGTGTGATAAATAAAACATTGTCAAATACTCTGTTAGGATCACACAGATGTTGTGGTGGGCTTTGCCTGGTGCTGATAGTGCTGACAAGCACAAGGGTCTGGGAAAGGCCACAGGACTCTCAGGAGGTGATTAAAGTATTGAGCACAGAAAGTCTCAAGCAAAAACTAAAATAGGATCAGGTTTTTTTTTCTTTGTGTTGGAAGTAGTTTGATTTAATGCAGCTGTTGATCCCTCCCTGTTTTTGTATGTATGTATTTATTTGTTTATTTTGAAGTAATCTAGTTAAAACTAGCACTTTCTTGTGCCTCAAGAGAGTTTACAAAGATTTTCTAGAAAACCAAACCTTCATTTTTCTTCCATAATCATACTGGCAGTGATGAAAAAAATGTATCCTTCAGTTCAATGGTATGTCAACAGAAGAATTTACTCTGTTCAAAATTTTTTTAATGCAAAGATTTTTCCCAGAAGCAAAATGTAAAATCAATTCTAGACTTCAGCCTTTTTTATTATTTTCAGAATATTTTCAAAGGAACAAAAATACTTCCATATATTATGAGGGTTATTTTTTCTTTGTGCTAGGTATACAATTTTTTTTCTAGCAAGTTTCAGAGAATCAAAGACTGTAATGGTTTTATCATATTCCTACCACCTAAGAATTTTTTTAGCTCTAATAAGAGTACTAATATTGCCAGAGACTTAAATATGGAAATTGGGTATTAATTACATTTCATGTAAATTGCAGAATGAAGGCTATTGAGTGAGATGACAAGCTCTCTCTCTCATTATAAAAGCACTGCATCAGAAAAGAACATTCTCTTAAGTAATTTTTCCCTGCACGTAAGGATTTTGTGCTACTGTTTTCTAATAAGCATCTGCCATTCAAAAAGAAAAGTCCCAGATCTGGGAAGTGAAGGGATAGGGAGGAACCAAAGGACTTAAGGATGCTCAGATGACATCTGAGTTTCTCTCTAAGGTGCATCAGAGGTAATGGGGTGGAGGAAATTTTGTAAAATGCTGGAAAGCTGGTCCTTATTTTCTCCAGCAGTGCAGGCTCTACGCTCTCAGTTTAAGCTGGTATTTTCCCTTTTCTTGAAATTTGGATACTTCTTTTAGCTTGTTTTTCTGTCTCTAAAATGCTATCCCCCTTGTAGTCTCCATAGACTGGAGCTCCAAATTTCCCTAGATAAAGGGTTCCCAGTTGGGAAGTGCAGCAGCTCCTTCAGCATGGAGAGCAGGCACATGATAAGGGTAACCAAAAGTGCAGGAGCCCTGGCCCCTGGCCTGCAGGAGGCAGATCCAGTATGGGATTCAGTTAAAGGCAGTTTTCAGTGTCTTGCTCACATGATCCATCTGAAATGCAGGAGCATTCTTTTAATCTTTTATAAAGTTGGGCATCTTCAACTCCACGGTTTCCCCTTGTAACACTTTCAAGTGTTGCCTCTTCCTCAGATTTCCACTAGGGAGGAACAGAGCTATAGCCTCCTTGCCTGAAAATGTTTAGAGAAGTAGACTTCAGGGAATCATGTACAAATCAATAGCTCTCTGGAGGACTTATAAGAGTATCCAGAAATTCTTGCTTTCATTATTACTGTCCTGGCAGTACTGCTGAAGTATATCCTCACATGGTACCAGTTAGAAGCAAAAGTTCATTTTTCATTTGACTGTACAGGCCAACAACTCCCTGGATTTAATGAAGTGTTTTGAAATCCTCTAAAATCTATTGTCTATCATTTGCTTCGGAGGAGAGATCTATTACAGTTCTGCCCTGTGGAAAAATTGCTTTCTCCTTCTCTGGATGCAACCAGCATTTCCAGATCAGGATGCAACCACTGCTTTTGGATATGAAAATGAACTGGGGTTATGAGAATGTGTGCATGTTTGTTAATTGCACCACATGAACCTTACTTCTTTGTTAGATGATCTCAGGTGATCTACTGATATTAAAGACTAAACCAATATGAACTTTTAGCTTTATTACAGGATTATGAGGAGGGAAGAGATTAAAAACTTTGAAGTACTTACTACTCCCTGGGAGAAACAGGAAAGATGCTTTTGGTTAGGCTTCCAGCAGTTCAGAGTAAAATGCACTGGAATTACTTTAAGAAATTACTCAGTCAAAAGTGTCTAAACCATTCCTGTCAGAACATCTTCACTGCAAGTGATAACATTTTATTTCTTACTCTCTCTTGGCAGACATTGTTCAGAGATCTAAAACTGGAAAACATTTTAGTTAAAAGCAGTGACATCAATGAAGCAAATGAAATGAAATTAAACATAAAGGTAAGACAACAATTGTAGCAGTTCTACTTCAAGAACTGGTTTTAATATCTAGGTATTACTGGGAGCCCTGACTTTGATACCTATTAGCAGCTTTTGAAATGAGCTAATAAATGGTGTTATTAGGGGAAAAAAAGAAATAATTTTCACAGCTAAGTGCCACTGCTGAAAAAGGACTTTTTATTTTTTTAAAAGTATATTTCAAGGTCAATAAAAAAAAAAAAATTCTTAAAGTAACTGCAGCTTGTTCATCTATATCTACATTAGTATAATCTCAAGCCATTAGTTACAAGAAGCCAGTAGGTGTGCTGCAAGATATAATTAATTTTAAAATTGAGAATATTGACAGTTTAATCTAAATCTATTAGTAATTTAGAAAAAAAAAAACTACTTGACTGTGCCTTGACTGAAATACACATATGCTATAGGATTCTTTTGATTTTAATGAATATTTACTACCTAAACACAATGTGCCATCTGCTTAAGTCATTTTATTAGAAAAAAAATAATCTATGCTTAATAGATCATATGCTAATTATCCATTGCTGATTTGCTGTTTTAGTGGTAGTTACTGTGAAAATATAGGCATCTTTTAAATAACCTTCTAGAATGAATTCTTGGGTGGAAAACTCCATGTTGAGAAATGATTCAGACACTGAGGTGTGTGAACAACTCTGTATTTTATGGAGGGAGAAATCAAGGGTACATAACTCTTTGCTATGTTTCTTAGAGTCTCTATATTGTCATATATTATTATCAATTGTTTAAGAAGCATAATTTTGGATTTTCCTATATCTTTCAGTTTGTGGCAGCATGTACTTCCTGCCTCAATCCACCTTATATTATTGTTAAGTTAAATTCAGTGCAAGTAACATACTCCATTGTTACAAAGGCAACTTTTTTCTGTTGCTGGGTGGTTTTGATGCCAACAGCATCACCCGAATCACACAGTACTGTGTAAAGCTAATCTGTAACTTCTGACCTGTTGCAGAAACTTTTAGGAATCTCCAAATGAAGAATGGGATAAAATTTTAAACCATTTTTTTCTTAGAAAAATTCCATCCAAACAATGTGTGTGGCACTGATGATTGTTTGACATAAGTTGAAACAAGTTGAAAAAACAAACTACAACAAACATGGAAGCAGGTTAATGATGACATAGCCTGTCCAAGGGCACACTTCTCAGAATTTTCTTCTTTGCCTATTAGTCAACAAGTGCTTTCCACTCCATCATATATAAACATATGTACCCCTTTTTGATTTATACTATATCATAATGTACTTCACTTCATTATTCAGTATAACATTCATTTTTTAATTCTATGAAGTTCTTTTCCTCGATGGTATACACCAGCAATGCGTTTCACAGCTGAAGCAAAAGCAGACTGAAGGAAAAAAGAAATCCTTGTTGAAGGCAGATAATTAGTCCTTCTGACATGTTGATTGATGAAATACCAGTAGCATTAAATACTTATGTAAGTGAGGGAGTTGCATGGGATGAAATTACTTTCCAATTTACTAATCATGACAAAAGTGCAAAGTCTCAGTGCCAGAAGGAGCTTCAAGTCATTTGATTTATTTCTCTCTCTAAAGAAAGAAGCAGTTATATTTAAGTAATTTCTGATGAATATTTGTATAAAGTGTACTTAAAGACCTCCAGTAATGAAGACTGTAATCTTCCCAGGCACTCTATCCTGATGCTTTTATTATCCTCCCATAAATTTTTCCTCCTGCCTGCTCTGAGCCTTCAGTTTAACAGTCAGCTTAAACTTGTTGCTATGGGCCCTGATATGATAACTTTCTTTTTGTTATAAATTTTCTGTTAACTCACCTGCAGCCACAGAGCTGACCTAAGGGAGGTCGTAGGAGCCAATGTGTGGGGCTAAGGAAAAGGGTGGAACTGGGCTTCATATTTGCAAACTATTCTTTCCCTGTCCATCAGGGATTTAAGAAACAGGTAGCCACCATACTAATTTTTGGCAACCTCATAACACTTTTCTCCCTTGGCCTATTGTTTTTTGTACTAAACAAAATGAATTTTCTCATTCCTATCCTGCATTTCTGATCTTTGTGACTGACTCATCCTTTGGTACTTGCTTCATCCCCTTGGTGTGCTTTCACTTGGGATATTTAAATAGTCTCCTAACCCAGGCAAGGGGAAGAGTATTGGTCTCAGCCTTCCCAGAAAGGGCAGGTGTGCACAAAGAGGTTCTGTACAAGTGTCTGTTTTATGCTAATCCTGCCTAACAGAGACATTGGCTGGTAACCCTGGAACTGTTAATTCATGTTCAGTTTGTGATTCACAGCTGTCCTTGAGCTGCTGTCTGACCAGCTCTGTTACTTCTGTTTGCATTTGGAGCTTGTATGTCAGCACACTTACAGTCATTCCTGGCTTGATGTTGTCTTCAGATTTAGTAAGTGTGTTATTTCTTGGATCATCCAGGTCATCAGTTATAGTGGTATCATGCACAGGACAGATATCTAAAAAACAACCCTTGGTGCTGCCTTCCACTTTGACAATGAACAAGTTACAGCTGCTTTCTGAGAGGCATGAGTTCATTGTTCCTGTGGTATTTTAATGTAGACAGTACTGTGAAAAAAAGTTACATGAAATAGCATCAAAAGCCTTACTAAAATAGAGATATGTGATATTTAGTGTTCCTTCTCTAACTCTGAAGCCTGTCAACCTGTGCTACGTGGAGACTGGTTCCTGACAGGTGCATAATTGCTGTTACTTACCTCTTTGCTTTCTCCTAGGTGCTTATTATTTCCAGTATTTTCCTGGGAATTAAAATTAATGGGATGCATCTCTCTTCTTCTGCGGCTTTCCCACCCTCTTATAGATAGATACCATGATTGCCTTTTTCATTTCTCAAGTGTTTTACCTGCCTTCCACTAATAGTTGTTGAACTACTAATAGCTCTAAAAAGTCTTGTCAGTTTTTAAAGTAGTCTGGAATGAATTTTATCAGGTACAGGTGATTTTAAAACTTCTAACAGAAGTACTTGCTAACCTTTTGCTTCTTTGTAAAAAACTGAGCTCTTACTCCATGGTCATTGCTATTGATTGCACTCACTGCTTCCAGTAGACATTTTGGTTAAGAGTGATGTAAGAAGACATTAAATACATTTGCCTTCTGAACATAATCTGTCAGTTGCATTCTTATTTGAATACAATACCAGCCTCTTTATTTATTGTCTTCCTACTACTCATATACATACAGAGTATTTCAGTTTTAGTTATGTACCTTGTTAGTTGCTCCTCTTATTTCCCTTTTTGATTTTGCCCTTCTATGCTTATGTTTTTGTTTTGTTCTTATTTCCATCTTTTATACACTCCGTTCTTGTGTGTGAGAATTGTGGAAATTCAAGATTTAACCAGACCAGTTTATTGACTAAAACAAAACTATAAAAGTAATAACAACTTCAGTAATTTTATTTTCTCTAGGATATCTGCTATAAGGAAACAGGAAAAGTTTGAAAGTTTTCCCAGGATGTTAATAGTATGATGTATTGCTGGTTTAAAATGTTTGATTAAAAATAAGATGATACTGTAGATTTTGTGTGGTTTGGCAGTATTAGTGGTAAGAGTCTTCTTTAAAGTCTTGTTTTAGAAATTGTGGTTTTATCAAGCCAGGAAGGTAACCAGTTTAAGCTCCTTGACATAATAATTAGATATCTGAAGCTTGGTACCTACCGAAAAAACCAGAGGTGACTGTTAATTAAGCTTTATAGTTGGTGCAACAACACCAAATGCAATTGTCAGTCTTCTCCTGGGTGAAGGTTTTTGTCTTCTATTCCTTACTGAGTTAAGTCAGTCACCTCTATTGATTCTGCAGGTGCCACCCAGAGCTGCTGCTCTGAACTCATGACCATGTCTCCTGTGATGTAGTAGATAAAATACCACCAAGATAGCCCCACAGCATCATCTTTATGACGTGACTGAAATAATATGAAGTTACCAGATTATAATTAGTGAATTTTTAATCTAGGATATCAATGAAATGGGTTTGAAGATTTTTGTTGTAAAGTATTTTGGCACTGATTTTGTTCATCACATGATGTATTCAAGGTACTGTGTGAGAACAGAGGCACTTGTGTTTTGCAAAAACCCTGTGTTCTTGTGTACTACACTTATGTCAGGGAGAAAGACAAGTTTGCATGGTGCCTTGCAGTACTGCAACTCAGTGTGTCATGAATACTGCTTTCATAACTTATTGTGGGGAAAAGGCATTCTAAGTTTAATCATACAGCTAATGTCACAGTGTCACCACCCCCTTAACAGCTCAGAGATAAGAGTGAGGACACATCAGCATGAATTGTTAAGGTCTGTACATTATTCATTTAAACATCTGCTGTTGGTTCCTCTTTACATATGGGAATAAATTATACCACATCAGCACATTCTTCATGCTTTGTGTTTAAGCATTTAAAAGTATTTTTTTGTATTATTAATACTATTTTTTCTGCTTGGTTGGCAGCCCCTGAAGTTATCAGTGCCTATAACTACAGCCAACAGTGTGACATTTGGAGCATAGGTGTCATTATGTACATGCTGTAAGTAGCTTGTAAAAGTAATATAAAATGTACAGAACCATTTATAATACAAGTACTTACAATTTTGCACTGAAATAAAAAATAAACCTGCATGCTAAATCTTCACAAAAGACTGAACTCTTGTAATTGCTTGTATGAAAACTTTAAAAAATTCTATACAAAATAAAGATGCAGTTCAATGTTAAAAGGGAGTGTTTGATTTATGAACTGCTTTATAGTCCTGAAGTAACAGAAAACTACAGAGTATTGCAGTGCAACATTGTAAAACTAAATTGAGAGTTTAGGACTTTGTTTTTCATATGTTGGCTGGATCCTACATATGAAACAGTTATTGATTTACAGATTATTGGTCAAATACCTAAATGGGTTGCACAAACCATGCAATCAGGGTGAGGGCTTTTCTTCTCCACCTCTACCTGTGGTAACTCTGTAACCAAGATATTTGAGGGTTGCCAGGTCTCCATCTGTGTCCTTTGAAAGTTTATTAGTCATACGTTATTAGAGGAAGAAATTAAATTGTACATTTGTAGGAGTACCTGCATATTTTTATTGAAGTCTTTCATCATTTATAGTATTTTTCTAAGTTACAATATAGCAATTCCTCACTGAAAAATCCTATTCTGCCTATTCTAGCTAAATAATATAAAAATCTACCCTAGGGAGTAAAAATAAATTAAAATTGTTAATATTAAAATAAATAAATTAAAAGCAAAACACATAAGTTCCTGTTCTTATGATACAGTTCAAATTGAGAACTGGGCAACTAAAATGTCACATTGTCTCCAGGGACTTTTTCCTTCATAAAGTTTTTCATGTTTTTTTTTCCCCACTCTTATTTTTTTCTCTTTCTATTGCCCCCAGATGATGCTTTAATACTAATGTTTTAGATCTTTGCCACTTGCCATTTCATTTGCTGCTGTTATTTCTGTCCTATGGTTGTTTTAATTCTGTTGCATACAGCTGAGGTCTTTATAAAAGTAATTGTACACAAGCATGCAGGCTCAGGTGCAGTTTCATAACCTCTTTTCTGGATTTTCTTTCCTTTTTCTTTCTTTCCACGTTATTTTGGTTCCTTGGTTACTTTCTATACAATTAGCTCACTTTTCTTCTTGTGTCAGCATGATGAAGTGTTCACAGCTTTATTGCTTTTATTTTTTATAAAATCCATATGTATTTTTTATGCTTATACAGAATGAGTTTTATTGTTGTACTTCATGATATTAATGTTTGCATCACAGTAGTAGGATTTGCACAACACAGTGCAGTAGAATATAATATAAAATGGTTGGTAGAAATTAGATGGTTTGGCTGCCTAATAAGAATCCAGAGCAGTGCCTGTAATCAGCACAACTCACAGTTCAGAAATTGTGAAATTTAGAGCAGTGAACTGTGTTGATTGCAGCCAGAGCTTAGAACTCCTGACCTCCTTCCTTAATTAGCAATATAAATATTTTTTTAAAATTAGCATTTTGTAATCACAACAGTGTCAGAACAAAGTAACATTAATTCACTCCTTGTTGTGTTGACTGCGCTAGAAGGAAAATACTGTGTATGAATTAATACAGTACAACTCACACTCATTTTTATTGCTTAATTTCAAAACAGTAATACAAAAGCTATAAGATCATCTTCTGATTTTAATTCTGGTTTTGAAAAATACTTTTCTTCCCACCCTGAATAATAGCTTGTGCTCTTGGTGCTCCTCTAACGGGCTTAAAGATACTCTTACAATTATTGTTGCTGCCATCACAACTTTGGCTCTTCCAGGCTACAGCTAATGGCTTCCTGGCAATTTGCAAGCTGCCAGAGCTCTGTTTGCAGTGCAGGTGGCATGCTCCATCTTGGTACCAAGGGTATTATTCCCACTACAGGCTCAGTCTCTACCTACATGTGGAGCATAAGCCCTGAGGTGACTCATGAACTCTGTTTTCATGAATGTTAATGCACAGAGTTGCCTCTGCATACTGGGTCAATGCCAGAGTGATGGATTTTTATATGTAATTTAAACTGAGGTGTACTTTATACTTTCCATTTAATTTCTATTTTTAACATCTACTAACAGAAACATACACAATAGTAACCAACAAAAAGAAAATCCATTAAAACACAGACTTATGTCAGTATATTGAAAGCCCAGACTAGCAAGAGTTCTGCTGCCTGTCACCCCCTGAGAGTATGGCTCCTCTACTGCTCCCTCATAGGAAAGGGATGGGGGCTGCTTTCTCCTGTGCTGCTTGCACTGTTGGGTTTCTTGGCCATTTTTCCACGTGTGCTCAGAGACTCAGTAGTCCTCAAACCTTTGTTCAACTAAAGAAGTGTACGATGCCTAATAAATTACTTTCTGCATTGCAGCAATGAGAAAGCTATTACAAAGATGTGGTAGTTTTAGCTTCTTTACAAAAGCACTGAAAATTTTGCAGATTTTCAAGGTTCCAAGTGATAGGTTTCACCTACTTAACTTGATTTCTTTAGCTGAAGTTATCTGTTGTCTGTCACTGCCTTAGTCTGGAGAGAATTTAGTCCTATCTGTGCATAGCAGAATAAAGGGCATTGTCACCAGCCAATACTTATGCAGTATTGTGTCTTGAAATGAATGCATTCTTCCCATTTTCTGTTCTTTAAATTGAGTTCCTTGTGGATTTAATTCCTGAGGGAGGCAGGAGGAGGATTGGAGGATAGAAGAAAACAGCTATTTTTGCTGAAGACACTTTGAGATTAAAAGTTTTGGGGAAAATGCACTAAAATATTAATTTTATGTTTTACCTTAAAATTAAAAATTAAAGCCATTTGAATGAAACTCCAGAATATTTCACTTTCATATAAAGTGACAGGCATCCTTCACCAGGATATGACAACTACATTTTCAGTAGTTACTCCTGTGTTTTGGGAGTAGATCTAAACAGATAATTTGATGCAAATAATTTATTGGATGAAGTTAACTCTTTTTTTTGTTTGTTTTTGTTTTAAATGGCCCCAAGTAGGTGTATTAATTTATTGAAAATATTTGCTGTGCAATTTTTGCATGTCTGTTTGTGCACAAATAGGACAATGTAAAATCTATTAATTTATTATCTTTTTTTGATTGAAAACACAAATAACATGACAATGTTTAATTCCTTCTGTGGTTAGTAGGACACAGATTAATATTTACTTTCAAAGTATATTTACTTTTCAAACTAAGTTAGCCAAGTGATTTGGGTGAATTACAGAATAGCAAAATATTATATTTCAAGTTTAGCTAATTTCTAGCCTCTACTTCAGTTGTTGTATCAATTCTCTGGCTGCTACTTTAAAAATCCATGTACTATCAATTATGTTCTCCTTATGTGGACACCTGGTGCCTAAGATTAAATCACCTTTTAACCTCATAACCTTTTCCCCTTAAATCTCTCTGAGATACATTTTTCAGGACCTGAGTCACTTTTATATAGTTCTTCTGAAGCTTTCCCAGTCCTGCAAACTTTTTGATTTCACAGTGATTCCAAAATACAGTTTTTCCTCACCAGTAAAAAGTAGTACATATCTATTCACTGACCCTAATTTTCTTACAGCTTTTATAGCAACCTTGGAAGAAAAGCTTTTTGAACTAATAAGAAAAGGAGACCTCTGCTTTAAAATCTGGTCTGGGAAGCAGTCAGTGGAGCTGCTAAGTACACAATGCTCTCACAAGATAAATGCTGACCATATTGCAATGAATTCCACTATTTTTTTTTCTTGGCTTTTAAGTTGTATGCGTTTTCTGAAAAGTGAAATTGATGTTAAAAATACATTGACATAAATGATTTCATGAACTAATTTAATAGAATGACAAGTAATATTAAATTGCTGCTGCATTAAAGCAGTCAGTTGAAAATGTGTTGTTAGCAGAAAGGGGATGTATCAAGTTGTGGGTCTTGTCCTAGTAAAACAAGTACTGAGATTACTTCTGAAAAGCTGATCCTGCTCACCAAACAACAGCCAATGGATTACTTGATAACCAGTGGATAAAGCTCACATGTTCATCATGAAAGATCCATTCTTGAGTAGTAGACCTCTTTCTTCATTCTTGCTAATCAAGGAGAGCTGAACAAGAAGCTTTATTTTCAAGGTTACAATGCATTCTTGTGTGCGATAGCCACAGGCAAATATGCAACTCAGCAGTGGCCTGAGAGCAGTAACTGTGACACGAGATCCTTGGTATCTCCTGTGTGTGAACAGTGTGCAGCTGCTCTACTCACAGATTGGTTCAGCTTGCTCCATGGGGTCAAGCACAGTGCCTGTGCTGTGCCCAGCCTACTGAGGCAGTTCTGCTGAATTTCTTGAAACTTGGTCTCAAGCAATATCCCTATTTTCTTGAACGCTGATGGATCTTTTTAGCATTTTTACTACTAACCACATCCACATCTCTGTTTGCTACTGACACTTCCGGTTTGTTTATGTATTTACTGACATCTTTGATTCATTGACACAAATAATTTGTTTTGTATATAGAGCTAAGAACACCAGAATGGTCAGACAAGACAATGTCAAAAACTTTTCTCACATCATCTCACCAGGGATAGATGCTCAGAGAGTAAGAACAGGAAAAGCAGTCAGTACCGCAATGTTATACCAACCTTGAGCTACTTGATCAGGATTTCCTGAACAAAAAGAGAGCAGTGGTAGTAAAGATCAGTTGACTTTTTTTCCACTGATCTGTCCAAATATTTTTAAACTTGTATAAAAATTTAGTTGTGGTAAATAATTCCTCATCCTCAGTAGGCAGAGTGTGAAGTGAAGCCTCCCTTGGTGTCCTGTACCTTCTACCTCCCACCTGCATGGTTCTTTTGAAGCCCCCAGTTATGTTATGTGCATTCATCTCTGCTGCTGCTGATTTTCACACGTACTGCAGTGCTTGAAGCAGTAGTTAAAAGTTTTTCTATTTCTTGTGGAATTTTGGGTTTCTACAGGAGCATGAAGAGAAGAAACAGGGACAAGTGATGAGTGGCACTATGCAGAATTCCTTAATAAATGCTCATTAAGATGTCCTAACAGGGCCTGGCTCCAGAGCTACTGAGCACCTGTGGCTCCTCTCTGTCTTCAGTGGGACTTGCAGATCCTCAGCATCACTGAAAATCAGGACACCAGTTTCTACTTCATGCTTGTGCCTTCACAGCCTTTGTGATTTTACAATAGCCAGATGGAGAGACAGAAAGTGCATTATCATGTAGAGAATTCTGTGTGTAAAAAAATTAACCCCTTGGTGCAATGTGACACAGGAGCTTCTGCATAGGAGTAAATGCATTTGGCACCATAGTCTCCCACCAGGAAATCCCTACCATCTGTACCAAAAATTTATGAAGTCACAAGTCATTCTGTCTGATTAAAACTGACACTTCAAACATAGGTGCAGCAATTTTATATTCCAGAACAATACTTTAACAATAAAAATTTTAGTCTAAAAGTTACCATGTACTTATAGCTAAACAAATGATCTCAAGCTCAGTTCAAGTTAGTGGATACCTCTGGAGGTTTATGTGTTGTCAGTTTGAGACCATGTATATAGTTTTGGCCGGGGGCTATGCAAAGGATTGATGATGAATTATTTACCAGAAATACTAATTAATGCAGTTCTGTTACCAGATTTTATTATTCTGATTTTATACCAGTTAAAACTTTCCCAGACTCATTTGACTTCTTATATCTGCTAAAATGGAAGAGAGCAAATGATGACAGGGTAACAGAATATTTTTAAGTTTCTAAGAAGCACAGAGATTGTATTACCACTACCTGTTATTTCTACATAATCTGCAGGAATATATTACTTATATACTAAGTATAATCTTAAAGAAATACAGGGTAACTCATTCATTGATAACTCAAACGACTGCAACTGCCTGTTTGAGTTGAGCATCATGTAGACCCGCTTTGGATTATTTTTCCCTAAGTGTATAATTTTAGGTTTTATTCCTCAATTTTTGGATTTTTTCCCCCCTTCTTTTCTCAAGTCTGTTTTGAAGTTCTGTAAGCAAGAAGAAATATGGCTTCACCAAAGGGTAAAAGTGTGTGTAGAACATTTCCAGGAGCTTAGCTGTGTAAGAATTTTACTGATGATAAAGATAGAGATGGAGTCACTTACCTGGACTGCTCCTTTTCTCCAGAGAGAGCCATGTTCTGAATTACTTAATTGATGCTAGTTCTCTAGGGCCTTTTTAAACCTCAGAATTGTATCAACTGAGTGCTGAAAGCTAGAAAATTCTATCTTTATCTTGTCTTCTGAAGACATAAATCATAGTAAAATCCTGGATTTCATCCAGTGAAGACTATTGATCCTTTCTTGGCTGAATTTTAACCATGACACAGATCAGAAAAAATATATCAATACACTATATTGGTAAATTCCAATACCAAATCAAAAATGGAATCAGGATTTCGAAGAAAAGAAAGGAAGATTGAACAAGTCCTTGGAGCCTTCCACCCAGGAACTAGGAAATAAAAATCTACTAAAGTCTGATGTCTTACTCAGAATCAAGAAGAAATCATAGGACATCCATTGACTCTGAACAAGTTAAGAGTAAACATTACTTATGCCCAAATGAAGAGACTACGTAAAGATGGACAAATAAATCCTGAAGTGTTTGCCTCTTTATTCTTCTGAAAAGAAGATTTAGCTTTCCTTTAGCACTATTAGAAAATCTAACAGCAGTGTGAACTTCTAACTTGTAAGAGGGCATCCATTGCTAGTATTTTGGCCAGAGTACAAGTTATAGAATTGTCTAAGAATCTTTGTAATCAATTTGTTCTATACCAATAGGCACCATGACAGGTAAGCAGTTTGCTTACACAAATCCGTTTTGCTGTGTTTTACTTCCATTTACTTTCTTTACATTTGTCACAATCACTCAGGGGGAAAAATTGAGGCCAGAATCTGTAATAGGGATTCCTGATAACTGCTTCCTTTACACTCTGAGAGCATTCTAGGAAATTGCTTATAAATTTGCTTACAGCACTATAGGACAAGGGGTTCAGTCTATGGAATTTGTTACTGCTATTTTAGGTTGCTGTCAATTGCTTATTTTTATGCAGGACTTATTTTAAGTTTGATGAATAGGAAATGTATTTTTAAGTACAATGAGCTATCATGGTTCTCACCACTGAGATTCTAGTGTGTTGATTTAATTCTTTGAACAAAACAGGTGTTAGAGTGATGGCCTTTACAAGTTAATTAATCTTCATTTTTAAAAGGACAAGCTATCATTAAGCTCAGGTTAAAATCAGGTTTATTATACATATGTGTAAATTACAATGTGATTTACTGCTCCAAAGGCTAAGCCCTTCTCTAAGGACAGGTCTTTCCAGTAGGCTGGCATTGTGGTACATGATATGAGCAAAATATACATCCTCCTGGCTGGTTGAAAACGTTTCCTGAAATATATGAACATTCTGTGTTAGGGTTTATTCAAACAATTTTGCTGACAGTATCAGTCTGAGAAGACATCACCTACTTAAATATCTTCTGCTCTCCCCAACTATCTTGAAATTCCTCCTATGGTCATTACAGTCTTGATTTTATTTAGTTGTTAGGTATTTGTATTACAGAGCCAGATCTTGTTCATATGTGAAAACTTGGGCAGATCTTTACAGTAAACTAAGAGCATTTTGACATCATGTAATATTAATGACAAAGGGTAATACATCACTCATTCTCACTGAAGAACATAGCTGTCTTTATAATCAGGCACGTTTAGTAGATTAATCTGGTTTCTGTTCTTCAGATCAGATCAAAGTCAAATCTATTGAGGAGCTGGGCACAAAAGGTGTGTTCTACAAAACACAGTGAGTACAAGAAAGTCAAATTTCTATACTTTTCTGACAAAATTCAGTTAGAATTTCACTTTAAGCAAGAAGGTTTCCTCTTTTTGTTGTGCATTCATATAGAAGCGAAGTCTGCTTCACATATGAGCTCCAGCAGTCATACTTTTTATTTGATGTGTTTCTAATCTTTTGCAAACTCCAGACTGTTTTCTCATTCTTGTGACACCAGGAAGTTAGGTCAGACTGTGGCCTGAGTGACAGTCTCCTCAGCTATTAACCAACACTGCTCATTCTTTTCATTCAGTGAGAAAGTCACTTGAAGGCCACGTCTGAACTCATGGTTAAAACAGTGGCTGCATCATTAGCCAAGCCTGCAGCACTCCTACCTGATTGCCATAGTTGCATAGTGGTAAACTTCTTTCCCTGGTGGGGCACAGTGTTAAGGTGCTGGTATTCTGTTATCAGACACACTTTTTGTAAGGTAAAATTTTCAGAAGCCCATCAAATGGGCTGACATTTTCTACCGCCCCTGCTTTTTTGCTTTTTTGAACCAAGGAAGCTTGAAAATGCACCACTTCACATCAAAGGGTTATATCATTTCTACAGCACTGGCAGAATGCAGTAAGTATAATTTACCTTTAGTGAGTGAGCTATTTACTTGTCATGGGTGCCTTCTCTTATCCTGAGGTGTTAACTCATTTCCCAGCTTTCTCAATCTGAAGATATTTTGGTTATAACACAGCTTTTGTGTCTGGCTCCTCAGCAGATTGTCCTTGATCTTGCCTGTTCTGACTTCATTGTCCTTTCCTCTGCACGCCTGGATTTTTTATTTTTTTTATTTTTTACTTGTTCTGCTTTACCTAGGTGTATTTCTGTTTCCACAACTCCTCATACTTTTTGCCACAGACCAGATGTATGCCCTATGTTGCCCCATGTAAATCTCATGTATGCCCAGAGTTGTCCTGACACATCTGTGCATTTTGATGCTGTACACTGGAGGGCTGTGGGCTCACATGAAAGAGGGCAGCAGCCTGTCAGATCCTCTTCTTGTTACTTGCCTCCTTCCCAGGGCTGAGTTGTGTCAGGGGAAGGAGGGGGTGAGGCATTAGGGTACAGGCTCTATGTATCTGCAAGGCAATGTTGCCAGACTGTTTGTGGATGGGAGCTGCCAAGCAGTTGAACTTGTGTTGGAATTGCAGAAGAACAGGACATTATCTTCCCAAAGGCTGGAGAAGAAACTTTCATTATGTCAGTGACTCTTAGCATTAAACCTCTTGCTAAACAAAAGAGAGCTCTTACAATAAGCTCCATGCATTTTTCTTTTTTCTTCCTTATCCTCTTTTCTTCTTTATGCCTTTTTCCACTCCTTTTCAATACCTACATTTTCTGTGTTGATTTTTTTCATTTGTCAAAAGATTTCTTCTTCCACAAATGTCTTTCTTGTTTCTCCTTTTGATGTGGCTTTTCTCTGTGTTTCTCTTTCAACCCTCAGAGCTTACTTTAGTCTCTTCACTGTATTTACTATGTAGAGGAGTGCTATTGAAAAATTAAAAGTAGATTGCATGGGAATCTCTTGTTTCACCTTTTCCACTAGAGGTCTGTTTCTCTTCCCACCTATTTCTATGCAGCTTAACATCCTCAAATGCTTCCTTCCTCTATTTCCAAATAATTCTACTCATCTTTTCCTCTCTTGCTTTGTCATGTCACTTCATCTTCTCCTTCACTTACTGTTGTTTAAGTTCCAGGGTAAGGTAAGAATTCATGGTAGCATTCTGAGTACCATGTTGTGAATAAATGTTTGGATGTGTATCTCATCTCTACTGACAACCACCACCCTTCTGACTGCATCTATACTGGCTTTCTGTTCCATTTTTTTCTATTGCACACTCAGTAACTGTAGCTGGGCTGGCAGTATTAACTGTTTCAGCTGCATTATAACTACAGTCTTGTATAATCCATTACAGATCAGGTCTGGGTGACACTGTAATTTAAATAGCAGTTTCTGGCAGCCTATCTCTACTTGTCCTCCTATTATTACAACCACCAGTAGAGCTGATCTACTGGGAAATTTCAAGTGTAGACAAAGCTTTAATCAACAGTAATCTGATCCTTTAAAAATGCAACACCAATTCACTTATTTCTCATTTCACATATGAAATTTTAATAGGTACAATCACCCTTAAGGATGTTTCAAATATTAACATTATGCACAATTACAAAACAGAATCTTTTTTCTGTATGAAACTGTCATCATCTTTGAACCAAGTAAGTAGTTTTCTGTGCAGACATCAGGTTTACTATCAATCAGAAACTTATTAACAGCTGTGTTTGCCCTAATTAAGTGCAGAGCAATGGCAGACTTTTTAATTAAATCTTATTTTCCTAAGAGGAGGCTGGTGGTGTTTTTTTTCCCTTCTCTTCCCCACCTCCATCCTTATTTACTGTGTAAAGCCTGCTTTAAAAATAAATAGGACACAAGATAGGGCCATTGACATGGGGCCAAGACACCAGGAATTTCCTTTACAGAATGGCTGTGTGATAATAGTGACCATATTTCATTCCTTTGGCTTTGTAAAATAATTTTTATTTTTTAACTTTTCTGCCATGTCTTTCATTTAGATTCATTTCTTGCCTAAGGTGTATTTCCTGTATTGTCAGTGTCAGCAGAAGTGTAACAGGTTAATTTTAGTGTATAAATTCATATGAGACAAGGGGACATGTGAGGCACCCATATGCCATCAAAAAAGGGTCCTTGTTGCCTGACTGAACCTCTGGTCATGTGTTCCAATGAATAAGGCACTTGGCTATTATGAAGAAAAATGGGCCTTACAGGGAAGTTGAAATTTAAGACTCTACGAGTGTTTGATTTTCTTAGTCCTGAGCAGTGCTAAGTGGCACGTGTACTAATGAAGGAGGGAGAAAAGTACCTTGAGAAGTCTCTTAATTTGCACTTTCTACCTGGAACAATTTAAACTGGAGACCTGCAACCACAAATGATTGCTGGATTGTTACTTTGCTCAGAGCATAAGCAGTGTGTACATGTAAGAGGGCAGGCTAATTAGTTTCTTGCTACTCTTGACAGAGTATTGTCAAGTATAAATATTTTTATTTACCATCACACGTTTAAAAATTCCTTTTTCTGAGCTGTGTTCAGTTAAAATATAAACCTGAGAGACAAGGTTACTTGAAGTAAATCCTGACTTTGATGTGCTGACAGTTTACACCAAGGACTCCAGTTGAATGCTTACAGTTTACATTGGGTGAGTATTTGAAGGGGGGGGTGGGCACCACATGAGATAAATCTAAGGGTTCACTTCTCAAAACAAACCCAGAGCTCCTGGCTTTGCATTTATACTTTTTAGGCAACAGACTGGTTTCCTTTGAGCAATATGTTCAGCAGGGAGGACTTAAGATGTTGCTGGAAATAAGGACTGTAAGAGGGGGTACAAGATGTTGTCCAGCAAGTTTAAAAGGACGAGTAGATCACTAGAGCATAAAAGCCATAAAAACTCCATGGTGTTGCCTTCCTAGACTTTATAGACTTTATATACTTTAGAAGTTTACTTTTGTTCTCTTACCTGAAAAAAAAGCAAAAAATAAGCTCATGAATTTCTTCCATTTCTTCCCCTTGTCTCATTTGCTTATATGAGGTTCATATTCATAGTGTAAGAAATACATTCTGAAGATGAAATTTTAAAAAATGCCCTCTTTTTTTTTTTTTTTTTCTTTTATGGCAGTAGTGATGATAGGTTAAGGTGGGATCCTTGACATCTGAACAGGATGCTCTAAGCTGCTTGTAACCAAACCTGTGCTAGCAGCTGCTGTTTGGTAAAGAGTTCTGAAGTAACCCATGTGGGAAGGACTTTCTTGGAAGAAGGACTGGATTTTGCATCAGAGTATGGCTTTGCTGAAAGTGAGTTCAAGGTAGTACCCTTTTCCTAAGTTTGTCCCTTGTTTGATTTAACTGAGGCCTTGGGATGGGATTTTTAAAAACAGCAGTACTGTAAGATTCCTGAGGCTTCTGCCCATTTTGCATCTCAAATAGCTGCTTTCCAAAGGAGGGCTTTGTTGTTTACAATGCTTAGATTGTTAAGAGCTCTACAGCACTAAGCTTGGGCTACTTTCCTAAATCCAGTGAGGAGTTTTAGCTGTTGGAGTTATTTTGCTTTTCTGACCCAATTAAACATATTAAGGAGCAGTGTTTATTCAAATAACTACTCTTTTCCAGCAAAACCTGAATTTAGTGCAGAAACAAGGTTTAATTAAATTTTGTGTTAGAAGTGAATTTATCTTTGATGTTGATACTGTGGAGTGCAGCATAGCTTATCATGCCTATGCTTACAATTTGCATGAAAATCAGAAAAGTATTGTGCAAACATTACTATATCCCATTTCAGAGTCTGAAAACAAAAGACTGTAACTAAAAAACCAATTACTCCTTTCCTATAAATAAGTGGTTTGCTAGTTATCTATAAAGATATATGGATAAGGCAGTTGTAATCTAAGTGTGACTGTTGAAGAATGCTTTATGGAATTGTTGGAGGCTTCTTAGCATTAAGTAGGAAACTTTTTGCAAAAGGTGGTGGGTTATATAATATCAAAGAAAAAGAGACTGTGGGGTGAAGGAGCAGGAAGAGAAAACAGCAGCACTAGGGTGACTGCTGTTACAGGTATCTGATTAGGAAAGAAGACTTGCCCCTATCTGGAATGAGGAAATTCAGAAGAACATCTTTCAAAGAGATAAAAGGCCTCTCATCTCCCTTTTCTCCCTTTATTTATTCAGTGAATTTCCATACGTGCAGAAAACACCTGGCTGACAGCTCAGTACCTTGTAGTCCTTGGTTTATTCCCAGCAGGATATACAGTGCAGACATCTTCAGCACCAGTTCCCACTGTTTGGTCTCCCAGTGGGTCATGTAGGGGATGCTTTTATTTCCAAAGTGTCTTCAGTCACGGGCTTGTCTGCCCATTTCTGCAGCACTGTGGGTACAGGCTGGGGTGTCAGGCAGACTTGGAGGCTGGACTAAGATGAAGCAGCTAATGCTATTACTGACCCAGCCTTGTCCCCACCCTTTGGGTGGATGTTGCCACCCCTGAGGCAGTGATGTCTAATCCACTCATGAATCAATTATTGAACTGTCGCATTTTTCAGCCTGGTCTATTAAATTAAACTGACATCAGTCTCATCTCACAAAGACATTAGATAGTGATGAATTTCAGGTACTGTTAACCTGGTTTTGAATTGGCCAGCTAGAGACAGACAGATTCATTTTTCATTCCAGCTGCCAGAATCACTGTCATGTCCTCTCTTGCTGTTGCTCTTGTGGCTTGTTGATCAATGGGTGGCTTTACTTGCAGACTCCTGAGAAGGGGCAATTTCATAATGAGAAAGGGAGCATAAGAAAAATTAGGTCAAAACCTGCCTTCTTTTTCTGTCTTTGTTATAATAGTGAGGAAGAGAGTGCATTTCTCAACAGTGAGGTTGGCTGGATGGTTAAAAAACCCCCAAATATTGCCTATGTGGACATTGTATATGCGATTCATGTTATGAGAGCTTACACCTGTGGAAAAAAAAATATTCCATACAGCCAACAGCATTGCTTTATAGCTACAGGTACTCTTTGCTGTACTTCCGTTCACTTCATCTGCTAAGGAAGATGTGGAAACCTTTTAACTGTGAATTGTTGAAAGGTAGAAGGTCCTCAGACTGCTCTTAAGCTGAACCTGCACATTTGACTTTGTCTGTATTCCTTCCCTTCCTGAATTCTGGTTTTATCGGTGTCTGAAATAAACCAGAAGGGTTTCCAAATAATGTTGCCTGCTCCTACAGCTAATCCTGTTTTCTCTACCCAGGACCTCAGGGTAAGTGTCTGTGGGCTTAGTTTTGACTCCTCATGCAAGATGGAGCCATAGGAGATCTGTGACATATGGACATGAATAGCCAGAAGGCAGCACCCTGGTTTGCAAAGCAGGATGCTGACCTGTGGCAGTGCCCCCTAAGCCTGTATTTGAGACTGCACTTCTCTCTTTCACAGTGAAAAAAAAAATCAACATGGAAATCCTGGCAGATATTTCCTGTCTGCTGGAGCTTTGGAATAATTGCAATTAATAGAACTCTTAATTGCTTACTCTAGAGCAGCTATAAAAATTGATTAGATGCATATGAGGAAATAAACATGAGTCAAGCCATAGTGGTGCAATGACATTAATTTGATGACCTGTTAGGACATTTTTGTGTCTGACAAAGGATTTTTTAAAATAAAAATTAAACACTTAGCCAAACTTCTGCCTTTCAGCACTTCCCCCAGTCTAATGAATGCATAATGAGAGCAAATATTTGGTGTAGCAAAAGAATCCCGTTTTTCAAATCCATTCCTGTATATTTTCAAGAGGTTACATTATTCAGCATGTAAAACATGTCTGACTTTTCAGTGTCCAGATTACTAAAGCTCTATAGTTGCTCTTTCATCTTAATGTGACCAAGAAAGTCCTCTAGCTCATTCTATATATTAGGAAATTTAAAAATAGCAAATTTCACATCATCACATGCCACATGTCCATTCCATTCCTCTCCTGGGCTCTGCTCTACAGCAATGTTTATTTACTTGCCTAAGCCCTCTTCTGAATTTGGGCCACTCTTGATGAAACAATCAACAACGATGCTGAGCAGAATAAGGGATGAAAAACCAAAGCATAACATTGAGCCACATTAAGAATAAATTAATTTCTGCAAAATAAAGGTTAAATTTAGTTCTGACATATAACCTATGCTTTCAAAGGCAGAATGTTCAGGTTTGGGTGCTCACTTTAAAAGCTGGGTTTGCAGGCTCTGCATTATCTGAAAATTGGAGACTTTTTAAAGGCACTTTATACTGAGGAAGCAGAATTGTTAATGAGCAGAAAATGTAGGCTGTTACACATTATATTTCTGTTTTAGTAGCCTTTGAATAAAGCACACAAAATTTAAAAATGCCTCAAGGGCTGTTAAATAAAGACCTTATATTCTTCTATTGGGCAAATGAATTACTTAATAAATCTGTGTGTAATAGCTAAATTGGATTAGATTACATTGCAGAAAAATAATTAGGAGCATAAGCTTGCACTACATTAATTGTACTGGAGCTGTTGCATTGTGTCCAGAGGGCCATGGAGCACCCCACCTGTGCAGACAGACCAACAGAGGTGGGGTTGTTAACCTGGAGAAGGTTCCAGAGAGATCTTATAGGGGCCTGAAGGAGGAATATAGGAGAGCTGGGGAGGGACTTTGTACAGGGGTGTGGAGAGACAGGTCAAGGGAGAATGGCTGCAGACTGCAAGAGGGTAGATACAGGTTAGATTTTTGGAAGAAATTCATAATTATAAGGGTGGTGAGACACTGGAACAGGGTGCCCAGGGAAGTTGTGGGTGCCCTCTCCCTGGAAGCCCCTTGTTGCCCCTCACCTGTGTTAACCAAGACAACGAGGCTTTGAGCAACCTGGTCTAGTGGGAAGTGGTCTTGCCCATGCAAGGGGCAAGATTGGAACTAAGGGTTGGAACTATCTTTAAGGTCCTTTCCCACCCAGAGCATTTTATTTTTCTATAATGAACCTCTTTGTTTTGGTTTTTCAGAGAAGATACATTAAATCACAAGCTTTGTCTTTCCTGCTAACACCTACTATTTACATTACTTTGCAGCCCTGAGAAATGCTGATGAATGCACCTGGGTGCAGGAGCCAGCTGAGGCCACTTCTCATCACAGCCTCGTTGTTGCTGGGGCTGCTGGGAGTTGCCCTGGTTGGCCCAGACTCCTTGTTCAGCCCATAAAGAGGTGTTAGCACGGCTTTGGGAAGAAGAAGGAGCCCAAGCAGGGCAGAAGCTTAGGTTGCAGTCCTGAAGGTATCTGTGCTCACCTGGATGGTTTTGACCCTGCCTGGAGCCCTCAGTGTCTGCAGAGGACTTGGTGCCTTGCCAGCCAGGGAATCTCCTCCCCAGGTAATTACTGAATGTTCGTTCTTATCTTTGGGAGCATCCATATTGCTGTTTCTCAGTGCACATCATCCAAACTTGATGCTGACTGTGGGGTTCTCCAGTCTCTCTGCAGTTTTTCTCTATTGCTGCCTCTGTTTTGTGCAGCTTACATGATGTAGCAATGTGTTAGCAGTTTGTGATCGAGGGGTATTGTCCCTTTTCTGGGGGGACAATCTTCAAAATCCGTTTGAAGATTGCTAGACTTCTAAAGTTTAGCACTAAAGAGAGAAAGAAAAACTTGCTCTGCACACCCCCTTGTTTCTAGAACCTTGGATTTGCTCCTGCTGATGTGTAGCACCTGGGAGCACTCACTATGAACACTTACAATGGCTGATGAACAACTACTATCAGCTGAGGAAAATTAAAAACCGCCTGTGTGACCAACTATCAACTTTTACCAAACTTTTGCCTATCGTTTTATCTGAAATAATATGACTAAGTCAGAACTCTGTAATTTTGCTTTTACACGGTTTAAAAACAAACAAAAAAAACCCCAATATACTAGGTCTTGTAGGTGAAGAGGGAATACTGCAAATATGAAATCTGAAAAGACTTAGAAATGAAAAAGCAAACATAAGGAGTATTTATTAGCATTAAAAGTCTGATAATTTTCTTTCATGGTTTCATGTTTTTTGACCCATCAAACTTAGCAATGTACAAAAATTAAGCACAATTACAGCAGGCATTTTGCAGATTTCCTTCATAGTGCTACTTATTCAGTGATACTACAAAATAGCTATGAAGTTAGAATTTTAATTTTAATAGCACTTTTTTCTAGCTATGGTCGATCTATCTTTTTATTATGACAAGTTATTTTAAACTACTTAGTATTCAGGATATTTGCAGTTGCAATGAGCAAGTTCATTTAAACACCAAATCAATCAGTATTTTCACTAGAGAGAAATTTTAAAGTACCAATTAAGAATGAAAAAGCGATCTACATCCTCTAATACAATATTAATGTGCTGAGAGGGGTGATCCCAACTGCACGAGAAAAAAAAAATGTAGCTGTGCATATGCTTGGCTTAAGAAAGGGGGTTTTATTCTGTCACTTAGAATAATTTAATGAATAAAAACTGTCTCTTTTATTACTACTAATGAACGGAAATCCCATCAAATTGCAAGGCATCAACACATGACATTACTCTTAAACTAAAAGCGTAGTAGATTATCCCAGTGATAATGGAGGCTACAGGCACTTAGTAGGATGGATGGACTGTGCTTGTCTTGCTATGGCATGCTGATACCTTTCAGCAGTGCATAGATCACGGTTAAGAGTTATGCTAGGTACTTAATTCTGTTATTCTCTGTTGAAATATCAACCTATCTGCTCATAATGAGACAGTTATATAAAAAAATAAAAATTAGGGGCACAGGGGAAATGATGTCCTTTAGGTCGATCAGGATGTGCAGTGATCTGCTGAGCAGAATGGTGGCAGTCTTGCTGTTGAAGTAGCTGAAACACCTGCTGATGGGGCAACAGGAGAGAAAACCCTGGGAAGGAGCTAGCCCTGCTTCTGTGCTCTGGTGGCCATATTCTCCTCTGGTGTCTCTAGTTTGGGTTTTGTTTGCTTTAAAGTAAGAGGAGTGGCACATGAAATGATCTTGAGGGAGTGGGGACGTGTTCTTTACGGGAATGAGACTTGGATGGGGATACTCTGTTTAGGTAGGGCTTAAGTGGCATGGAAAAAGATTTTTGAAGTTTTCAGTAGCTAGATGGCCAGGTTAGAGTCTTTTATTGAGAAAGAAGGAGCCTGTGATTTAACCATAAGAGATTTTATCACCTTGACTTTGATAGCTTTGTTTCAGCTTAACACTGGCTTGGTTTTTAATGGCTGATCATGTGGGGATGCTGCTGAACAATAAGGTGACAACCTCACCCCATCAAAATGACATAAAATACATTTTCTTTTAAGTTGTGTTTGAACTTGTCTTACTGTAAAGGTATTTTCAGAGCACGGGCACCTTGGGGAACATCTGAAAACGTGAAAAGAAAAAAAAGAACCTGAAGTTGAATTGTTGAACTAAAGATTGCCTGGTCTCTCCAAGGATTTCATTAGTGACTTTCCTGTGAAACAGTTTCTGAAGCCTATTTACAACAAATTTGGTTTTCTTTTTCTTGTGACTTTCTTGCATTAATTTCTACAAATATTGTTTTATGTGCTATTTCTGTTATTGTTATTTAAATATGCAATTTAAAGGACTGTTGTCTTAACTATTTTAACTATTTATTTATTTATTAGGACAGCAAAAGGTAATACAATATCTTATTCTAATTATCAAGGGGGGGACTTGTTTTGCAGTTTTTGCATGCAGAGTCTGTCAGACAGTAAAGGTTCTGCTCCTTTTCTGCCTCATAAATAGTTTATAAATGAGGCATTTAGTATGCATTTTTTAATAAGTCATCACTTGTCCTGAAATTCGGGACACTTTGATCTATTCATGTTTTCACAAATACATAGCACCTTTATGATGACCCCACTGCTAATGGCAAACTGCACGGAGGGCTTTTCATAAGAATATTCAAAATTTTTGCTGTTTAGCTGGCAGCAACCTGGGCCTTGCACCACATTGCTATCTCCCTACACACTGCTGAGGGAGTGTTGAAGATACCCCCAAAACAGGCTCAAAGTTGCTATGCAAGGGATAAAAACACCTTTGTGGGATATTGCCGTGATAATTACAGCCTCACAAAGTAAAGTTACATTAAAAAGATCTCTTCAAAACAGAACAGGGAATGTAGTAATTGGGGAAATGAGTGGAGTCATGTGGGAACATATTTGTACCAGATGATTCTTTTCCAGCACTGTGGATGTTACATTGAAGAGCTAATGTGCAAGTGAATGCTGCCTGAGGCAGGATTAACTTCTAATGTGCAGAAATTGAAGACTGCTAATGGCCTCGGCAGCCTGAAAACCAGCTTGTGTGGGAAGGTGACTTCCCATTCTTGCACCTGTTATCTGGCACTGCTGGGTTTGCACCTGTTACCAAAGTGCCCCCACCTGCCTGTCCAACTCCTGAGCAGGCACGAGGTCTCCCACAGGATTATCCAGATCCAAGGAAGGGCAGAGTTCTGCTGGTGGTGTGATTTGTGTGTGAAGTTACATCACTATGTATGACTGTCTGCCTTCCTGATCTCTTCTCAAGCTTCTGGCACTGCCACAAAAGAGTTTGTGCTACTTTCCTGGACCAGTTCTGTAGCTGTTGTCAGTAAGAACTCAAACTGAGAACTCAAAATTCGCACCTGAACCCAGCATTTTAAGTGCAATACCTTTTTTCTTTATGGCTTCTTGATGTGAGTATATGGTTATTCAGATGCTGTGGAGGCAAGAAGACCCATCAATATATCAGTCCATCTGAAGGGAATTTTTGGCTTCTGCAAAGATGTTTCTGCCCCTTGTGCAGCTTTCAGGATGACTGCAGAACACAGACTATTTCTCTAGTACATGTGTGCAGAATAGCAGAGGGGATAAGTGCTGTTGCTGAAAAGAATTCCTCTGGTTTTCACAGCACCATAATGTGTTCTTTTTCCCGTGAACATGGGTAACTCAAATTAACACTAATAGGTGTTATGCACAAGGGAGAGGATGATCTACCCCATTGTATGCCCTGGGAAGCACAATTTAAAGCTTTCCTGAGGCGTCTTTAAATTAGATTTCTTGGAGCATCTTTCTTTGAGTTGTCTCACATTTAGAAGTCCCACTGACCCAACAGGGCTTGCTGCACACAAATTGATGGTAGGGGTTGTCTCCAAGAACTGAAAAATTGAGGTAAATTGCTCTTATTGGTATGATATACAGATGCTTTCCTGTGTATGTGGTAGTGATTGACTTCAAGGCCTGCACTTTCATATTACATGAGTGCCAAAGCTGGATAAATAAGCTCATTAAAAATTGGTATGGAATTTCTTTTCCTGCAGTCCAGAAGAGCCTACTCTGTGACCTTGATTGCTGACAGGAGTTGAAGGACAATAGATTGGTCAAACCAGGTGTAAAGTCTACATGTTTAAGTGGCTAGCAAGGACATACAGATTTGCTGTGAGAAGAATTATACAAACCAAACCAAACCTCAAGGCCATAGAACTTGGATGGCAATGGATACACCCACAGATGGACAGATTCTGTAATAGTTACATCAGGGCTTTCAGCAACTTCTAAAGCATCTGGTACTAGTAGGAGGCTACAGTGTGGGATTCAGCTGACTTCTGAAGTTGACTAGTTCCTATGTTCTGGTTTTATGCACAGCAATCAGTTGATTGCTTGTAATTCTGTAGAAGATGGACTTGGGTTATCATAGTGTTTGGCCAACCCCCCTGTATTTTGCTTGTTAAATGGATGCAGTATGTGAAGTGTTCTTTTGAGACCAGATCCTAAACCAGGATAAGTGGAGGACAAATACTGTCTGAGTAACATCCTCATATGCTGCTGGTGTCTGCAATGCCAAGCTGCCATATTATGGTCTTACCATACTGATTTTTTCCTTTTTTTAAAGCACAGGGGAAATTTTAATAGGATATATATTTTTCTTAAATAGCTTTTTGAAACCAGTGGGGATTAATTAAAAACTAAATGTGGAATCTACAAACACCCAGAAAATATTTACGCTGTTTTTAATTTCTTCTTTAATATTCATAACTGTTTTCTGTTAATTAAGAGAGAGAGAACATGAAGAAAGGCTTAGAACAAAAGCAGTCTGCATGCTGATAAGGGTCTGAGTTCTTAAAGAACTGGACTAAATGCATACTGCCTGTAGTGAGTGAAGAATTCATATGCAGTGATTGCATATTGCAGCTGAAAAATTTGGTAGACTTACATATGAATCTTAATACATCAGTATTTGGCATGATCCTCTTACCATCATGGTTGCCACTTACCTATTTTGTGGCAATAGACATTCTGCAGTCCCAGGGCAGCGTAATTAGCTCTTAGAAAGTAGGACTTGTAGCTGGGAAATATTTCTAGCTTTTGAAGTGGTATTATAGCAAGCTTTTGTAGGAAAGAAGGCTGCATAGCTGCATTTTCTTTTTACTGGAAAAATCAAGAGCTTACTGCTAATCCTTTCAGAGGTATTAGCCACTATTTTAGTAGCATCTAGAGACTGTGCCCAAGAGCAGGGCTTCACCATGAAAGGCATTTAATGTAAATATGTAGAAAGCCCATTTCTTCCCTGTTGGTCATAGGTGCTGTTACCTCTGTGTGAATGGCAAGTTGCTTCTTTTCTCATATACTGAGGTATTTGCGGACTATTCCACATCCAGGGGCTTCTCTAGCTTTCTGGGTTTTTTTTTTTTCTTTTGCCTTTTTTCTTTTTTTTGGTAACAGTTGTTTAGCTTCAGCTCTGCAGTGTATTTGAAACAACACTCGAGTTTAAGTCTCTTATTTGAGCTATTTTGAATACTGGCCTATTTATTAATTGAGCTGCTATCTCTAATTTTACACTGCTGCATAGAATTTGTCATCCCTGTAGGACCTGGGAGAATTTTAAGTAACATACTTTAGAATATACTAATGAATAAAAGTACCGTATTGCCCAGTGAGATTTGGGAGCCCCATGTTAGCTGTGAACCAGCAGAGCAAAGCTGATCAATAAATGCCTGGAAACAGAAGGGTTCCATGAATGTTAGGCCAGCAGCTTAGTGCAGTCCAGCTCTTTCTTTTCCAAAGGGACAAGAAAAAAGATACTGGTGTTTGTTGGAGGTCAGCTGATACCTGGCTCTGGTAATTTTGTAACAGTCTGCTGAAAATGTTCAACTCTGTCAAAAAAGGTGCAAGAACAGTTCTCAACAGCATAGGTGACAAAATCACATGCTTGCAAACAGCACGTGACTGAGAGAAATGCTTCGTGTTTGGAGGCTGGAAATTTAAATAATCACAAGCAACAAATTGCTTCAAGAAAAAAAAAGGTAAACTAGCTTGAAGAGGACCCCCTCTTTCCCTAGCTGTATTCCCAACCCCTCGTGTAGTAGTAAATAGTATTTTTTTCATGACACATTTAATGTTGTAACACTTAATTGACCTAAATGAAAGGTTGAGAATCTGCATTTCATGTACCTCAAAAGTAAGAGTAAAAAAAAAAGCCTTTGGAATAGTCAACAGTCTTCCTGCTGGATCATGCTTGGAAGAGACTCTCATACCTGTGTATACAATGAATACAACATGCTGCAGTAGGGCTGCAATATGAGGAGATGGGGGTGAGAAGTGCCTGGTACAACATGCTTAGTGAAAGGTGATCTTATTTCATTCACTTCCCCTGTTCTTCACCTCTGTCTCAGGTGCCCCAGTTTAAAGGCTGTTTGTGCTTGTGAAAATAGATGGCTGGTATCCAGATGAGGCATGTGAGAGGACTAGAGATAATTAGCCCAAGGCTTCATCATTCAAGTTTGTGCACCAGGACAATCCAAAGAAAAATGATCTTTTGAAATAATTTATGTAATGTTCTGGCTTTGTTACTGATAAACCCAAACCCTTGCCTTTGTGCAGAGAGCTTCCATGCTAGTGAAGTTCATTCAGGGGAATTTGTCCTCAATGCCCATGTTGACTCTACAGATGAGATTGCTGCAAGACTGTTTGACCTCAACTGAGGGCAGACTTCATTTAGGATGGTGGATACACCTGTTTCTGGTGTGTTCCACAAGTAGAAAACAAACTACCCCTAGGCTTTTATTAATTTCCTTATGTAAAATAGCCTGCATGACTGACCTGTACACTGATGCTTGCTGTCTTTAAGTGGTACCAAGACAGGCCCGTTTTCAGTTCTCGGACTGTACCGTTCCTATCATCTTGCATTCAGGCTTTTAAGCTGTGATGATAAGGCCAAAGTTGCAGAAAAATTATTTTAACAAAGATCTGTAGAAGAAATGCAGCTTAAAGAGGAGTCTAGATGAGAAGCAGGCTTCAGATTCTGGCAGTCTGATCACAAGTTGAAGACCTGGGTTAGAGATGAGTGAGCTGCATGTACAAAAACATGTCTCTGATCTTTTTGATATGAAAAACATAAATTATATCAGAAAAGAAAGGGTCAGAAGTAGGAAGAATACCTTGAGGGAGACGGAAGTTACAGTAATATCAGAAGACAGCTGGTAATGGGGCAACAGCAGATTTTTTTTTTTTCCCCCTTAGGGACAATGATGGAACAGTAATTACTGAGAAAGCCAGCAACCTGCAGAGTGTAGGAGTGTCTTGCTTGTAGTTAGAGATGCTGAAGTATGGTGTACATCAGAATCAAAATTTGGGCTCTGAATAACTGAATCTGCAGATGGTGGACAGGTAAGAAGGCAGATGGGGTGGGGAAGGGGGAGAAGGAAGAAATAAGCACTGTGATGTCATGCCTTCCTTGAAGATTGAATGTGCACTAGTTGTATTCCTTCAGAGGTTCATCTGTTAGGGAGACTGCCTCTCTTTAATCCAAATTTTATGTAAAAAAGAACTGAAGTCATAGTTCAGGTAAAAATGGATGTATTAGATGTATTAGTCTACTATGTCCACCAAAATAAAGCAGCATGGCTGTGCTCTTTTCTCTCCTCTGGTTTTCCCCCATTTCCTTTACAACAATATTATGCTGGTTTAACCAGTGATCTCTAACCCTTGATGCTGGAACTGTGGGCAGAATTTGCATGGCTTGTTAGTTGCAATGTAAAAGGAATAGGTGTATATTGTTTGAATTGACAGTGGTTTGAGATGTGCTTGAAGCCTGTCAGGAAAACCTGAAAAGGGACTGAGATCTTTCCAACCATGATGATTCTATGATCCTGTGATGGCCTTGCCTGGAATCATGTCACTTGCTGCTATAGTTAAGGCTGGTGCTGTGGAGACACCTGAAGTTACGGTTGCCTGTTCCTAACACAGATTTTAGTCATCAGAAATTGAATGTTTAACGTGTTCAGCTCTTAGTAATAAAAACTACACAGTGAAGAGAAATTCCAGAAGTGTACTCTTTATGGGTTGATTCAAGTCTGGAGGTAGCTTTAGGCTGGTAACTGTTAGAAAATTCATGTAAGAGTCCTAGAGCACGTGAATCAATAAGGATTCCTTGATTGCAATGGGCTGATGCCAGTTACACCACCTGAAGAGCTATTGCCTAGATTTACAGTGTAAATATAATCACTATGACATAGATTTGTTTTGGTTCACTGAGCTGGCAACCAGCAAGGTTTACATTATTGTGTCTTTTTGTTCTTGCTGTTAGAGGGTGACTGGAGTTAGAGCCCAGACCACAGTTCCTCTCCCAAAGTGCTGATTTGACAGAATTAGCACAGAGAGCAGATAGCGCCGCAGAGCGCGGGGCTCGTTCCTGCGGGCCCTGTGTGCTGTGCTCACAGCAGGGAGGGTCCATTTCAGTCTGTTTGGCACAGCAGGAACCTGCTGACTCAGCAGTACCTGCAGGAGCCTCGGTGCTTTTCGGTGGTGGCTGCTGTAAGTGGTTGCCATTAGGTTTTGACATGAAGAGCCTGCTCTGTGTCAGGCTGAGTGGGACAGCGGAGCGCCTTGCTAGGTCTGATGGTTTTCCTGGGCTCTGCCAGCAGAGTAGGGTAGTGATTTAAAGCTGTGAGGCTTTGCAACCAGATGGGCTAGAAACATGTTCAAAACTAAATATTAAAATTGCTGAAAGATACAGTGATCTCTTAGAGTAAAATTGAGGAGATACCTGAACTCTAGATCTTCATTCAGACCTGTAAATGATGAAAAGTGGTGGATGGTTGGTGCAAGAGAAGCAGAAGGCTAAGGTATTGCCTTGGTTTTTTCACAAAGCTGTGTAGTTTGTAAGTTGAAAGCCATTAATGTCCTTGGCCATGAGCTTTTGTGGACTTCTAAGTATAATGTTGGCACAGGTTTTTCTTTGCCTGCTTGCAGGCTATTATCAAAGTTCCATGACTTTGTTCATGCTGTGGTGTTGCTGATATCAGTAAAAGAACCAATAAAGAATTAATATTAATGAAAGCACGGGTGACCCCTTAGACTGATTGGGTTGGTACCTCCAAGTACGGATTCTGCTCTAGGTTTTGCAGTTATGACTGAGGAGATCAGTGATCTCTGGATGGAGCTGAGCACTGGGTGTGGCCCCTGGCTCTAGAAGCTGTTCTTTTAAATTATCATTAAAAGCAGAAAATCATGACTTGTGGTTCTAAGTGGTTGCAATGCCATGCAACTCGGGGAAAATTGAGGTAAGGGGCTGAAATGAAGCGGTAAGCAAGTCTTTTATGATTGGAAAAGAGAGAAAACTGCTTTCAAGGGCTCTTTATGTTGCAAATAAGAGTACAAGAGCTTCAATGTTAGCATCCAGCAGTCATTTTCCACAGTATAAATGCATCATAACTTAGCATGATTTCTGTGCTCCTGGGAGGCAGAGACTTAAATAACAAGGGTGCTCCAGGTCACAGCAGAGACACAATTAACCCTGAGACTGAAGAAATAGTTTTCCACCTACAGAAAGGATTCTCATTTTGAATAGCTCTCCATTAGTTTTCCCGTGGGAATGACACAATATTGGCAGTATTTCTGGAACTAATATGATAGTTCTAGCCAGAAAGCAGTCTAGCTATAGGTCCTTAATGCTCCTGTGGTCACTGGGGGCTCTGTGTGCCTTCGGTCAGGCTCTGACTATCTTCTGGCAACTGGGCAGGTTTTTTTGTGCTTCTGCAACTGGGGTAATTCCATATGGCAAAAAAAATTGCTATGCCTGTGTTTTAGCAAGGGGTGCTTTTGTATGCATCTGAGTTGTCATATTTGTTGTTTGCTAATTTCTTGTTCTTCTTCAGGTGGTATGTAAAGCTTATATTTGGTTGTGTTTTCAGCTGACCCCAAAATATTCACATGTATTTGAAATTCCATATGAAAAAATTGTCTATGGAAATCACCCGGTAGATAAACTCTTAAGTAGGGAATACTTATTAGAATTTCTGATTATTCAAAGTTATATAGCTAGCTGTTAAACCTTTAAGAAATAGAAAAATATAATTTATGGTGGAACAATATAATTTTTTAAAATTCGATGTATAATTTTCACTCATCTGCATCTTTGTGTGTCAAAAAATATTTGTCAGCTCCCTGTGTTCTCTGAATGCCTTTGTTTCTTGATCAGGGATTGGTTATGTATTGTATACCAGATAAGCTGGTGCATCACCACCCTAATCCTGGTTACTACCTAATTACTTAAATATTCTTTCATCTTTTTTAGCTTTGCATAACTTACAGTAAACTCTCTTCTGCAGATGGAGGCAGAATATAAATGAAACAACACAAAAAATTACTATGAAAGAAAATTGCTTTATGACAAAAGACCAGTGAAATTTGTATGATGTCCTACTAGTCTGAGGGAGTGTAGGTGGCTCCAGCATGAGACGTTCACCTGGAGAACAAGTTTCTGATGACCAATGTGTCATTTTGTAACTATTCCTGCAAATCACAGCTAAAGGAAGAGCCTGACTTTGGTGCTTGTGAAATCTTCAGAAGTGGGCAGTGGGTTGATTCACCAGTGCATGAGAACAGGGCTGCAGTGAATTTGAAGTTCATGTGGAAGAGGTAAAACAGGCTTTTTGTGAACTCAAGTGTAGCATGTTCACTTCAGGAATGGGCAATAAGAATATTATTTTTGAAAAGTAAGAAGACAATGATATAAGCCTGCAAACCACTTCTGTTAATGCTGTAGTATGCATCTGTTGCAAGGTTAATAATAGAGTTATGTCTGTCAACAAAGGAAAGGAGCCTGACAACACAGAAGAAATTCAAATGGGTTTTAATTCATTGCATAATTATTTTAATAGCCATGTTCAGAAAAGGCTGGAGAGATTCCCCATACACTGTTCATCTGCAGATGAAATTTACCAGTGCACCACTCACAAGCCTTCTTTTGAAAAGTCACTTTCTTGTTTTATCATGTTTACAAAAACTGAAATTGAGAGTTAGTCATGAATCTTCTCTTATTCAAGTCGATGGCAGATGTGCTATAGAGTTAAACTCTCTGGGACTGATTACAAAGAAATTCCATTAGCAATATTTAAATGCTGTCTTTGAAAGGCACTCAGTGAAATGTGTGGTGGTGCTGATCAAGAATAGTACCTTTTAAAAATGAAAAAATAATGTGACTGTTAGTTTAACATAAAAATGTCAAACTGTGGGCAGTCTCTTGTCAGTTAAAGAATCTGGGCTGTTCCCATTGGGAATAAGGATGAAGGGGTGGGGTGGGGGAGGAGAAATGGGTTCCAGCAATTCCAGATGTGCAGAACTACTTGGATAATTTGTGCTGGCAAATAACAATCTCTGCCACTTTGGGAATAATACAGGCAGCTTGATACTTGCTCTTTATAAGCCACCTTACTGATTTCTATTTTTTAGTATCTTCTATAGCTAGCAAAGGCTTTACAGCAAGCAAGGTGTTAATGGTGTGCTGAATGGAGGTGGATTTGTGCAGATTTAAAGATTGTGCTTTAGCAAGTTCATAAAATGTATTAAAACAGCAAAACTGCTTGTTGATAAATTGAAGGATACACCTGTTAAGTGGGGAAGAAAGATCTTTAAACCTTGGAGGCTGCTGCTTAGGCAGGAGCAAAAGGACTGAGATATGCAACTCTGTTACCTGTCAGTTCCTATTGAGACTATGTTTGGGTATAAATAACACACTACAGCCATGTGTCAAGCCTTGCCCCGTTTAAAAGTAACTTCCAAGAAAATAAAAGACTGGTATAAGTTCACTTGGAGGGAACGTTATATAAAAACTGCATTGCCTGGTACATGGGTCTGCTGCTTGCTTTTGGGAGGTCAGTGCCTGTGTTTTCTGTTAATATTATTTCTGTTGTGTCATTCACATCTTCCACCTCCACTCTCCTCTGTTTTTTGTTGTTTTGTTTTGTCTTGTCTTTACCCAGTCAACTTTAAACTTAGATATGAATGTTCTCTCTACCTGGACATGTTTTGAATCACTTATCAATAAGACAGTCAATAAATTTGCTCCCAAAATGTCCCACCTAAAATGAGGCCTGTTGAAAAGCTGCTGTTGTGGTAGTATGTGCTATCTTATGATTTAAATATAAATTAGGAAGGCAGAGTTAGCATCTCCATTTTGCAAGGCAGGCACTGAATGGCAGTGTGATTTGAACAAGGCAATGCAGGTCTGTCAGATCTGGAAACTGAATGTCCCAATCTTTTGTGAGCTCTAGAACAGTATTTCATTTTAATATTTATATCTTGATAACAAAGTCTGACTTGTTTATCCAAGCAGACTGAAATGGACACTTTCTTATTTTTCCTATGTGGTCCTTTCTTTTAGTGTTTAATTTTTTCAAATAGTTAAAGTAGCAAATATGCCACTTCTAAATCACCTACCACACTTCCTTTCCAACCCAATAGTTTGTATCTTTTGTTCATCTGTTTCTCTTTGCACCCTTTTGTCTTCTCCTGACCTAGGACAGGGTCTTAGGTCACGTTTCCTGTGTCCCCATGTGATGCTTTTGGCTAAGTTGGTGGAGCACAGCAAGGCCCTGCTGGAGGAGCTTTTTCCCAGCATGGCATTACTCGGTGCTGGGGCTGGCTGGGTGGGCAACCATGCAGCAGTGCTTGCAGAAGATGCACTTGGGAGCTGCCAGAGTAAAAAGCTCCTTCAGGCAAAGGGGAAGGAGTTGGGGCCAAGGACCTGTGAGGACTCTAGGGAGCAGTCAGTGTGAAGACAACAAACTTGAGAGAAACATGTAAATGGCTCTTGTTGGTGGAAAAGCTTTGGTATGTGTGGACGGGCAGCTTAGGTGTCCTGGGGCAGACAGCTTTGGCAGGGAGGACTGCAGGTGTTGGTATATTCCTACAGGGAAGCAGGTGAAGTGAAGATTTCAATAATGGGAGATTTTGGTGTTTCTGTTGTGCTTCAGAGGTCAGTGCAGTGTGTTTGGAGACACTTCTACTCTGAAAAAAAAGTAACTGGAATGAAGCAACTGGGTGGCGTGATGTGTGATGGATTCTACAAGATCTTTGGCACATCAAGAAATATAATATGCAATTGTAGTACAAATTTGAGCTCAAATGATAAAAGGAAGGAGGAAAATTGTATCTTTTTGAATTCGATATAATCTCTTACAAACTAATTTGCCCAAAACAGCAGTTTTCCTTTGGTTTTGGCTTTTATGTTTAAAAAGACCAACACCATCTATTGCATGAAAGCATTAATTGTTTTTCATCTGGCTAAAAATTTAAAATGCAGATAATAATACAAATTACAGGGAAAAAATAATTGATCTGCTGTAGTGGCTGCCATACCATGGGAGTAAGCCAGGGAGATCAAAAAACCTGTTCTGCTGTGCAAGGCAAATGCTGGTCCAAGAAACATCCATGCAGGAACAGTTTGAGGTGGAACTGTTTTTGCTGCTGATTTCAAGGTCAGGGAGAGGTATTTTCAAATGCAGTTGGAAAGAGAACTCTAGTGCACAAATAGTACTTCTGTGGAATGCAGGAGTTATTACAAATCATCACACTGATATATTTGATAATGGCTGTGAAGCTCTTCCTTCTGAGGGGTGTCAGTAATTCTAAAGCTGTTGATAAGACACGAGAGGGGGCTGTGATAGGATAACATAACACAGTGTTTTGGAAGGGCACAGGAGAACTGTTAAACCTGACTTTCCATGGGCAGAGGGAGAGGTGTCTAGAAAGGTCAGTAGTGCAAAAAAGTGCTCAAACTGTGAGAGGGAGCCAAATCCACTTCTCAAACTTAATGGTACTGAGTGTTGCTGGGACCTCCAGATGTCATGGGAGTATTTTAAAACTAGGTACAAGTAGTTGGTTCATAAGATACTTATGACGTGCACAGTCCTAAAAAAGCAGGAGGCAGCATCAACTTTGCTTCTTTGTAGGAACTCTGAATGCAGATGTTCAAATGTAAATGAAGGCCTCTGGGTGTTTGGAGCTTGGGTTTTTTTTATTTTTTTTTTCTTTTATTTTTTTTTTTTTTTTTTTCTTTTTTTTTTTAAAGGAATATATTTCAGTTTTAGACTTTTGGTTGTAATTTAACTTTGATTTTAATTTTAGAAATGCTTTGGAAAACCTCTGCCCAGATATTGTCCTCTTTTGAGGTCAATTTTCTTTAGGAGGTTGAAACAATCTGGGTTTTTCCCCTTTAAACTGTTGTTTGTGGTTGGGGTTTTTGTTTTTTAAAAAAACCCACCTCCTCTTTTGCTCCTTATGCCATCCCAGGTTCTGTGCAAACTCATTTGCAGGTTTCTAATTGGGAGTTTCACTACTTCAGACTCCTTGCTTCTGGTCTTTTAAACCAAGGTTCTCCATGAAATACACCTGAAAGAAACTTGTTTCATGAAAACATAAACATTTCCTGAATGGGAAATATTGCTTTGCTATTATGTAACAAATTTGATGTTTGTTTGGTTTATGTTAGGGTTTGTTGGTTTTTTTGGTGGTTTTATGTTTGTTTGGTTTTGGGGGTTTTGTTTGGTGTTTTTTTTTTTAAGAAAAAGCTCACATTCTTATCTTTGGAAACCTGGGAGGTATCAAGTTCATTTTTTGGGAGATTTCTACTGCTACCTCCTTCCCCAGAAGGAAGCACAAGCAGCAGAGGAAAAGCCCATGCACAAGCATAGGAGGATTTGAGTTGGAGAGGTGGGAAAATTAGAAATATAACACTAATCTCTGTACATAGGAAGCTCTTTTCATCTTGTTGGTACTGATCTGCAGCAGCAGCATAACAGAATAAAGGGATATAAAGGCTGAGTCTCTTGTTACAAAAGCTTTTACCTCATTTTTGAGCAAGTCCGGGAGATTTTTAGCAGTATGGCATCCTATCACAGTGCTTTTAAATTATTGTCAGCAGTCTTAGGAATGCAAGTTTGTAAACAAATACAAAATTAGCCTGTAGCAAGCCTGAAAATGAGCTTTGAACAGCTTCTTCTGAATTGAAATAAAATACTGAAATTTAAGTTCCAATCCTTTATTTGTAAAATGTGGCTAGATTTCTGCCCTGGGAAGCTAGCTATGTAATTTTATCTTCTCTTGGATTGCCTGAAAAACTGAGTGTAAAGGTTCTGTGCTGCCTTCTCAGTAAGGGAAGTGCCAGGACTTGAACAGCTGCAACTTTGCAAAACTACAGTAGGACTGGATCTTGTTGCAGAATCCAGGCTAGTTGTAAAATCAAGTTTCTTCTTTTGTTAAATCTTAAGAATAAAATTGTTCCCCTTTTTTCCCTTTTGTAATAGTTTTTGAGCTGCAGCTGTGGAGCTGGGACGAGTGGCTCAGGTAATGGCAGCAACACCACACCCTGGGGCAGGGAGCAAGGGAAAGGCTTCCTCCTGGCAGAATGGTATTTTATTCCACAGGGAGACAACGTTCTTTGCAGAACACTCCTGACTTTAAAATAATACGTAGTAACTATAAAATTACCAAATGTCAGGTAAACAAAAAGTTATTAAGGATGATCTTATTAGTTGTATCTCCACTTCACAGAGAGAGGTAATTGTCAAGTCTTGCTGTTATTAGGTTGAAATAATAGTTTGGGGACCATCAACATTAAAATTTCATTGTGATGGGACAAAAAGGCTCATGTATAATCAATAGTAAGAATCCATTATTATTGACTTGGAATGAGTGGAGCATGACTGCGTTTGTGCAGATATGAGCAGTTAGCAATCTTTTGAATAATAAAGAATTAACACTACACAGATAATGTCATTTGGGGAATTGGACTCAAACCCAAATTGTTACAGGTCTCTGTTATGAAGTCATTCACATCCCTTAACTTACATTGAGCTGTTTCTCAGAATGCTCTGTCTATAACTGAGTAGTCCTTGGCTCTGGCTGGTAGGTGAGGGGGTGAGCGGGTCAGGGTGCACTTGCCAGGTTTGGTGCCAGTGCTGGGAACAGTACTGCCCTGGGACATGGCCCACCCATATAGGTGGTGGGAGCAGGCTCGGAGGGTGCTGTTGTTCTCTGCCATCCTGAGCTTGACTGCTGTTTCAATGAAAGTTTGTTGCTTGCACTGCAGGTGCCAGGTTGAAATAGGTAAGGGATGGTGAGTGCCGAATGGAGAGGAGAAGAGCCTGTGAAGTGTGCTGGTTTCTGGGGACACGGCCAAAGCCATGGATGTGGTGTATGACATTAGCTTGTCTACTGCACATCACCTGCTGAGACAGGCTGTTCCCAGGATGTTCTTTTCTGTCACTGTGGGATATGTTGCTTTGGCAGTATTGTTAGTCTCTTACTTTCCACTGAGGGGGTGGGCCCAAAATGCACATTTAAAAAAAAAGCCGTGATAAGCCTGATGTGTTTAAATTTCTTTTCATCCTCACTTTGAGTTTCCATATGCTAGTGCCCTTGAAATGTGTTATTTAGGAGTATTTTAACCTTGCTTTCAGGCTAGTAGCTGCTTTTCAGCACCTTCTGGCTGTGGTTTGCCTCCTCATGCTGGCTCCCATACCCACAGTACTTTGACTTTCAAGCACCGTGTACTGTACCCACAGTAAAGTCGACTTTCAACTCTAATGTTAAAGGAAAGAAGGTTTGTGTTGCTCCAAACCTGCCTTTGCTTTTACAGTGAAAAACGTGTAGCATCAGTTTGCTATGGAGTGTTCCTCAGTGTTCCTCCTCTCCTGCCTTTCAAATTGCCAGTCATGGAGCACTACAACAGAGGTTTCTGGTCTTTCTGCTATAAGAGTATCAAATGTGTAAATTTACAAGCCTTCCCTATGCTTGCTACTGCACCTGAGAACAGTCTCTTCCAGTTCATCACCCTATTATCTCCAGTGGCTTCCTTCTTGGAGCCTGCCCTATTTCTAAAGGAATTGGGGAAACTCACTCAAGGACTCAAAAAGAAGTAGAGAGACCTTGTGGTTGTGGCACTTGACAGGCTTGAGGAGAATCCGGGAAGTAATTTATTTTATTTCAGCTGTGAAATGGGGACAATAATTTTCTTAGTCATTGGAGAGGGAATAATTATTTATTGCTTGCATTACAATAGCACTAAGGACTAGTTGGGCTAAGTGCCCAGAAATTGAAAAAAGTTATTTAAGTAATTAAGTGTATTGTTGTTTTTTGGGGTTTTTTTTTGTTTTGTTTTGGGTTTTTTTTGAGTGGCATATTGCATTGGCACCTGCTGTAATCCTTTAGGATGGGTATAATTATGGAAGAGACTGTTATTACCTCTCAACTGTTACCAAGAGTGCATTTCTTTTCTTGAGGGATGAAGTGCAGGAACCAAGCTGAGCAGCTCATGTGTTGCAGAGGGGGTATGGAAAGGGAAGAAGCTACCACCAGTAGGGCCTTTAGAGCAAGTGGACATTTTTACTGTAATAGGCAAAGCCTGTTTAATTAAGTGATGTGTGTATGTACAATTTGATCATTTATCCCTGTGAGAGCAGATGTAATGGACAATCTGAGGTCTCTTCAGTGAGAGAGAGAGGAAACATGCAGGTTTATGGTACTAGAAGTTTTTGGCCTTAAATATTGAGTTCTGCCTTTCTTGTAATCTGTTCCTGAAACCTTGAGGCAGATTATGAAGATTTACTGCCTCACATAAAAGAAAATATATATATTTCAAGCAAAAACATTTACTTATAGATCATCACTGTTTTAAAGTAGTATCTACAAGTGTTAAACTCTGTGCAGTTTATAATAGCTTAAACTAACCATGAGAGGAGCCATGCCCATAAACTAAATTTCACTTCCAAACAGTTATGTTACAAGAGACAATGGATTTGCACACATACATTTTAAAACAGGTTTTAAAATTTTCTTTCTTTTTTTTTATGTGCATGGAAACTTCTTCCTTGCTGAATTGGTACCTCACTTCTCTGGCCATGTTGTTGCTGTAGCATACCTGGCCCTAAATAATTGCAAATATAGGTAAAGTCTAAATTTTATTCTTCTTTATTCTTAGCAGTTGGAAAGCACATAATGCTATAGAGAAATAAAGAGAAGTTTCAGTTCTATTAAGGAAGAACATGTCTGAACTCAATAGAAGCCCTGTTTGTATGAGCCCTCCACTAATGCAGCCCTTTGGATTAGAGCAAAGGATTTTGTTTTCCTTAGCAATGAAGCAACCTACTCACAGAGTTTTGCTGCTATTACTGCTTCCGGATGGAAGCCAGAATAATGACAGGAACTGTAAGTTTTTACTTTTAGAAGCTTATTATTATTAGTCAAGAGAAATAAGTGTACCTGTTCTACATGGTCTAGAAAATAATGACCTTCCTTACCTTTCTCTCAGCCACAGTGTCCAAGCTCATACCAAACCAGTTGTCTTGTCCAGCAGACTTTTAAAGACAATTCACAGAAATTGACTATTTTTAATAAAAGAGATGAGTTGATAGCATTGATTCAGTCTGTGTGCAAACAGTTCTAAAGGTTCTGTAGTCACTCCAATCAGCTTGGCAAGAGCTGCCATGCTCAGTATCCATCAAATGAAGAGAAGGTGTGAGCCATTAGAAGTGGAAGTCGTCTTCAAAAGTGAATCTGTTCTATTTTTTGAGTGCAAAAAGCATCTTAAAAAATTTAACTTCTATTTCTTTGTCACCTTTATAATGCAAAAATGCTAGACCAAGTGCTCTTGAACTTCAGAAAAGCTTTGTGAATTTTACTGAGTTTTGAGTGGTGGTGGGAAGAGTCTGAAGATAAATACTTCTGCTCACATCAGCTTCCAGAACTTCAGGCTATCATTTTAACTTGTTTCCTGTCTTTGGCAGATGGACTGCAAGTCTCTTGGTGTCTGATATTTTATTTAATTTTGTAGTTTGTGTCACAGTGAAAATTTTGTGACAACTCTGATTTGGCTGCATTGCCTCTGCTGTCAGATATAGCTGGTGACTGAGATGCCTTTACTTCAGTGGGACCTAGATCTAACCTTGAAAAAACGTGTGGGTTGGAGGAAGGAGAAATTCCATAGGTTTCTAGAGCATTTTGATCACAGAATCTTGTTAGCTAAACCAGAAGGTTTGTGGTGTGGTGTATTTTTTTGTTCGTTTTGTTGGTTTTTTTAATATATGTGTTTGTCTTACCCAAACTCTGAATTTCATAGCAATTTAGAATAGTGAGGTCTTACAGATACTCCTGTTTACATCTCTTAGTTATAACTCAATGAAAAATGATTCTGCCTATCTTCCCTGTGATATTTGAATTTCTATAATGGCACTTATATTAACACATTAATACATATTTAATGTTCTTAACATGATAGAAAATAACTTGCTTTACTCTTTTTTGGTTCTGCCCTCTTTTTATTTCACTCTGCAGTATGCTTCTTACTACTCTTGGTCAGCCTTCTTTTTAGGGAATGCATGTCTGCCACTTGTGAAAAAAGTGCAATTTTGTACCTCGTGTGTGTTCTTATTTGTCATGTTCAGCATCCCAACATTTTTAACTGCATTTTCTTTGATTCAATTATTCTTTTCTGAGAGGGGGTCAAACACTGGAACAATCATTGATGCCCTGGGCCTGGCTGTGTTTGAGGCATTTGGACAATGCCCTTAACAACATGCTCTGACTTTTGGTCACCCTGAACTGATCAGGGATTTGGACTAGGTGATCACTGTGGGTCCTTTGCCATGGAAATATTCAAATGCAAAAAGCTAAAAGGGACATCTACATGAATTAAATCTTTGCATGTAGCCTGGATGCCACTTACTAAACATATTGGAAGCACATAGATTGTGCACAGTGTCTGTGGAAATGCTTGAGAAAGGATAAGAAGTGTTTAGGGTAGCTAAACAGGGAAAGATAGGTTGCTAGTGGCAAAAAATTGTCCTAAACATTGAAATTGAATATAAAATAAGAAAAGAGAGTGCCTTGTAAGTCTTCCATTCTGCAGATCGTTCATGAATGAGGCCTGATAGGGCTCTTGGGAGTGAGACTGTGCTGACAGTGAGTGAGCAGGTCTTGTGTTCAGTGCCATGTGTTTGGGTTTGAAATCTATCTTTGTTCCCCTAGAACCAACTCTTTCACTCAGCTCTGGCCATTTAACAGTAGACCCTATTGTATCATATTTATTTAAAAAACCATGGGAATATTTTTAACCAAAATAGCAGAATTGGAATACATTCAATCCAAAGAGATTTTTTTCCTCTGTATTCAAGGCATCAAAATTATTCTTCCATCAAAACACAACAATTGTTATGAATGATATCATAATACTGTGAACTGCTTAAGAGCTTCCACTTTAAAACTGTAATGGGCCATGCAGACAGAAGGGAAAAAAAAGGCTAAAAGCATAAATTGAAGATAATCAATGTGAATAGACCTTACCCATTGTGCAGTTTGAATAGGATAAGCACACATTATCTGGCATAATTGGTTCATGTGATTTTCTAATTGAAGAGAAGAAGTAATTAGAGCCTAATTGAAGTAAAGTAGCAATGTCTGTCAGCATTTCTCCTTTTACCACACATTGGATTATTACCTGTCATCTTCTACTTTAGGGGGACTAAAAAAAGAGGAAAAAACCCTCTAAAACGTTTGGAGTTTACCTAGCCAAAGCAAAGTTACAGATAAAAGACAACAAATAAAAGCAAACAAGGCTGAGATTAACTGTGTACACTCATGGGTGTTTCCAAAGTAGGAGTGTTTCCCTAACTAAGAAATGAATTTCATTTTTAAAAGTGATGTTACAAATTCAATCTTAAATCTTTGGAAAAAGAATATTTAAGACAATTGGTTTGACTCAGAACTCTGTACTTTCTGCTTTACATTTGAGTGAAGAATTTTGTAGTCGCAGTGAAAAAGAATATGGTTGTTATTCTTAGCATGATGGTGGAGAACACTTTTGCAGCCTTTACCAATCTTTTCTCATGGAACAATTTTATTCCAAAAACTGTCTAGCATGAGAAGACCAATTTCTGCCAGTGCAAAAAAAAATGAGATTGTACTTGAAAGTTGTCTGGGAGATACTTTGAATAAAGAGTGAGAGGATATTTGCCATCTCTTGGGAACTCTAGGGTTTGTTTTTTCCCTGGGGCAGAGAAAGGAGGCTGGGTGATAGAGTAATTATCTCTACACACAAAAATGTGAGTTTAACTTGAAAACAAATTTCCTGAGGCAATGTACAGTTATTAAGGGTAGGTGATATCTGAATGCAATAAGAGGCTACATTAAGTAAATATAGAAGAATATTTTTGGTAAAGAAGCTGCAAGTCATCTCCATTTCCCTTGTTATTATAATGTATTTAGCAGTATAATGAAAATTGGAGGTTGGCCATCTTTATGTTGCAAGGTCTGGCAGGTTTCTTGGTGGTCATTGCCATCACTTACTCATCCATACTTTTTTAAAAAGTGTACATCTCTGTACCCCTTCAGTGCATGAGTAGCTGCTACTATCACTTTTCTCCACTGTTGGATTCTAAAACACTGGGGTATGATGTAACTGGGAAGTTTCTGGATCAAAAAGTATGTTTATAATCTTTCCTTACCATGTGTAATAATACCTGTCACTCCTGAAAAGAGATGGCTGGCATGTTTCCCTCCTCTTACCTGTAGGAAAAAAACCCCACATCTGTTTTGGAACCAGTGACTCAGTCTTTACTATCTACAATGTCCTTGAGCTGTTGGTATGTCACAAATGTGCCATCAGTCTTTAAGAATCTGAATGTATAGTGGGTAGTGGTTAGTTCAAGTGTTTAAATGGTCACAGGCAGCCTGCCTCTGATTCCTGTGTAGTCTGAAAAGGTTGGAAAAACACTGTCCATAGACAGTGTCCTTAGTTCAGTGCTTTCTGTAAGTTATTTTAATGGTGTTACTGACATCAAAATAAAGAAATTGTGGACAGTGAAGGAGAATAAAAGTCTGTTAATGAGTAAAAAGTCAGAGTTCCATAAATTGACTGTAGCTGAGGTTTTGTCTTCCACATTCCTTAGCCCAATCAAGATGCTTTCATTTGAGAGAAATAATACTTTTGGTTTCTTTGTGATGGAATTTGGCTCACTCCCCACCAGAGGAAAGATTTAAATTACGCTTCCTAAACTCCTGGTCAGCCTTTGAGTTTAACTTTGGAACTGAAACTTCAGGGCCTTTGTGGCCCAAAATATTTCTTTCACAACCTGGCAATGATGGAAGGCTCGGGATGCTATCACCACCTTCTAGTTTTTCACGTGTATTCACTTCCCATTTTCTATTGTGACATGGTAGGTAGAATCTGTTACTTCCCCATCTGCTGTTGACCACTGGGGCCAGGTTAATTTTTGAATGTCACTTACTAATCTGAAATACATGCTTAGCAGTGAATCTGTAAAATTGATTTGATACATGATGTTGCTTTTTTTTATAGATGTGAGAAAATTACATTTTTAAAAGAAAACACATTAGACAAAGTAAATGTTAAAATAGTAATGGCTCCAGCTGTTGGCACTGTCAAATACGTATTCATTCCATTTATCAATCTCTCATCACAAGGGCTTTTTTCTCCCGTCTCTCACAAGTAAATGTGGTGCACTTTGTCTGCATGGAATGAAAATTAAATGCTATTACATGCTTTGCACAATCTGATTAACTCAAAGGTATTAAATCTGTCACCTGGCTAGGTGGAAATCCCCAGTGTGAGAAGCTCCAAGGCTCAGCCAAACACCTGACTCTTTCATCACCTCCTGTTTGCTCTGATGTAAGACATATGTTACCAGGTGAGTGTTGGACACTCTTCCCAACCTGCTCAGCAAACACACTTTGCCAGCTGATATCAATTAGCTCCCTTCCTTGCACACCCACCCCCCAAATCTCTGTCTAGGGCACAGATCCTCCCTAAGGATTGAGGAGTTGAAAGCATCTCAGTGACAGCCAGTACACACGAGAGGCATAGAGGGCAGCAGCATGGGCTCTGCAGGCTTCCTGGATACCCTGCTGGCTTAATGCTCACCCTAAATTTGCATTAAGCCTGTTCTACTGTGTCTTCTGTTGATTAAATTAACTTGATTAAGGCTAGAGCATACATGACTGTGCACTCCAGTCATATATCCTGGCTGACTGCAGTGTCTCTGTGTGTAGTTAAACTCCCTTTTGCTCTGCTGTGAAACTTTGACTGAGTTCTATCTATCTCTACAATTTATGTTCACTGACAATGGAGGCAAAACAAAATGCAATTCAGATTGCAGTGAGCAGCCTCTCTCAATCTCTCTGTTTAATTAAATGCTTCCCTTCAGGAACACTAAATATGAAAAATTTCTTAGCAGAAGAGACAAGGCTACTGATGTATTATGTAGGCTGTGTGTACTGCAAGTGAGGTTCCAATCCATGTATGTTCCTTTTTTGTCTGGCAGTGTATCTCTATAAGGCTCTTCCACCAATGCCTCAGTTCTCCTTCAGGCACATTGTGCTGCTGTTTGAATGTGTGCTTACTTTAAATGCTTCTTTGCCTTGCTGGCCTTAAGAGTGGGTGGAAGTCTTTAAAGATCAAATGGATATCATTTGTGTATTGTCTGAACACTTCTCAACTAATTCTTCTGAAGCCACAAGGAACACTGTAGAGGACATTAATGTGGAAGAGTAATCTCAAACAAAGTTAAAGGCCAAGCTATTTTTATTTTTCAATACAATGAGCCTCATTTATTTAGAAATTGATGGGAAAATTAGGTACTGCATGTACTGTAGATTGATGGAGGACATATTTCCAGCTTGCTTTACAATTACTTACATTGCAGTCTTCCTTACACAGCAGTTAAATACTACAGGTAATGTTTTGTAGGGCAGATGTGGAAAGGATAGTTGTTTCCACATGCTTATAATATTAAGTTGTAGCTTTTCCAGTGCAGAAATGCCAAATGCTAAGTCTGGGCCCTAGGAGTGCTCTTTTGCCCCACATACAGCTGCATCCAAAGACTGTCTCCTCTGGCTAAGGCTGGAGTTGTATTCTGTGCTTAGTTACAGGCTGTTATAGTTTGACCCTGTTCTTGCTAATAATGAATAGGGGAGAGAGTCAGAGAATCTAATAACAGTGACTGGATGGTAAACATCTCCTTTGAGTCTTTCTCTTCTGTTTCTCCCAGTGTAAAAATTAAGAGGAATCAAAAAAAATTGCTGGGAAGCTCACTGGAGAAAAATACAAACCAGCCAACAACAGTGGTGTTGGTGATCTCCTCACCAAAGAGATGGTGGAGGGGGGAAGTGGAAAGGGAAGATTCATGAGTGCAGTTCATCCCAAAGTTTTTCTCTGGTTAACTGAGGACTCTTGGCTTATGAGGCTTTTAATGGTCAAGAACATCACATAGGGGGAAATGAGGAAAACTCATGAGGTGAGTTGAGGTGCAGATTGAGCTTTACATTAGTGGTCATGGAAGTGTCTTCCAAGTTTTCATTATTCTTGAGGCTTTTCTCATCTCTAGTGTATTAATAGCATTTCAGAACTGTGGCTATGAAAGCTAAAGGTGGTATTCTAAAACTAACTTCCCTAATGTCAAACTAAAGGAAATAAAATTCTCAATTCCATCTTGTTATTCACCCTTTACAAGTGTTTTAGGATTGGATTAGCCCTTTGGCAGTAGCATGGTTTACAATCCATATTCAGCTGACTATTGACAATGACCAAAGCCCTGCTCACAATTTGTGCCCTGTGGCAGAGAAACCCACAGCCTGCACACACAGTTTCCAGATTAATAGCCTTAATAGTGACATTAAAATGTGCTCACTGGGCAGCAGGTTGTTCAGAATCTCTGCAGGTTCAGTATTAATTAGGGGTAAAGATTTCAGCACTAGATAACATGAAGTGAGATGATGGAGACTTGAAAATGTAAAAGCTGAAATCTATGCACTATGCCAAGGTGATGATACATTGCCTTCATACCAGTAACTACCTAACTGGTATGCATAGTTAATGCTAATGATTACCCTTTTCCTTCACTTCAGGCCAGTTCAGATGAACTGGTGCCTCACAACACCATGAGGGAACTTTCAAACTGAACATGCCCTCAGCAAACATTGTCATCTGTTTCATGAATGAAGGAACCAAATATTACTTAAGAAATAAAATAATGCAGCATTATAGCTAATGGTATGCAAATTGACTTAAGCTTCTATGGGCAGTTCTCCAAGTTGCATCCACTCCCTAAGCATTTGCTGGTTGGTCTCCCACAGTGGCAGCAGATGCTTCTTGGCAATGTTTCCCTTCTCTGGTTGGTTTTTTTTTGGTGGTGTTTTTTTTTTTTGTGAGGCCAAGCTTCAGCTTTATGAAGCAAAATAAGGCTGTTAAACAACTGTGTCCCTAACTTCACGTGCATTGGAGGCTGCAGCATCAGTAAGATACTTATTGGTTCTTATGAAATGTCTCACCCCCTGACTGACTGCTGTTGTTACTGGAATTTGTCTCCTGTACTTCATGCCTTCAAACTCTCTTCAAAGCCTCCATCTTTAAAGATCACATGTTTTCTGAAGTGATGAACTGCAAAAATAAGCTGCAGAAGACTGCAAGTTTAGGAAGGTGTGTGACTGAATGCATCTGGATTGCTTTGTGGCAATTTCATCTTTCTCCCTGTTTATGTATGATAAAGGCTTCCAGCCCCCTGGAGGACCATTTGTTTGGCTGGCCTGTGGGAACCACTGAGCAACACAGACTAAAAGTAGATGGAGATACAAACTTCTTGCCTTTTGGTGACGTTTGGTTTTAATAGTAACTCAAAAATGCAAGAATCTACTGCCTTTGTAGTATTCCAGTATGAATACTTCTTGCAGAACTCTCTCCTGCAAGAATTTACACAGTTCTTGTCCTGAATTAAATTAGCAGGTGCATCTTTCTAGGAAAATGGAACCTGAATTGGCCAAAATCTTTTCCCAAGGTCTTTTTTCCTGTGATGAAGTTTTATTAGCAGGATGCCTTTGGTACTTCTTTAAAATGGGACAATTTTACTGGGCAAATGAGAAGCTATCCTCAGTTTGTGGTGCTATACAGTCATACAAGCTAGATGGTTAAAGGCAATGTGTGTTATTTGCTCTTTCATATTTGGCAGAGGCTCAGAACAAATATAGCATATCTTGAAAAGACAGTTTTATGGGTTTGTTATTTCCAGACAGTGACAAAACTTGCATCCCAAAAGCTCAGTCTGTCATAAAGGATCCCTTTATAAAAATAAGGCAAACTTTGTGTGATGTTTCAGAAATTCTAAAAAGGCTGAGGGGATTGGTAAGGCATAGAGAAGATACTTCTCAGCATATAGCTGGTCAGTCACAAAATGGACAAATAGGAATATATCAGTAATCACAAATTCTTTAAAAGGAAGAATTTGGCTGAGGTATATGTTAATGAAGTATCAAAGTTGCTGCATTTGGATTTAATGCTCTAGGTTTAATTGTTCCTAACATGCTGAAAAGGCAGAATAAAATATGTAGCTATTCTTGGGTCTTTTCCAGAAACAAGTCTAGGCAGCACTGATCTCTAGTCTCCTTTAGAAGAATATAACCCTGGAGTCAATTACTCAAAATTTATATTTAAACTAATGTAGAAGAGAACAAAATGTGTCTCAATGTGAGCCAAATGATACTTAAAAGGAATCTAAATTTGGTAAAGTCATGCTGTCTTTCATCTCTTGTGTTATTAGAATTATGATCATAAAGATTTCTTGTATGCTATATGCTATCAGAAACTTACAGCTGCTATACTTTTGCTACACCTGGCATAAATTTGTCACTAGCTTACCTGTATCTATAGCTGGCTCTCTGCACTTGATCATTATATGTTGTTATTTCAATGTTTTCTTTAATATTTTTTTTTAAATAGACAAGAATACAATCCCCATTTCCCACTTAGAAGTACTAAGTCCCAAATTCCCTTTCTGTGTTTCTGTGTTTACAGACTGCAGCTTCTCTCTCCATCTTGATCACTTTGTTGCCTTGAAATACATAAGATCTAGTGTCCTTTTTTCACTTTGACTCATAGGTGAAAGCTCTGGGGACAACAGAGGAAATTATGCTGGCTGCTTAATACAGATCCATCAGTAAGACTTGGTATTGATAGTATGCATGGAATGAAGCTATTAAAAAGTCAAAGAATGCCATTTATGAAAATACAGATCTTACAACAATATTTTTCCTTAGCACCAACCAAGAAATATATTCATGTAGAGTGACATAACATTCAGTGAAGTAGAAAATAGTTTATGTAAAATTGTTCTCACTATAAAATTGTATCAATATACAGGAAGCAAAGCTGTTCTGCTGCTCCATGAAATAGCTTTTACATGTGATAAAAATTAGTTTAGACAGCTAAGCAAAAAGGCTAATTTGTGGGAATTGCCAAAGAAAACAAGTGATAGGCACTGCAAAGAGAGGTTACATTAAGGTCAGGACCTCATAAATGATCGTGACAGAAAATCGTATGCTCCTTTTGTCTGATCTGCATGAAAAATCCATGTCTGCCTTAACTCATAAGTTATACAAGGCCTGGAGTCTGACTCATTCATAAACCAATCTTTTAATCATCTGATGGATGGTCACGATTTCCAGTGCTGAGATGCTATTAATAGTCTGTTTCAGGTGATCCTCATGCAGACAGTCTCTTCCTACAGAAAGAGGGGGTGTGACAAGACAAAACTCTTCATTGAGTAGGTTTGATTTCTGCCCAAATCTTCCAGCCCCTGGGAATATAAGGAAGGCCAGAGATGTCTTTCAAGCCTGAGTTTTCACTGTATTTCTCCAATGCCACTGGAGTTGAGGCTCTGAGGTTCTCAGCTGCTGCCATTCCTCTCCAGGCAAACGTACAAGGAGATACTGAGTAGTTAATGCAGCCTCAGGCTGGGTGGTTGTCAGCTCTGTTCACTTGCTTTCCTCCTTTTGACTGGGCCTACAGCCAGATCCCCAGACTTACATTTTTACAGCAATGGTGTTGGAAGAGCATGGATGCAAGTGCAAAGGATTGTGCACTCTCAATTACTCTTAGCCAGATGGTTTCTGTGAGCCACAAAATCCATTCCAAAATGATGGAGGGAGATATATATGTATATGTATATATATATACACACACACATTTTAGTTCTTTCTAATACTAACTATCATTCTCTTGTCTGTGATTATAATACAGTGGTGTCCAAAGATTTTTGACTTCAAAAAAATAAAATGTAATCTTTTTAGCTGTTAAAATAGTGGTCTACTACAGAATCTAAAATTGTCAAGGAAGTCTGAGTTCTGCTTTCATGCAGTTTGCATGTCCTGTTTTCTTACTGATCTTTACCATGAGCAGCTTACAGTAGCAAATTTTACTTGGAAATGCTGGTTAGTTTAGGAGAGCCAGCTTTACAAAGTTGAACACCAAACCCTGAAATTTTATTTCAAAGACACTGTCAATCTGTTTCTGGGCTTAAAACCAAAATACTCTTTCAACTTGAAACCTAGAGAAACTTCTTTTCCTGTTGTATCAGCCATGTATCAGAGTGTTTTCTACTGATGTTTTAGCTGTTTCAGTCTAAATCTGTCTTTGTTGTCTGAACTTCTACATGTATTCTATTCTTCTACTTTTCCTATTCAGGCAGTGTTAAAGTCTAAACACCTGGACATATCACCATTCCAAACCAAGCACTACAACAATCAGGACTGAATGATTCAGGAATCAGCCAGTTGTCTTAATTTGAGATGATAACATCACTTTAAGCAGGCTTTTCCAATACTTCCTTAAGTATTGCACACCAAGTACTTTTCTTCAAGAAATATTTTGTAAAAAGATGATAATTCTTTACTGACAGCTTAAGAAAAGGCATGGGAAAGGAGACTCATTGTGCCCACATGGCACCAACTTTAATATCATAAGAAGGGCTGTTGTAACTTAAAACCTGCCTGTAGTGAATGCATGTTCTTTGCATGCTGCTCCTGGATAGGTCTGTATACTGCAAAGTCATTTTTTTTCTCTACAGACTGAATAGTTTTTTTTTTTAAATATAATTTGGCTTTCCATGTACTTTGTGGATTTGATCACAATTAAATAATTAATGCTACTTTCTTTGTACCTAACTGTGCAAAGAAAGTGCACAATACCTTCTTCCCACTTGTCCTTATCAGTACAGTCAACTGTGAGCAATGGACATCTTATGTACAGACAGCTTATGTTGTCCTCTCAAGCTGAAGGCAGCTTTAATGTGTGACTGTGAGTAGAGAGAGGTTTTTTTAGTGGGTTTTTTTTTTGTTTGTTTGTTTGTTTTTTTTTTTAAATCAGTTTTAGAGTTTTTCAGTGATTAAGAGGGAAACCAGATTTCTTGGACAGAGAAAGATGAGAATTTACAGGTGAAAAGAGGTACATGATAGTAATCCTGTTTTTCTTAGGAAATAAAGAGGAAGAAGGCTGCTAACACCCTAAAAAGTGGCATGATGGGGCTGGATTGAAGTGTTTACAGTGAAGATGATATGGCTGCCTTGGGGGGCAGAAGCTGTGATGTTGCAGGAATCAGGGGGTTTGCAAATTGATTAAATGAAACTTTCTGTAGAAGGGAAAGCAGGGAACAGAATCAGATCAGTAACGCTGCAGGATGTGATTTTTCAGAGCTGCTCAGGACTTTGAGTTTGTACTAGTCCTACATCCTCCTCCATCTGGTAGCTGAGGTACATGAGAACACTTTCTTGTTCTCTATTATTACAAAAACACAGATTAATTAGGATGACTGTAAGGAACCTGTTTGCCAATAAAGACACCAGGGATCTGGTATCTCTGTGTCATACTTGAAAATAGTATGGAGTAATTATGAAACAAAGTTGGTGAAAAGCTTGGTTGTATAGAAAAATTGCTATTTACAGGATGAGTCCTCAATGTATAAAAAGTTTTTCCCAGAGAAATTCAAAACTGATTTAGTCTTACTTTAACCTTCTGTGCTGAAACAAAACAAACTTAAGGTAGAAACAGATTGGAAATTAATTGGTGTAATTAACATTTTGTGATTAGAATGACTTCTAATCAATACTTTATGCAAATAGCTGTATTGATGTGTTGAACAAAGTTGTATTTAGATGCAGAAAAAAACCCTAACATTTGAAATCCCTAATGAAATTCAAACCATTCAACTGAGGTAAAGTCTTGACCACATCTTTTTCAAGGTAACTAAAAGAAAAGATCCTTTAGTGACCTATTTAATTAAAATGGCTCTGATACAGCTGCTGACTACACTTCATAAGGCTCATTCCCCTGCTGACAGTTCCCTCTGTTAAACCACTGTGTTTCAGCAGGTTAACAAACCAAAACAGAGAAACCAACCTGATCCAAGCCCACAGGAGTGAGACCCCATCCTGGGGCAGAAGTAGCCTGGGTGTTGGTTCATGTGTCACAGAAGCAAAGGGGATATCAAGATGCTTTCAAGGCCAGGAGGAAAGGGTTAGAAGCCTTCTCTTAGATGAGTGAATGGGGTCCAACTTCTTTCTCTGTCTCTGCAAATCACCCCCAAACTGTTTCTCAGTTCTTTTTCTTTCTGACATTGTGTTGGAATGGGTAGGTTAGTAACCAGGAAAGGTTAGGTAGGAGCTGCTAGTGGTTCCAAATGTTTTCTCTTTGAAATAACAATTGGATATCAGGCAGCATAAAAATTCAATTGCTGCTAAACTTAACAGCTTCCTGAATCTGTTTAGGTAGATGATGAAATAAAATCTCTTCCTTTCAGTGTTAATGTTCAGAAGTATCAGGAGTGGGTTTCGAATAGTGGTTTGTAAATCTTCAGACATAAGGAAACCTCAAATGTCACAGAATTGCCGTTGGGTGTCTCCTCGCAGTGAACAGGAGACCATGTGTGACAGGCTTCTCAGGGCAGTCTGAGGACTGGGACAAGTCAGGATTGACAGATGTTGGAAATACTGTGTTGTGAAGATGGTATCATTGCCTTTTGTGTTAACCCTGCATTTAATCAACACTTAAAAAACCCACAACGAAACAATGACAAAATATATGAACGAGGAATTTGCATATACCTGTAATATTGATATTTAGAGATGGACTAAAAAGGCTTTTCTTATGTTTTTTGTATCCTCAAAGGAAAAGTCACTTTGATGCTCTACTTAAAGGATTGCAGGAGTTTGTAGTTACTGTGGTGTTAGTTCTGTAAAACTTGCAAGTCTTTTGGTCATAATGAAGCACTAAACTTTTCAAGGCAGCCTGATAAGCAAACTCCCTTAGTCCTCAAAGAGGAGGCAGTTCATGCCAGGTATTGGCCAAAAATAGCTGTTGAGATTTCACCCAGTAAGCATGTGTCTCATCAGCATTCTGTAGTGCTGCCAAAGTTTGCTACAGCATGAAGGAGAAAGAAACAAAGAAACATAAGGAGAAGGGGGGAAGGAAGCTAATGAGAAGAAAAATTACTTTTTAGCTGTTCACTGGAACTATTTTGGTTTTCCAGTCAACCTGAACAGTATCTTAGGTGCTAATGTGGGGAAGTTAGCATTTTTGGAGGAGAAGGAGAAAGTATTTGCAGTTTGGGCACCCTGAGGGAATGGATAGAACTAGTTTTAAATGCTTTGAACAGTGCTGGAATGCTTTTTGTACTTTCCTAGTGCCTTGCTGAATTGGGGCCTTAGTATGGCTCCAGTGGTAAAAGTTCCCAAAAGAAATCCTAGGTCTTAGACTTGAATTGCCATGGACCATGTTCCCTTATTAATGAAGGGTTTTTGCTTCATGTGTACATAAATGCCTGTTTAGCTGTCCTAGAAGTATAAAGGGACCTAGCAGTGGCTGTAAATGTACATGGTACAAGACAGCCTCTTTAAATGACAGTCAAACAGTAGGTAGGTGTGTTTGCATAGGGCTGCTGTTGCCATTCCCCAGGAGGAAGAAACATTCAAAGGAAATCTGAGAAGAGTCCTGCTTAGGGCTACCTTCACCTGACATTGCCTTCACTGTCACCTGGAATAGGACACAGTGACTCATCAGAAAGGTGCCAAGGTGTGTCTCTCACCTTTTAAAGACATAAAGCTGTGAAGTTTAGAAAGCCAATTGGTAGAATGTGGGTGGCAGCCACATTGATGTTCTGTTTTTCCTAGAGAAACAGTTCCTGTGAATTTGTCTGTGTAGGCATGGAATTTTATCCATCTGTCCTCTCCTACCTTGCCTCCTGCCAATAAATTTTGAATTAAGGGGTTAGTTTAGAAGCCCAGAGGACTCCAAATAGTAAGTTATTAGATATTTCATGAAAGCAGACATTGCTGCTGCCCTATCATACACACAGGCTACTGCACAAATTGCATCACATGCTGAAAGAGTCCACTCAGGTGAGTGAATAGTAAGGTCTCCAATAGAGAGAGAAAAACACTGATATGGTGGACTGATTATGGTTATCTTCTGATAATGAAATCAGACCATGCAAATCAAGTCAAAATGAATTAGAGCTGATGCCTGGCAGACTGGTTGTTTACAAGGTTCTTCTGTATGCTCTGTATGGGTTTTTTGCCAAGATTTACTAAATGATGAAATTATTGCAACTAGAATTAAGATTGGCAGAGATGTTTGTTAAAATTCTGCTATTTGTTCTCCAAAACATGATTTTTAAAGAAGGTCTTTGAAAATAATAGTTTGGTTTGGGTTTTTTTTCCCATCAGATCAGATACTGATATGCCCTGCTTAAGAAGTCCTCACAAGACTCTCTGAAACAAATGGGTAATGTTTTATGAAGAACTCAAAGGTTTTAGTATTTATATTAGAATTTGATAGCATGTTTTGAAAAGAAAACAAGTTACCCACCAATTCCTTTGCTTAGACACCAAATTGGGGAAAATTCAACTGGCTTTGGGAATCCGTACTTGAACCAGATTGTTCATTGTAAAAAATGGAAGTCTAGAGCATTTTGAGATTTCTAAGAGTTAATTGTCAGTAAACTGATGTGCAGAGCTTTTGAGGAAGGCTGTCAATGACAGATTATTCCGTTCACAGAGGATAATCGTACTGTACATTGAAAGTCTTTACAAGATTCTGCCAAAACTACTGAAATTATATTGAGTGAAATTCATGACTGGTGCAAGTCCACCTGTGGCAGAGCTCCTGCTACATCTAAGCACAGGGATGTGATGAGTCATGAGAAAGTGTTTTGAAGCAAATGGAGGGTGAGTGGGTTATTGCCATACACATATGAAGCAAGTCTCTAAATTAAAATTATGTTTGACAGAAGACAGTATTTTTCATATTTTCCCAGCTGGGTAAAATTTAGCTGAATTATTTTAGTTTAAGGAGACAGCATACGGGGTTTGGTCACAACTGGTGTAGGGAGGGGAAACCTTTCATAAAGAATTGCTAACAAATGGGATTCAACACTCAGGAGGCTCAGATGGCCTATTAATTCTGGTTCTGGCTTCCTTCCAAAACAACTGTGCTTCTCTTTTAATTCATGGCTAATTTCTGTCAGAGATACCAAGAGACCATTTCTTTCTTCAAGAGGAAGCATCCACATTGCTTAAATGGATTCATGCGAGGGGCTTTAGTGAGCAGACATTGATTGGGGCGTCTCTGGGGCCTGGCAAAGGCCTGACGGGTTCTGGTTTGACACAGGCAGCAAATGAAATACGACCTCCTGTAAACAGGCCTGAGCTTTTGGGCCTTTGTGGAATCAGGGAGCTAAGGACCTTTTCAATCCCTTTTAATTAATAAAGTGATTTGACTTGACTGAGATTACACTTACAATAATGAATTAAAAAGTAATAAAAAGAAATCTCTTAACAAATACACAACTGGGAACAAGAAACAAACTTGGTGCATATCTGGTCCCCGTTGTATATCTTACTTCTGTCTGCACTTCAGATCAATGATTTTAAAGGGAGGTTTTTATTTTTCAAGCACTGACATCTGCATACTTCATATTTTCAAGTGCTTTTGTATAGAAGATTAAAATTATGATCTCTTATGCCTCTGTGATGAGTTTAGTCCTTTCTTTCTCTGTTGTGCTAAATCTCTGTTCCTCAGGATACTTGACAACTTATCCTAGACACTTCATGCTGTCTTTTCTCAAGTGGTATGGCATGGTTTTAGCTGCATTTCTTTGGATAGCAGTGAGAAGTAATCACTGCATATATTTTGTAATGGGAATGCAAGTCATCCAGTGGTGCTTTTGATAGTCACATAGTGAGTGTGAATCTGTGCCCAGCCTAGTTGAATTGATTTGCCTCTCTATTACATCTGAAACCACTCTTGATTTATTTTTTTTTTCCGCTCACATTATACTTCATGATGTGCAGTAGAAATGATTCTCAACTTAGAGAGCAGTCACACTCTGTCTCCCTGGGTACCCTATAATTTTTGAGCTGTAACTCACTGTCACTAACTTTTTTTCCAGCCTGTTTAGAGTTCAGGTGTGATTTAAGTTGTACAAGTCTAGAAAAGCTCCATAGTAATAGTCTGGGGGCATTCTGATCCAAGGAAAGAACTGGGTGGTTTAGACTTCTCTGTGGTATTATGTCCCAAGCTGTCTGAAGTGTCTTGCTTGCTAGCCAAGAAGGTGTTTCACTTAAACTCCTATTTAAACACTCAAACCAAAGCAGCTGCTGACAAAGCATCAGCTTAAATGAACGGGAGAAATGGATTCAAGACTGTATTCTTGTCCAAAATGATGTGGCATCCAGGGGCTTCCAAGAATATCAAGTATATAGAGTGAGTAGATGAGGTTAGCAATGGAAAACCATGGAGGAAACGTCCATACCAAGAGTGACACTTGTCCACTGTTGTGGTCAGGGATGCTCAGAAAATACTGTGTGTACTGTAGTACCCTCCTGCAGTGGAAATGCAACACAAAGAGGTATCTCAGAGACTTCCACACACCTAGGATTTCCACTGTGCAGGGAACTGCAAGATTACTGTAGTCATCAGTCTTTTTTTTTGTACTGTACCATGTGCTTTTCTGCAAATTCAGTCCCTTTCCCTTTATCACAACAACTTGTCTTCCTCTGCTACATGTATTTTTTTCAGTCTGCCAGAACCTGAAGTTGTTCTTTTGTATATTGGCTATGGGAACTGCTCTTTTTTTCTGCTGTTACAAGGAATCACCAGCTAGGTAAGACGAAAAGTTACAATTGTTTGTCTGAATTAAAAGTATTTCATTGTTTGACAGACACTAGAGCAAAAGAGCAGAAGTATTACAGAAGTCTTGTATATGATCCACTGAGAGATCATTAGAAAGCAGTTATACTGAGATACTACAAAGTTTTTAGGATCAGAAGCATCTTAGCATGTAAAAAAGGAGGATTTAGAGTGGTAAGCAATGAGCAGTGCTGTGGCAGTCAGTTAAATACCAGCATTGCTTCTATTAAAACTTCAGTTTTCAGCATTTACACTTAATTGCTAATGGAGTGGGAGAGTTCACAGTGGTCATCATCAACTTTCATTTTTTCTCTTTCTTAAGTGACCTAATTTTTTTTGAGAAACCCACTATTCTCCTGAGAAGTTTTATTGCAGATTTGAGCTTGGAACAGCAATAATTTTAAATGTATGTGCAGATTTTTAGGCTAATTTGAAACTAGAAGTCATAAATGAATGAACAGCTACACTTAATAAATGTGATTTTTCTGGCCTGGGATACTTACTGGCTATCTGGAAGGCGAATTAGTCCATGGGTTATAATGGTTTTTTTAAAAAAACTACATTAATTAGATTTAACTATATTTTCCTTTGAAACTTACTTTTCAGCGGTGTTGAGCTATCCGTTTGGCAAGTAGTCTCACTGAGGATTTATTAACTCTTATTTTCATCCTTACTCCGTGGCAGCTGTTGCTGTTGGGAACTCGCAGTGCTCCTGTGGGTCTCCTCCAGCCGCCCATCGCTCCCGCTCTGTATTTTCGGGTCTGCCCCAGGCGCGTTGCTGACCCGTGGGGGACCGCCGGGACGCTTCCAGCTGAAATTCCCCCTGAAGTAGAGAGGAGGAGGGACGGGTTCCCCAGCACCCACCGCAGCGCTGGGTCCCGAACCCTGCGTGCCCGGCGGGAAGCGCTCCCCGAGCGCCGGAGCCGCAGGTGGGCTCGGGGGGGACCGGCGGGCCCCGGGCGGCAGCTTGGCGGCAGGTGGCAGCACCGCACCGGGGATGGATGGGAGGGACCGGCCACCTCTCCCCAAGTCCCCTCTGCTGGAATGATGAAAATGATGACGGGAATCGGGTCTGAAGGTTCGGCTTGAACGTGTGCCAGCTGTCAGGCGGTTTGAGCTGTCTTGTTCGGGTGGAAAGTCCGTGATGCAGGAAAGGAAGGCAAAAAAGCAAACGTCTCGATGTCTCAGCAGCTTAGTAATGTCTAAGTCAGATGGCATTGCAAAAGTGCTGCTAACAGCTAGAGCAGCTGGTGTGTCCATAGGTGACTGAAAGTAAAAACATAAAAATCAAAAAAGACAGATCTCTGTGACAGACAGCAAGCTGCCCTGAGCATGGGAAGATAGAAGTTGCCTGTAAGTTAATCACATATATACATGTTTACACTTTCTGTGTGACTGTGCTAACTCAGTTTAGTTATCTAACTCCCCCAGTGAGACTTCACTTTCCAGTAAAGTGAGTGAGTTAGTTTGAATCAACAGGGAAAATACACTTCAACAGAGGAACAAACCAAGCTGGTAGAGCAGAAAGGATACAGAGATATCAGGAAGGAGAAACAAATAAGAGATGATTTTTTGTTGTTTTGTTTTTTGGCAAGGTGGCAAGAGGGCACTGTGGTTGGATGCCCATTGGATAAGGCAAGGAGGTTTTTCTAAACTTTAAATATAGTCAAATGGAATGTAGAAAAATGATACTAAGGAAGGGGAAAATTGTGAGTGAGGCTGTCTTTGAGTTCTTTTTCAATAGCATTTTAGGCAACCTAGATTTGAGGAAATGATTTTAAAGCTAAACTAATGTAGAAGTTTCAGGAATGACAACATAGGTGAGTAAAAACTATTTTCTCTTCCAAGGCTTGGGAGCAGTGTGAGGAAGGGGGCTGTGAGGCAGGAATAAAACTTTATGGAATATAATAAAGACTTTGATATAACAAATGAAAGCCTGAAGATTATATGGAAAGAAGAGTTGAGGAATTATGCTGAGAATGAGGAAGGACCAACAGACAAATGAGATCTCTTCCAGGAGAACTGAAAGAGGCTCAGGCAGAATTGGAGAGAGCCACCCTCAAATCAAGTACTCCAGCCTTATTAGAGTACTTTAGCAGGTGAACTGCAGAGGGTTCAGAGAATGTGACAGAGTTTGCTGTTTGGAAACAGAGATCTTTGTTGAAAATGTGATTTCTAATGTGGAGACATTCTCAGGTGGCCTCTGTGGACTGTTCAGCTTCAGTTTCCCTTAAATCATCTCTTTGAGTTTCACTTGTTTGATATTTTATCTGAGATTTATCAATGAGATTTGTGCTGGGTCTCCAAAGCCCTATGAGAAGGTGATGACAGTATTTTGTGATTCTATGGATCCAGGAGTGCTTTATGATAGTAACCAGCATCCTTATTTTCACTGTGTAAACAGGGACTCTGTGCCAGGGATTAGACAGCCATGAAAGATGGGTCCATTAGTCTCTATTCAGCATGACAGTCTAAACGTAAAGCAATCCCTCCTGGAAAAAAATCTGACTTGGTATTTGCCAGAAGGTACACCCAAGGAAATATCTCAGCACTATCTACACTCTCATAAAAGTTTGCTCTTCATTGGTGGAGACAGCTTCCAGGGCTACGTGAGCTGTGATCTGACCTGGAACATCCGTTTTTGTTACGTCTATGGCTGTAGGTTGTGCACATTTGCTTTTTAAAAATAAGGAAGAACACTTCAGAAAAGCATAACTTTTGGGAACTGTGTATCATCCTAAAAGTGCTACCAGGTTGCAGTGTTTAATACAGCACTTACTTGTGGCAATATTTGCGTTATGTTGCATCTTCTCTGCCTTGTGTCCTGTGATAATCTCTCACCACATTGCCCTCAAGTATTGTCTAAATAAATACAAGAAGATTCAGCTATAGAAATTGAGTTATTTTTACTATTTTCATGTAATAACTGTGAGCCCTGCAGGCCTAGTGCTGGCAAAATACCATAGATTTGTCATTTAGAAGCAGAAATTTCTGTATGATTTCCCAAATAGAATTCTGGTCCCCTGTGCTGCACTGAATTTGTTATCGTCACATGTTTTTCCTGGTGTTTCTAATGAGCTGTTAATGAGCTGCTAGCTATGTATGTAAATTAAATGGGGTTAGACATGGAAAGCTTATAAAGAAATAATATGCTATATAATACTTTGAAGTGTTATAAAATAAATTAGTGTCTTTAATTTTCCTGGCACAAAGTTGATATTTAATAACCTATAGCCTCAGTTCTTCTAAATTATGTTAATTTATGACATTTTCAATCAGTAGCTTGTAACACAGCAAACAAGTTCCTTCTTCCTCCTTTCATTACTAAGAGACACCTTTAGTGTATCTGTGGGTTCCTGTGTGCCACAACTGAATGATGACATTATTAAAAGCAGTTCAAGGCAGGCAGCTTTATTTATCTTGCTTTTCAGTTGTGGTTATGCTTTAGCACCACAAGAACAACGTGTTAGGGACCAGGTTTTACCCAATATGAGGGGTTGCAGTGGAATTTCTTACTGCAGAGTCCATCACCTTTGCAAAGAAGAGACAGCACAGCCTCTAGTGTCACAGCAGCCTGATCTTCAAGTGCTGGGAAGACAGTGCTGGAAGTTCTCTGGTGGAACCAAGATACATTGTGTAAATATTAATACTTCTGTTAGATGTATTTGGTATTTCAGGAAAAAGTGCTCCTTTTTCTCACTCAGTGCTGTCTCCAGAGCTCACTACTGAGAGCTCAAATGGCCTCCCCAGTTGTGCAAGAGGAGGTAAGCATTAGTTGAGCTAACAATCCATCCTTTAATGCATTTTACACCTGGATTTGTGGTATATGCAAGGCTGCTACAGAGCAACTAAGCATCAGCTCAGGGCTGTACCCTTCTCAGTGCTGTAGGTATAAAACCAGTTGAGATTAATTTTTAGTTTGAGCAATTAGGAAGTTAGGAAATAATACCAGAGTGAAAAACTCAAGATTTTGCATCACAGGTTGTAATTCAGTCATTTGTTTGACAAGTGTAGCTTAGTTTAAATAATTTACAATAATACTTTGGAGTATGCCAGCAAATGTTTTGCAGTATGTTTTGTGAAATTAATGAGGCTGTGGTAATATGAGATGTCACTACTGCACTTGGCCATTAAATGTTTGCTGAGAAGTAGGGCAGGGCACAAGTTCTTTATGGGGGCTGACTTGTGAAGAAGTCTGGTTAGACTACTAGGAATCTGCTTTATTCTGCCAGAATTCAATATAACTGGGTATTTGCTATCTCAGGTTGAATGCTACAAAATTATGTACGTGATGTTTAATTCTGGTGCTTTTTTTGTCATGATTTGAATGTTTAAAGATTTTGTGGAATCTTATTGTTGATTTAGTCATAGTATTTAAATTATTTCTGAAAACAAAAGAATTAGAAGAAAAGCAAATACAAGTATGCTGTGTTTGCCTGTCTTAATTTCACAAAGTAGCTGAAGCAATTTCACCATGTTCAGTAATGTCTTATGCCATACCACATTTTATTGCCCTACCTAGCCTAGAAGGATGGGCTTATTCTGAATTTCATTTGATTTGGAGGTCTGGGATTACATGCTCAACTGTATTTCTCACTGGTTTCATGGAACTATCCAGTGTGTTACTATGTTGCTCAGTAGCAAAGACCAATTTATAAAAAAATTTTGTACTGTGCCATCATTGTTCCTTCTGGAAAATAAGATACATAATTTATTTTCATTACCCAGGGGACTGACAATTTTGTCCTAAAAGCCTTGTAGGGACGTTAATACTCTGAAGTCAGCACTCTAAAGGCTAGGAACATAAAGCAGCACTCCACTGCAGACAAACTAATCCTCCAACAATGTTTCATTCAATCAAAAAATGCTGCAGATTGAAGGTGTTATTGCATGCCTGCATTTTCAAGAGATTATTGTGAATGAACCTTATTTTCCACTGAATAATAACAGCAAAACAGCCTACCCATCTAAATGTTTCCCATGGTAATTTTGCCCTAAATGAGTAAAGACTGGGAAACAAGTAACTTTTTGTTTAAATATTTCTCCCCTTGAATATGTGAGTAAAAGCAGTTGTGAAAATAATATTATTGTGGTTTAAGCTTCTGAAGTAATTTTATATTGTGCTAAACAGTTCTCAAGCTCACTGGATCATAAAAACTATTTCTGTCTTGGAGGAAATCTAAAAAACTTTGAGAAATCTTGTTTTGACAGTCAAATTTACTTTGCAACAGTAATTTCTAGATTTCTAGAAACCATCCATTTCTCCTCATATACATTCTCCTTTTCAAAGTCAATACCTAATGGGTCTCTTCCAATGCATGCATAATTCTCTACAAAATGTACAATAACAAAATATGCTGCTTTGGACAAAATCTTGTTTCTGTTCTTGTGATTTTAGTGGAGTGCCCATGTCCCATCTTTTGGTCCTGAGCCATGTGTTTTTGTATCTGGAAGTATTCACACATGTCCTGATGATGGACCTGAACATTTAAAAAAAAAAAAAACCAAGATCTGTCTGCAGAAAGAAATAGTTTGCCTAATGCCTTCATGGATGAGCTGAGAGGTCAGTTCCCAATTCTGCTCTGCCCTTCGTTAAAGGCTTGAGGAAGGTATGAGTGATGTGGGCTTGTGCCCGTCTCAGGGTAGGATGAAAGCTGCTGCAAGTTTTCTCCTAAAAGCTCTTCAGTGGAATGCACAGGGAGGTGATGGTCTTATTGCCATTCCCAGTGAACGCATCTTTGATGTAGCAAAAATCTTGAAGCCCTGCAAAGTCACTGTCAGGTGTGGAGGGCACCTGTAGAGTTGGCGCAAGGGTTTGAATCCATCTCCCTGTTCAGACCTGCTTGGGGCAGAATCTTGTCTCATGCTGGGAAAACCAGGCCTGTCAGGGGTGCCTGTTCTCATGGATGCTGGGAGTCAGACTGGGTGGATAGGTGTCAGCTGGATGCTTTTCCACAGAGCCACAGTTTTTTCTTAAAAGAAAAACAAAACAAAACAACAACCAAATAAGAGAATAAAAGCACCAAAGCAGTTTATCCAAAGCCAGAGATGCATGAGGGTCTTGTGAAATCTGTGTTACCAGATGATAAACTAATGACACAGTGACAGCCTGTAGTTATGGAATACTCTTTACTTGTATCTTACTGCTTCTTAGCAATTAAATGTTTTGTTTCTGGAGTTCAGAACCCAGTTTCATATAGCAGAGGTGATGTTTCAGTCTAGATTAAAAAGGTTTTTGCTATGAGGTGCCCTCAAGTACTGGACCACTACAAATAGACACTTACAGCTTATTAAACTGGAAACAACTCCAGTGATGCATGCCATCCCATTTGGCATTTTATATGGCTGAGATGGAAGATGAGGGGATAAAGGTGTGATAATAATGAAAGCAGTGGGGGTAGGGAAGTGGTGATGATGGAATGTTTTCACTGGTAACTGTTTTTAAGAAAACAAAATGAAAAGGAGGGGGAAGGAGAAAAAGAAAAATTAGTGTAATGGGTGGTGTACTTATGAACAAAGCCTTCTTTCCATGAAGTGAGGGGGGAAAGGGTCTTTTAGCCAAAGGAGGGCATTCCATGCAAATCTCTAAGGGAAAGAGGATTTTGTAATGATAAAAGGAGGAGAAAGTATGCTCCTTACACTTTAATGATTTCTTTGCTGCTCACAGATAGGAACTGGAACTCCACACTATTAGCCACAAATGGCATTTTGAAATGACTTTTTTTTTTTTTTTTGGGCAAACCCAAAAGACATTGCTAAGATTTACATTTTCAAATATATGCTGACCTTTTTTTCCTCTTTCTTTTAGTTCATTTGTCATCAGTATGTAATTGAATCAATATATTTCCTGATCAACCCAAAGATTGAATAAGGTCATGGGAAGCCATGTGTGGACATTAAAAATCATTATTTTACTCAAAATGAGCAGAGATGGCATAGACCATTCAGAGTTCCAAATGAAATTCTATTAGATTCTATTACACTTTTACAATTATAGAGACGTTCCAATATTACAAGGGGAAATGAAGTCATAATAAAAAAGCCCAGAGGTGTATTACAAAGAAATGGGCATACTATTTTTCTAGTTAAAAACTTGATGAAAGGAGCTCTGCTACTTTTCAGTTGCTGAGATGTGACCTTGTTCTTATAAAAAAAAAATCCATGCACCCCAGGAGCCAGCTTCGTTCCTACTCACCCTTTATACTTGCTTCACAGTGTGTTTTTAAGGAGGACAGGATATCCTACCTGATTTTTATTCTGAAAAAATGTTTAGAGAGTTGCACAGTAATAAGTTTACTGTATTTATATTTGTAGTATTTTGGTATCTGTCTCTGGAAGAATAGTTTTGGGGACCTGTTTGTCTCTTTGTGGAAATTGGAAAGACAGGAGGTTTTGGAATGTGAGAGGCATTTGGTCATTAAGAGAGAGATTTGGTCATTTCACGTTCTTTTTCCCAACTGTTCCTCCTCTTCACTTCATCTTTCCACCCTCCTCAAAATGTGTGGTCAAGCTACAAATCTTGGATTTGAGGTGAAATTCTTGTCATTAGGCTTTTTTTTGGTAAACCCAGACTAAGTGTTCAACATTCCTACACCAAGGAACACACAGTAGAGCGTTGACCTGTAGCAAAGAATGAGGTTGTCATTATCTGATCCAGGGTCATTTCACATTTCCCCTTGGCATTGCATGTAGAAGAGGGGAAGAAACCAGTTTGTTTTGCATAGTTTTTACTCCATTTCAGACCTGCAGGAATGGGAAAGGATTTGGGTGTAACCTTTTTCCAAGAATCAGACATACTGTATTTACATTGGCGTAGCTGCTAGTGAGCTCTACTTCTGAATCCAAAGAATAAAAAAGGCAAAGTATTGAGACTGTTCAGAGGCAAGTTAAACGTAACATGAAACAATGAGATGTTGTCTGAGATACACTGCAACATTTTTCTCCATTTCTTGTGTGTTCTGACTCCTATCCACCTAACAGAAAGCTGCTGATACTAAGGAATTTCAAAACTGGGACATGGCAATATAGATATACTATAGGTCAACCATGAAGTTGGAGTTCTTGTTCTTATGCAAGGTTTCTGGACATCTGCTGAGAAAAATAGGGTTGTACTGGGAAATACTCTTTGTACATACAGATGTATTTGTATGGAGTTTTCTCTTATCTGCCTCTCCAACAGATTGGCATTTCTGGTGCCTCCTCAGGACTCCAGACAGCTTCACAGCTTTCTATCAAATAGCTGCAGAATATGTTGTAGCAGTATGAGTGGCTCTTGTAAATGCATATAAATCTGAATTAGTTCTGTTCTCTTGAGGGTGTGGTTTACAGTGGTAATCCTGATCATGTACCTTCACTTTTCTTCTTAAGGCATCTTGCTTGGGTAAATGAATTTTGAACTGGCTCTGGTTACATGTGCCTCACAAAGTCCTGTGCAAAGCCTGTCAGAAGGGGTGTGTACAGAATGCCATGGGGGTGGGGAGGGAAATAAAATCTCCAAAGCAAGAGACTGATGTTGAATCTTGAGCACAAATCCCCCCACACAACCTGGAAGTTGGGCAGTAAGGTTTGTTTTAAGCCAGTTGTGCAATAAAAATATATGCAAGTGTCATAGCAACTTTTAAAGGGGTAAGTAATAATTGATGAGAGCCAATTGCTAGAATGACCTCCTCAAACCCTCCTAGCAGTTATTGAGATGTTAAAGTGATGGAGATGGGATCAAGCTAGCAAATGAGAATGTGCAATGCTGTCTTCTCAGAATGATTTCCAATCTATGAAACTATTTTGAGCCCAGTATATTATGAAATAAGTTCAAAAGCAAATACCTAATGAAAAATTGTATTTAAATTCTGAGACTATTCATTTCAATATATTTATAGCTTTACCACAATTCTTATCCTCTGTTTTCCTTCATCAATATGTTTTTATATGTGGACAAAATAGAGAAAACAATAGGAAAATTCAGAGAAGAGAAGTAATGACTTTGCAAACTATTTTTATTGTGCTGGTTTCTTGGAAGTTTATCTTAAAAACTAGGAAAGTAGTTGTTTTTTTCTTTAAAGCCTAAGCTGTTGTCCAGCTCTACTTAATATTCTTCATTATTTTTAAATGTTAATTACAATAAGTAATTTTGGCCACTATCTTTTAAGAAAATAGGTGAAGATGTTATATTAATTTCATAGAAAAAAACTGGTTTGAAGGGCAAATTATGCTTTCCTCTCTTGTACTGTGTATTACCTGTCCTCCTTCATGAGGGACAGCTATTTGAGTCTGACCCTAAATGATTAGTTGAAAGGCAGAAAAGGAGTTGGGTGTTAGAGTGAAGGAATTTTGGCTTCTAATCCAGAGTTCAAATGACTAAACCATAGATCTGATAAAATGAAACTTAAACCTGTGATACTGTACAGCACATTTAAAATGCATTTACTTCCCCACCCCGGGAGCTTCAATAGCTCCAAAATAACTTTTAAAAATAAATTGTTTATTGAAAGATTAAGAGCATTTTATTGACTTTGCAGTTATGGCCAATTTCAGTGCATTTTTCTGACAGTATCAAGTCACAGATAGTCTCTCTCCTACGTGTGATGGTTTTATTATGTGAAAGAAGCCTACCTACTGTTTATCCTTCCCTTGCTCTCATCCTCAGTCTCCCATGTTCCCCCAATGCTTTGTATGTCAAACAATCTCCCTGTCTCAATTCAAATCCCTCCTTAAGAGACAACTTCTGTGCAGATTTCCTATAATGATTCCCCCAAGATATCCATACTGATCTGAGACAGGACTTTTCATCTATTGTAGCACGTGTGGCTGATGACACAATTTCTGAACTTAATACTGCTGTGTTCAGAACAGTTTTGAAAAAATCTTTAAGAAAAATATCAAACACTTTTTCCTTTTGCTTGCCTTTTTTCACAGTGCCTTTGTAACAAAAAAGCTTTTTTTAAAAGCAAGGTAAATGAACAGATCAACTTCTATGATATGCAGAATAAATAATAATTAGTTTGCAAATAATTTAAATATGGTCTTCGTTATTAAAATCTTGTAGTTCTCTCCACATCCAATTGCATGTAGAACTGCAGTGAAACCAAATGTTGCCATAAAGCTTGGCACTTTGCTGACTCTTGCAGCCTTCTTGAAATTTTCTTTCCTGATTTTGCAGCATATATCCCTTTAAACTCAGGTGAAGGTATTTCTAGCTGTGGATGGAGCTGGGGTGCTTTTGCAGACAGTGTCTACACCATGATCATGGGAAGTCTGTTCCCAGTGGGAGGTTCCTGGCTCAGGGGTTTGCTTTTGTTCAGTTTTTTAAAGCCAGGGGTTTGTAGCTCAGAATGTGGTGCCACCTCGACCTCTTCAGCTGAGCCTTTGCCAAACATTAAAATTTTACCTCCCTTTCTTAGGAAAGCATTTCTTAGTGAGCTGTCTAGTTTCTTCTTTCCCTACTCTACTGACTTATGTATTAACACAGGTGGACTTTTCAGTTTTAATTTTTTTTAAATTAATATGGGTTGTTCCCCTTTTGCAGGCATGGGTTAACAATAAGTTGTGAAAATAGAGTGGATTATTTGGTAGTTGCACATATTGCTGTATTGAACAGTCTTCTAAAGCACCTCTGTGGTGCTAATTTCTGCAAACGACACAGAATTAGTTGACCTCTGGTCTGCTCTGGTGTGGCACCTGCTGTGTTCAAGGTGCTTTCTGGTAATGTGCTATGTAAGATCACAAAAAATGAGCTGGGGGAAAAAAACCTTGCAAATGTTTTTATTCTGTTATTTTCTCAACTGACTCAGCTTTATTTTAAAAATATTCTTTGCATTAGGGGAAATAATTGACCAATATTAGCAGCAATGCAAACGGCAGCTTCTCTTAACACAGACTAGATGGACATTAAATGCCCAGGAGCCCAATAAACTCACAAGATTTCTGTAAGATGCCATGTTACTGAATGAGGGTTTGTGACTTTCAAGCACTGTGCAAGTATGATCAAGCAAGTACACATAAATAGACTTTGTGGAATTGTGTTTATTTTTATTCGTAAGAAAAAAATGCTTAAATATTTTAGTCAAGTCTTTTTTGAATTTTGGACTTGTGTCTGTTCTACCACTTCTGTTTGGGATGATTTGCAGCAGAGGTGGAGTTGTGGGCTTTCATTTCCAATCCAAGAAAAGTTAGCTTTTCGCAGATGGTCTGAAAACATGCAAACCAAAACACTCTTAAAAAAAAAAAAAAAATAAAATCCCCCCTTGCTCTGTATTGGATCCTTTGAACTGGAACCTCTGAGATAATAGGTGTATCATGGATATAGATCTATAATCCATGACCTTATTACAAGTGATAAATTAGTATTTCCAAACCTAATTGCTTCACTAATGTGCACCCACACCTGTCCTAACTTACTTCTGCCATTTTTCAAACTGCCAGTGAAAGCAGATGAGCACCATTCTCTGAAACAAATCTGCATCTAGTAGCAGAGTGAAAAATAATATCCTTCCATGAACAGAAAAAAGTGCCATATTAAATGTAGACAGCAATGGTTTGGAAGAGAAGTTGTTTAACCTAAAGCCTTAGACCAGAAAGCTGTTTAACTTAGAGGCTTCACAGATGTACCACCTTGAAGCTAATGGCCCGGGACTGGTATAAATGAGAGAAGAATCTGGGCAATTGTGACAAAACACCCAGAACCTCTTGTGTGCTGATTTCATTCCATCAGCACTCTGGTGCTTCACATCACTCTTTCAAGCTAGTGTTCCATTAGGCTATGGCTTCTCGGATTCTTACCTATGCCTTACTCAGACAAGATGACATTGTAAGTCAGCAGGAACCTGACCTAATAAAATTTGAAGCAATAACTGTTCCTCTGTCATTTAGCAAAGCATGTCTCTGCAGGATCTGGTCCTGTTAGATTTCCCAAGTAAAGATGAATTAAAGCACCATATGGCCTCAATGTAATTGTACTGTGAAACTTGCTGCTAAAGTATAGTCAATATCTCTAGGTTTCTTTTTTTGATATGGTGACCTGTAATGTTTGTTTAAAGGAAATAAACACTTTCCTCACTGATCCCCTTTGGGTTCTAGTGCAGAAATCCAAAATACATTTCTGTTCATTTGCATATTATCTATACAGCTCCTCTTATACATGAAATTTCAGTTTTCTTTGATCATCTTAATTTTGTAAACTAAGTATTAGTCTCACTTTGCAGTTTTTTGTCCACTGTTTTTTATTCTAAGAACTGAGCGTCTAGAAGGAATATTGGTACTAGTGCACATGGTGTTTGGGACAAAAATTATAAATGGGAATATATTGATTATATTGATATATATATTGCTCTAATTTCTCAAATATTACCAAATAAGAAATCACTTCCATGTGAAGTAGGGCCATCTAGTTTGAATACTTCTAGAATTATTCTGTAATTCTAGTATTCCATTTCAGAAATTAGTGGTGTGTTGCTAATAGAGCAGGGTACTATCTCCTCAGTGTCTTCAAACATCCTGCCCAAACCCAAACATGCACTATACCTAAAAAACAAACCCCAACAAAGCCACCCTGTGTAATATTTCAATCTAATGCTGCTGTCTTTAAAAATCTAAAGTTTTTTTTTAAAATCACAACAGACATGAAATCAGAGTTGGGTTGGAAATAAAGTACCTGGAGAGTCACAGTAGAGAGGAGCAGAGAACTGAGTGAGAATTTCCAGCAAGAAAGTTTGTATACTTCCAGAGGTATGCAGTGGACTGTTTTGAAAGCTGACATTGAAAGAGAGAAGGAGATGGAAAATCAGAACAAGACAGGTAGAAAGAATCCTGTGTAAAAGCCACAAGTGATTCTTAATGGGCAGTAAATTAACTGAAGGATAGAGAAGAGTACTTATTTTTGTGTCAAAAGCAATGCTTTCAGTCTTCAGCAAGTTTTTTTCGTGCAAAAAATTAACTGAAAAGTAATGCAAAATATAGGAGGATAATTGCGAATTAGGAGCCAAATTATGCCAGGCACAATTGAATAAGTTCTGACTTTTCTTACTGACAGACATGTATATTAATAGTTGGCACTTATTGAACCAAATATGAATATTCATCTTCATTTATATTTCAAGGCCTTTCATTCCTCAAGGACCACAGTGCTTTTGACCAATTTTCATCCACATTACTAAAATGACAGCTTTCACTCCTGGGCCCTGACAGAGGTCTGCAGAATTCATTGGAGGTCCTGGGAGGAGGGAACCAGCTCCCGCTCCCAGCTGTCCACAAACACTCATTAAGAGAGGCAAATATCCAACAGAATCTCTGTGAGAATTTTTAATCACGCAAAGGCTCTGCTAATTAGGTAGCTGATGGGGCATAGAGAGCACAAGGACGAATTCTTTAAACAAAGGACTAGAAACTTTAAGAGCTTTAATTACTTGGGTACAGAGTTCATTTCAGAACTTGGGAGCAAATTATTCTAATAACAATAAGACACCAAGTAGCAGGCCATATTGGTGAGAATGGTGTAGAAAAGTTCAATTTTCTTGGGCTGTCGCAACCGTGATTGGGGTGTGTTGGAACCCGAGGGGGTTATAAAGGTATTAATAATAAACTTCATTGTGAAATGGATTTGATGCGGAAGATTTCTTATCAATGTGTGTTCTGTTCCTCTTTTCTGTGTGGACTGCTTTGCAAAGGGAGTATTTCGTTGTGTCTTATACCTCAGAATGCTCATGTAGCTCAAGAGGTGGTTACTTTTACACAAATGAAGAACAATGGCTACTTTCAAAACAAAATCTCTCCTTTCATCTAGTGCAGCAGATTGTCTCCAAAACATAAGAACTGGATATACATTGCTTTCTCGTAGATCCATTTTGCTGGTTGAAAATTATGGTGGTGTTTTTTTGTTTTTTTTTTTTTGCTTGTTCTGTAACTGCATAAATAGGATGGCTGTGTTGTATGGTTTTTCCCAGCATACAATTTAGGCTAAAACAATTTCCAGAATCCCTTTCTCCTAGGTAGAATAGAAGAGACAGAAATTGCTAAGGAGAAGGAAAAAGCAGAAAGCTTGAGGGATTCAAATTAAGGAACTGTGCTCTCTTACCAGTCAAGAGAATATAGAAAGTATACAGCTCACTTGGAAGATGGAAAACAGCTGATGTGCTGTTCTTGTCATTGCAGCTGAGAAATTTTAGCAAACTTATCTGTAATTGAGCACAAGGGGCACATCCTGCCTAGGTGCTGGATAAAATGTTATTTGTGTTTTTTGTTTTTCTTATCTTTCTTTTTCTTTGGGGAAGAAAGTGGGGGACAAGGCAGGAAGGAAAGGAAGCATTTGCTGTTTGCTGCAAAAGGTTTGCTGGCCTTGGGCGTGAATGCAGTTGGGGTGAAAATTTCATTTCTTTAGGAAGGAACTGTAGTTTGTCTGGGGGTCAGTTTCTGATACGGAGGAAGCTGACAGCTTCTGCCATGTGTTTATGTACCTTTTGAGAATGCTGAGTTCTAAGGGAGGGCTTGTTTTTTCAGTAGATTTCATGCAAACTGTGTACAATGATTATTGATATGTTAAATGCTAATTAAAACTCTAGTATCCAAGGAATAAAAAAAAAAAATATATTGATGGGACTCTGCTCACTGCTGGTGTGGAGATGGGCTTGAACATGTCAATCAAGCATGCAGGGAGTTCCAGGGAGTACAAAAAGACAGATTAAAATGTAACTTGTGATAATTGAGGGGTAATTATGCTCCATGTGCAAGTGGTGGACTGGCATCCAGAACTGCAGGACGAAATTACAAAAGAAATACGTACCTGCTCAGAGATCTGGTCTGAGAGAAAGCTTTAGGTTTAGTCTTGAACAAACCTGCCTGCAATTGCTACCATGTTTACTGCAGGTTTTAACCACGGCAGAGGAAAGGTATGGCTGAAGAGAAACTGCTGTGCTCTGCAGTTCTAGACAAATTTTTATTTTGCATGAACTCTTCTCAGATGAATAAACAGAGGTCTGAGTGCAATAAACACCTCGGAACTGTTCTGCTAGGAACTCATCCTGCCCACTGCAGTCCCTCAGCCACTTGTGACAGCAGCCAGAGGAGCAACATGTAGCAGTGACAGAGGAGCTTTTCCATCATTGTTGCACTTTTTGGGTTTGTTTTAATTCCCAGGAGGACAGACTAAGCTGACATGCAGGAAAAATTCTGTCACCGTAGTTCCTAATATTTCTGACAGCAAGTACAATAGAATAAATAAATAGGTGAGGGAGAAGATGTGAACAGAAGACTGAGAAGGGAGAGACCCATATTTAATCTTCTTTTAAAACAATTCCTTTTGTAATTTTGCAATGCATTGAAGCTTTGGGTACACTGTGTTGCTCTTCTGGATCTTTTTGGGGGAGTGGGAGTAAGTCTAGTTTGCTCACTTCATGTGCTGTTCTGTTTTTCTGGCTGTTGTTCTTTACCTACTTGCAAGTCTGCTGTTGGACATGCAGCCCACAAACAGTATACTCTCCAGTTTGATCACACTGCATTGATTTACATAAATCAAAACAACAAAAAAGGGATTTTATGGCACATAACTTTTAAGTGCCTATGATTTAGCAGTCCTGCAGAGCTTCAAGCCCAGAGCCCAGGATCCTAGGTGAAAGTGAGGTATTGTATTTTGCACAAAAATACATCTACTTTTGAAAATAAGTACAGTTTTAGTAATGTATAAGTACTGTATTAGTTTAATATCTTAGTCTATACTAACTATATTAGTTGCTCATTTTGTAAATGTATTCTGAAACTGTTCTTTCAACATGTACAGAGATCCTTAGCAGAAAGAATATGTTTAAAAGAGGAAGAGATGGAAAGAAGTGGTTGATCAGTACTGTAGTGAAGTTTTCAGTGGGTCCATTTTAGATTGTCAACTCAAAGATATCAAAGTGCCATTTCTGCTCAGAAATGTAGTTGTCCATGCACTCCTGTCAACTGTTGTTTTCTGCTGGAAAAAGAATCGTTTATCATGTTACAATTATTGTCCAGTACAAAGTTGATAAGGAGGCATAAGTCTTATCTGTCCATAGATATCAGATCTAAAAATGCATCTAGCTTGTACGAAAGAAGAAAAATAATAATCATATTGCCTTTAGAACCACCCTCCTGTAATTTTGAAGGATTTTACCCTGAAATGGGAATGCAAAGGAGCTAGATTATGAATTACTACATGCTGAGGAAAATAATCTTGAAACTGCAATTGGCTCTTGAGTGTGGTCTCTTAACTGGAAAGGGAAAAAGAAGATAGATATTTCTCCTGATTTTTTTTTTTTTTTTCATGTATTTTGCTGCTTTTATGTCAAGAGCAGCTCTGAGAAACTCATCATGCAAAAATGCTGGAATTCCTTATGCAGAAAGAATGGCTTTCATATTCATATCCCTAAAAAAACCCCAACAAACTCCATCATAGTAGATAAATTCTTTTCAGGAAAAAATGTTCAATTTATGAATATCAGCAAGTTCATTGTTTGATAACAACACTGATAGAGATCAGCAGGTTTGTGTGGACAAGGCAGGCCTAATGGATCCCATACTGATTGCATGTTTAAGATGCTGATTGAGAACTGTCACCTTAACTGATGGGATAGTCCTATTCTTCTCCTCAGTAGGATTTCCCTCTCTCCATTTGGAGCTCTGACTGGGCCTTTGACAAATGCTCAATTTGGTGTACTCAGGCTTAAAATGGAGAGTTTTAAAAATCTTTAATTGGGGCTAAGGGCTAGTTCCTCATGCAATTCATTGTTTTGAACAAGGAAGCAGGACTAAAGAGTTAACAGCTTCCAATTGTAAATACATCAGTGGCAGGCACATTACAAAGCTCTATACAATCCTGTAGAGTAAATGGTGGACAGCTCATCACAATTAGGCATGGTCATAATGAAGAGCCAGAAGAGAGAAAAGAGGGCATGGGGAAAAACAGACCTTTTACAAATGTTTTATATGAAGAGAAATTATAGCTAAAAGGGATAGTTAATTAGTTTAAAGAATAGGTGGCGATGCCTTCTCTTTGCAGAAAAAGAAAACTTTGAAAGCATGGAAAATGGGTGAGTTTCTAGCTGCTGATCTGGAAAAGGAGAAAACAATTCAGAGCAATACTGTACGTGGGTGTTTCTCTAAAGAGACTGCGGTGGGAAGTGTGTGATCTGAGTAATTTACTCTTAGCAGAAACAGTAGGCACTGTTGTGTTTCACACAGACCCTGCGTGTAGCCTTGTTTTCAGTGGAATGCATCTGTATTATTACAGGTGCTTATCACAGACATAGATGCTTATGGTTTGCTTCCCAGCTTTGCATACCTCTTAGGGAGGAGAGAACCCCCCTGGCTTGTGCTGAGCAGATTGCACAGAGGAGCAAGGTTACAGTGAGGTTTGCTGCCTGTTCTTTTTGCAGTGTGCTGGCTGACCAGTTGCCTGTAAAAACAACGTGTGTTCTGAAATATGTTATTTGGGGAAGAAATAAAGAATAGGAATAATCTGTGTCAGATTACTGAACAGCAGCAAGTGTAATCTAATGTACTGTGGTGCCTGTGGGGCACTACCTGGAGATGAAGATTTTCTAGTGTCAATGAAGTTGATAGTATCTCTTCCTGCCACAAGTCTCCTTGTGTGTCTCTTGGATAAGATGAATCTGTGTGCTATTAATAGAAGCACACATGTTCCACATAGTCTGTTTGGATCTGTGTATACTGCAGTCATTTGCCCCCAAAGTCAGCTGAGTGTCATACTTCTGTGATGAGTTTACTTATTCTAGGGCTGGCTTGGGTATTTCTGTGTACAGCCCCAGTTGTTTCTGAGAACTGTGGAGCAGATGCTATCTTTATTTTGTATCCTGGGATTTTGTCACTCCCTACAACAGCTATGGAATTGTTGTTGGTTTGCACTCTCTGTGTCTCTCACACAGCACAAAATAGGTTATGTTGTAGGAGTGAATGGTATAAGATGATTATTTCTCAACTGTTGCTGCATATATTAGGATGTATAGCATTCCTTGTCCTCACAAACAAGAAACATTTGTAGGAAGAGCCTTATTCTTTTTTAGTAAGAGTCTGCTAATGGGTGACTGTTAAGGGACAGCTTTTGTCTGTTGTCCTAGGGAAGGAGAAGTGGCATGGAAGGAAGGAGGAGATAGGTAGTGCAGCTGTGTTTAATCTGTTTCCTGACTCACCTGAGATCTCTCAGTGCCCTTGCAGCCTTGCCTTTCCAGTTGCCTAATTTTACCATTTCCTTCACTCTCCAAGAGTAATATTCAACTATAAATACCAGGAGTTGTGATACTGGCAAAAGAGCCAGTTTTTGGGTTTTTTTGTGGTTAAACTGGCATACAGAAGACAGAATTTTAAAAAGTGTTTGGCATTAATCTACCTTTACTGCCACTGAAATCGGTGCTAAACCTTGTGGGGGAACAAAGGCTTGGTTTTTGGCACTTCCAAAAAATCCTTCCTGTAAAATATTTTATTCTTTTTATTCACTTTACATATTTGCTTGTGCTGCCTTCATAAACAATGTTGTAGCAAAAAGATTATCTTCTAGAATTGCTCTCTTGCAAACCCAAAATCAACATTTGGAGTGACCTCACCTTTTCTGTAAACCCTTTCTGACAAAGTCTGCTTTAGTATTTGGATATGTGCAAATAAAATGGATTCATGTCCTCAATTAAATTGCTCTTGTACATAGACAGTCTGAATAGAAATTTAGAGGATAAAACCTGTGGCAGTGGCTGTATTGGGAATTTTGTGAATAAAAGCCATTTAAATACTGTTCTTTATTGATACAAATGGGTGTAGAAGGGAAAGCAGAACCACAGAAGGCAGATATGTGCTGAATGCTGAGGAAGGCAAATGCAGGAGTGGAGAATTGTAAGAAGTATACAGACTAGATTCTTCAGGTCTTTCCAAACCTTTCTTACATGATATTTTGTAGGGGAAAAAAATAATTTTATGCAGATAAAACATTGGAAGAAAGGCTTGTGTGAAAAGAACAGAACATTTGGAAAAATGGATAGATTTTTGTACCATATTAGCACACATAAAATCCTAGGGTAAAATAGGAAGTTGGAAGAAAATTTATTTTTTCGCTCATCCTTCTAAAAGTAAATTATTATTGCTTTCACATCTATGTTTATGTAGAGAGTACACTTTCAATAATTTATTCAGCTTCTCTGTAAAAACCTATCCTCGAGCTGTAAAAAATCTCTTTAACTCTGATCCTTAGGTGGGTGGTGCCTCCATACCAGATCAGTCCAGTTCTGTCATTTTACAAAAATATCCAGAACAGAGACTCTGAACTTCAATGTAACAGAAGGAAAGCTCTATCCAGGAGCTGGAGGGAGAACTAAACCTCTTTAGAAGATTGTTTCTGTGAGATTATTATTTTTTTTTAATTAATTATATGGCTGAACAGGGACACAAAGTTGGAGGTGATCCAAACTCAAGAATATATAAAATAAATTACCAAGGCTTATGAGGGCAGGAGGAAGTGAGAAATGGGAGCAAATAATAAGGAAATCCAACATGTTTGGAGGTCATAGTGATGAGGAAAGGTAGCAATTGAAGAAAACCAGGTCTTTAATACTTTGCAGCTTAAACAAAGTTTTAGTGAGTACTTCCACCAGTCTGTGATGTATACAGAAGGTATTTTGACAAGACCCCAGTCAGTCATCTGGTAAAATCCCAATACAAAAATGGCAGAGATTAACAGATCAGAACAAGACAGCAAAGTCTGTGGAAACTCTGCAGAATTACAAAATCATAGAATCATTAAGGTTGGAAAAGACCTCTAAGATTATTAATTCCATTGTCAACCAAACATCCCCATGCCAATTAACCATGTCCTGCAGTGCCACATCTGCACGGGTTTTAAACACCTCCAGGGATGGGGATTCCAGCACTTCCCTGGGCAGCCTGTCCCAGTGCCTGACCACTCCTTCAGTAAAGAACTTTTTCCTAACATCCCAATTATAAATAACAAACCTGAGACTGACCATCACCTCACTACAATGTCCTTTTAGTAGTTGCAGAAAGCAGCTCAGCTCTGGGCAACTGCAATACAGAAATCTTTCTGTCACAAAAGGTTTGGTTCTTCTGGAGGGTTATTTGGTAAGATTGAACACAGCAGGCTGACTACCTTGCCTCTGTTGTGATGGTTACTGTGTTCACACTGTTGTACCAGACTGTGACTTGCAAACCAAGCAAGTTTCATGGGTTGCCATTTACATAAACAGTAATATTCATGTTAAGCTTCAGTGTCTGAAAATGCCAGCTTTGCTTGCTAGCATTTAAATGCTGGCAGTTAGCTAGAAAGGGTTCTTTGTGCTCGAGTATTTTTATCACATCAAAACCTGCAGAAATTCCTTTAACTGTAAGATTTATTCATAATTGAAAATTTGTTATTTAATCTAGAGTTTAAATGTAGTTACAAATGCCAACTTAATGCCACAAAATAGCCTAAGAATATTCTTAAGCAGTATGACAGCTAAATTTTATTGCAGGTCCATTAGTATTACCATTAAGCAGCTGACTAAAGGTCATAATGAATACTTACTATTTTATATCACCCAGGAGGTACTAAGCACAGCTGGAGTCTATTTTACTCCTTGAGCACATATAATACTTGACAAATTGTTGATCAGTGGATATGTCCAGCTTACCAAAGTACTTTGTCTATCCAAGTAATTCTTCCAGTGTGCATCACATCATAAATTATGTGTTTTTGTTTTTAAGAAGAAAGTTCTTACTGAATGCTTAGTGGTTGCAGTTCCAGTTTAGGTACTGCCTATAATTTTGTGGTTGCACTGATGTTTCAGAAGCCCAGTCAGGTCTTACATGATTCATGTTGACCATTTAACAAGTGGGAAAACAACCATTGATTTTTGATGATCAAGATGATGACAAATATATTATTGAGTTATCATTACATTGATGCTTTGTTGACAGTGCTTTTCATAATTTTCCAATCATGGAATTCCTCATACTGACATCAGCTTCTCCTGGAACAGCAAGGAGGTTATGCCCTTATTGTAATTTTTAAACAGCTTTTGGTATATAACCCTTAACCCATCAAAATCAGTTAGATGCATTTAGAATACGGTTTTTATGATAGTTTGTGACAACATTAGCAAAATAGTTGGATTATTTTGTATGATCATCATTACTTAAATCTTCTTTCTCGTGAGAAGATAAATACAGTCATGCAGAGCTGTGCAAGCAGGATGGACTTAGAACCTCTTCAGCTGTTATTATCCATCTAGTGGGTTCTCTGTAGTTCAATAGAATTTGCATTAGGAAAACCCTAACTTTAAAGTGAAACTACCTCATAATTTCAAGTACTGTTTTCTGCTATTTTTAGGGGATTTTATGAGTATACAAAGCTACCCAGGACAAATGGCTACCTTTTTTGTGAAAAAATATTCCATCATCGTCTTGGTCCTATTTCTTTTCACTACAGAAAGTCTATGAAACTTCAGTCTACATTCATTTTCTCATTCATTTCAGCAGCAGTGCTGCTGTAGACTTACTCATTTCCTACAGAGCTTTTGCAATATGTATTTCAGCACAGACATTCAGCAGTGACTGACTTTTGATCTAAAATGAACTAAAAATATTTTATTATGAGAAGTTGTGTGTATGTGAATGCAGCAGAAAGGTTAGCCCTTAGCTGTGTTTTTCTTGACTGTCATTTGACATTAATGTTTTTAACAGATGATAATTTACATTTAAATGTGGTTATATTAACAAGGAAAAAGAGGGTTCTCATCTGGAGGTTTATGCTATAAGGCCCTTAGGTGAGTGAATTTTTCCTTTTTATTTTTTCTACCTAATCACAGATTTTCTTCTTTTCAGTCATATCTGTTTCTTCTTTAGTCCATTTAACACTAGGCAATCTCTTACTATTAGTAGCAAATTGCAAGGCAAGAAACAGTTAATTTTTTTTATGGAAGAATGCCTCCTTGGCCTTATCAATCTAAGTAATGAGGTAATTCAGCAGCCACAGTTCAATGAGACTTGGTGTTTGAATGTTTGTGTTCTCTATACCTCCTCCTGGCTGAAGCTGGGAATGTAACTGAGGTCACCAAAGAAAAGGGATTCCTCAGAGATGTCCTAAATCTCAAGTTAATGCCAAAGGATGTGCTTGTCAGATGGTTAGCATCTGGTATGCAGCAGAGCTACAACTTAAAAGATGTGTTTTAGACTTAAACCTTACTTCCTTGTCAGGGTACTCTAAACTGCAATATCTTAATCTGGGGACAAAAGTGAAGCTCCACTGAGATGCAATGGAAATTGAAAAATGCAGGCAGAAAAATTGGGAAGAAAATTGAGAGTTATTTTAAAAGTACGAGAGGCTGAAAAGGCAGAAGAGAAGTAGAAGAAGAGGCAGAGAGAAGTAGAAGCCACACTTCTGATAAATTACTATTATGCTATCTGTACACTTAAATATCAATTAGTACCTCTATAAAGTTCTTACAAACTAGTAATGAAGGACAAAAAGTGAAAAGAGGAGCTGAAACAGGAGGGATCCTGCTGAAAGGATCAAGGACAATGGCTTTTGCAGTATATTTAGGGGGAAAAAAAAATCCCAAACTATCCACAAAGCTGAAGAATTGTATAGATGGCCTACTAGATGGAAAATTTCCAAATTTTTTTACTTACAGAAAAACCTCCTATGCGGTTAAATAAACACTTATGCTGCATTTGGAAAAAGACAGTGCTGTGTCCAAAAGCTGTATTGAGGCAATGAACAACTTTAAAGCCCATTAGCAGCTTAGTTAGAGAACATTTTTTTTAAAGTTGAAACAGGCTTAAACATCAGTTTGAGAGTCCTACAGTACTGAGATGATTTCTGTTTAACCTGTTTATTTCAATTAAAGCATCTGGGGTTGTACATCTTTTAAACCACAAGTGTTAATATTGTTTCAGCTTTCAGAACTGCAAGCAGAATGGTTTTGATTTGTATAGATTGTGCTGCTTGCTATTGATTGCAGGTGAACTAATGGAAAAGCTGCTAGCGAATTCAATAGACAAAGAATTAGAGAATGGAAGCCTAGTTAATGTCTGTCAACATAGTTTAATGATGAAAAGACCTTATCAAAGAAACTTTCAGTTCTCTCGTGTGATTACAAGCCTAATGAATGTACTGTGTAGGCAGACTGATGCCATGTTGGAACTGAGAGGAAAACTAGCAAGCACTTCACACTGTTACTGCAGTATCTAACAAACAAACTCAAAAGTACCTCATTGCCAGATGCTGAGAAGTAGTTTTCAGAGAGCAGTCCTTACTGCAGGGGACGTTTCCAGTGGAGTCCTGCAGGGACTCTTTCTGACAGTGCTTAGTGTCATCTTCAGAGACTGGACACCAAGTCACAACAACCTGGCTGTGGACAGGATTTTGGACAATGATTAGTGGCAAATCATGAGGGAGGGCATCCTGAGGTTTTTCTCACTTCATATCACAGACTCTACCTTCTTGAATTAAAATGGGTTTTGGCACACTCAAGTACAAGGTTGTACAAAGGAGACAAGTGTCAACAAAAATGGTAACCAGGCCCTGTGAAACAGTTATTGTCTGAAAAGATTTTGAGGTCCCAGTTTGAAGAGTGCTGAACTGTAAGTCCAAGGAAAATGTTGTGCCCAGAAAGGCCAGTGGGATCCCTTATGGTAGTGAGCTGGGAAGTGATTTTTACCTCCAGCTAAGTGTTTCCTAATCAATACTTTGCTAAGTGTTGTCTTGCCAGACCCTTTGTATTGGCTCTGGAGACATCCTGTCTTTGTCCTTCATGCTTCTTTAGCTCAATGTTATAGGCAGAATGTTATGAAGCACAAAAACTAAAGGTACACAAGCAATTTCTTAGGAAAAAAGTAAGTACAGAAGCCTTTCCTACAATAGTTTGTGGTCAAGGCAGTAAAGGAAGATTGAGCTGTCCTGGAGACATTACTGGTTTCCCACAGCTTTTGTGTGTGACTTTGGGCCATTTTTAACATCCTGGAAGGTGCAGTGACGTTAAGGGAGAGGGGGTTCTGATCTCTACTTTTGAGTAGATTTCCTTGGGACATAGAAGTCATACTTTGTGCATTGATTTCCCATTTGTTAAGTGAGGCAAATGCCTCTGATGAGTCTTGGAGACAGTCTGAAGGTGAACGTGTTGATGACAGTATAAGAATAATGCAGCAGTGAGCACCTTGAGGAAACCTTTTGAGAACGAGACAAATGTGTTATGTAGGGGAATATAAATTAATCTGATAAGAGAAACCTCTTCCTCACAAACACTGCAGACAAATACCAGCCAGCCTACCTGAAACCTGACTGCAAATCAAGATATTTTAAAATGGTTAAGGTTTAATTTTGAACATGTTAGCAATTGTGTGTTCCTAGAAGTGTTTTGGTTCCATTTAAGCACTGGATATCCATTTACATTCAAGAATGTATCACCTCTTTGTTAATTTGACACTTTGAGGTCCTAATATTCTGGCTATAAGTAGCATTTCTACATTCATGTATGCTTTATCCATACTAAAGCACTTAGATCTGTGTAAAAAATTTAAATCCCTTATTATCTGTAGGTACTGTGGTAGCCATGTGCATGGTTAGAGAAGACAAAGATTAGCTGTCTATTAACATGTTAATTAGTGTTTTAAAAGTCAAGAAGTCTTCTTAAGTGACTAGATACAAACACATCTTCACACAAAACTGTTTCAGGACTAAATATGGTTTATTGAAACAGTAAACCTAGATATGATGGAAAACAAGAATAATGCTCAAATTGGCCAAAAGAAGGTATGTTTGTTTACTGGTGAAAATTCTAATGTTTGTTTCTTGCTTATAGGTAGCCAGAATATTCTTAACATTTTTTCCAAAATCTTTGCAAGGTGTAGAAGCTAAGTTATTCAATAGCTAACTGACAATAATTAGCCCATTATGATGATTAATGCTTATTTAGGACATTTAATTTGCATGCTATAAGCAAAATGAGACAGCTAATTTGAAGTTATGCCAAATGCAGTATTTAGTTTACAGATACCAAATGTATTTGGCTTTTCAAATGTAAAGTTATTGACAAGAATAATCATTGCCATGGATGTTAGGTCAGCAAGTTTTAATTTCTTTTAATAACAATGATGTGTTACATAGTGAACCAATTAGCAAGGTAAACTTTACTTGCGTTAGAAAGGCTAAGGAAGAATTTCTAAATTGTAGTTAATGGAATGTCAACCAAGATGCATATTCTGTCATTTTCATGCAGGTGAAAACCATCTGTCCCAGACAGATAGCATTTTCCCAACTTTTCACAGGGAAGAAGAATACAAGGTCATTTTTATGCACCTTTTGATGAGGATTGACCTTATATATTTGTTTTTTTGATTTATGAAAGTCAATTAAGCTACTAGGTCTGAGCCATAGGTTCAAATAAATGGACAGTGAAAGAATTTCTTAAATCATGGCTACCACATGCCTTCACTCTTTCTTCCCAGGAAAAGCCTACATATTCATGGGGATCTTCAGTATTGTTCAGAATATTTGGAGGGATAGAATTTCTTTGCTGCTTCTGGTTGCCCAGGTTCTTTGACTTAGATAGCAGAGCACATTTTAAAATGTGATACTCCCCACAAAAGAGTTCAGTGTCCCTGGATTTGGAACTGGAGTCCCCCAAAGTGTGCTTCAGAAGAATAAGCCAATCAGGGAAACATGTAAGGGAAAGAAATGTTGGCAGGTGTGTCTGGAAAGCAATCTGATGCCTTTGGAAGAGAAGGGAAAGACATGTTTCTTCACCATAACTTTACGTTTTCTTTACAGCCTTTCTTAGGCTTGAGCCTTTGAGACAGAAATACATTGCAGAAATCCTCTATGGACATCATAAAAAAGTAGATAACACATCTAAAACCATGTAACAATCAAATCTCTAGCCTAATCAAGTCTGCTTAATAAACATGCCTACTTTTTTTGTCCAAAAGGCATTTCTGGCTCTTCTCTCCAGCTAAGCAAATGGCAATGGGAAAGAGAAGACTCTTCTGTGAAGTGCCATAATGGGGTTTTTTTTTGTTTGTTTTGGGGTTTGTTTATCCTTTTGTTGTTATTGTTTTTTTCACTATCTATCAAACTCAAATTTGAAATACCTGGGATAAGTTGCAGGATTTTTGTTCTTGTTCATGCCCATTGTTTCCTCAAACCACTGAGAAAGTGAAGTGCCTGGATATTTTCTGAGGTATAGGAAGAAGCAATTGTTCTAGAGGTGATGACAAAACCCAAAGTCTCTGTCACTCACCCAGGGTCCTTATAACCTTTTATTTGGAAGAAGGTGGCAGTCTATATCAATCTGTATAAAAATAGCGGTCCAGTTTCTGTCCACTTGATCTTCCCTACCCTGAAATGATCCCAAGCTGGCAGAGAAGGTCACAGTCTGGGTTTATCCCAGCACTCCCACTTTCTTGCTGAAGCACAGCCACAGCATTTACTCCTCCCTTGTGAAGAGCCAATTAGTGTGTCCTGAATCCAGTTAGAGTAGAGAGGCCACGTCTGCTCTAGTAAACTAAGCAAGGCATGGACTTGAATACTGCTGCCACGTTTATGGCACGGTTTTTGTTGATGTCAAGGAGTGCTCTTCTCAGTGATGCCCAGGAGTGGGTCAGGGGGTTCTCTGGGCAGAAACTGCCTTAATAAGGATAAATGAGGGCTGTCCTCATGGTGGTGGCGGGAAGAATTTGGCCCACAGATGGCAACCATGCCGCACGACTTAGCCCTTTGTTCCTTTTTGTTTACAATTGTAGCCATGGACAAATGAGAAACTGTTCATTCCCTTTCTCAGTAAGAACACAGGGAATCACTGGTTATCTACCACCTACTTAGATCCTCTTTATTTTATCTTCCAATACTTCATTAACATCTTTGTAATTTAGGGGTGTGTGGGGACCAATTTAAAATCTATTGAAAGAGCCTTTGGCTTTCTGTAGTGGATCCTGGATCAGGGCCAGGGGGTATAAACTGCTAGTGGCAAGTTTACAGCAGTGCTCCCACTGTGGGTGCCACTGCTGGGGCTTGCTGAGGTGACTGAGGATTTTAACAGAAGTGATTTTGCAGATTAATCTTGTGACAAGTTGTGTGTTCTCTGTGGGAACTGTTCCCAGTTTTTAAAAACAATTATAGTCCCTTATCCATGTCTGCTGGACTACCCTAGACTTCCAACACAGGGAGATTTGAAAGAATATTTTTCTGGCTATGCTGAAGCTCCGTCTGTCTTTGTACTTCAGCTAATCTAATCAGAGATTAATTTGCCTCTGGCTTTATTATCTCCATATTCAAAGACACACGATGTAGCTATTTTGTGAGCTCACTTCTGAAATAGATTATAGCAAGGTTAAAAAATATTAGCCTTCTAGCATTGCATATATATCCACTTAGTACTGCACTACTCATGCATTAAAAATACTTCTGATCTAGTACTACCAGGGAAAATGAACTGTAGACTGAAAGAAGTGGTGATCACACTTCAGTCTCAGTGCTGCTCTTTCAGGCTTGGATTTATTCAGATCTAATAGCTGAGTAATTTAAGTACATTAGTCAGTAATTCATCTCTTAAAAGCAAAAATAATTGTTTTCTTAGTTTGATAGAAACTGTTCTGATGGGGAAATGTAAGTCTTCAGGAAAAGCACTGACATAAATAGTCCATTGCATATGTTTGATTCACTTATGTGGGGCCAAGAACCATGCCAGTTGAAGAAAAGCTCTGAGTTAAACCAAAAGAAAAGGCAGTATTTGCTTAAATTCTATCTATGGCATTAGTTGGAATGGTTTGCATTAGTAGTGGATTAATGAAACTGATGAATTATTGCAACATTTTTTTTTTTAAATTGAAATTATTCAGATTTGAAAAGTGTTGATGCTCAGAAAGCAGGCTTCACAGTAGGCTTTCCTATGAAGGCTTTTAAAAAAAATTTTAAAATTCTTTTTTACAGATATGAGTATTTCTGGTTGAATTTTACAGTTGTTGATAACCCAGCTTAAACCTGCCCTTGTAAAACTTGGAAGTATTTGATGTAGTTGTGCAGCCTTGAAGTCACCATGCATAAGCTACAAATCTGGTAATGTGAGAGCTACAGTGATGATTTGGCAGTAAGCATTGACTTACTAATTATTTTTTTTTTTACTATTTTGTGATTTGCTACATTCTTCTTTCTTCTTTTTAAATACCATGTAAAGGTTCCTTGTTGTTTGTGTATCACTGATACAGTTCTATTGCAAAGGCAAAACAAAAGAAGGCACCAGAGCTTTGAATAGAGGGTGCCTGATTGATAAGGTAGTTGCAGCGAAACCTGCTCTGGCTAATTGTCTTTCAAATGCCCTCATTAATCAAGCAGAGGAGTAACTCTGACAGGAGGGCTGTCACTGTTTTCATGATTTCCTACCACTCACCTCACAGTATGAGACCTGGCTGGGTACCCAAATCGTGGCCTTTAAAGCAGTTTTAATGCCTGCTCACTGCAGAGCACACCTGGCTTTGGTGGGATGGGGGCCTGCCCAACTCTGAGGCATGATCTATCCCAGGAGACCAATTTAGCAGTTATTTAATGATTCATAGCTTGATGTCTGGAAATGAGTGCTCCACACGATAACATACATAAACAAATTTAATTAGATTTTGCCTTTTTTGCATAAGTAGCCACCAGTGTATTAAGGCTGCAAACAAACCAGGTAGGCAGCCTGGAAAGTCATTGAAGCTGATTAACAGCTGATCTTTGAAAAAGACTGAGGATTTCTTTCATCTGCTGATAGTCACTGAGACCTCTCTGGTCAGATCCTGAAGTTGCTGGAGTAGCTTATTATGGAAGAGGGAAGCAGCTCTCACAGCCATCTTCTACACAGATGTTAGAATTACATATCTATGGGAAAAACTGTCAGTCTCTTATCTGCTTCCATGCAAAATACAGAATATAACAATTTATTGGAATAGTTTTTTAAAAATGTTTCTTGTATTTCCTGTTTGCAGTCTTTCCCATGTTCAATAAACATGAACCCAAGTTGTTGTTCAGATCTAGATATCTTTTCTTCACTTTTACTGAACATGCATAAAAATATTGTAAAATTATTTCAAAAAATAAGGTGAAATATTTAATGCTTAAGAAATTGCAAGCTTAATGGACAGAAAGGCTTTTTGGAGTTTTTCACCTTGTGAAACATTAGATAATGAATACTGGTGGTTGAAGTATAGTTTCTCTGATCTTATGTGTTTCAGATACTCTGTGAAGAATTCTATACTTGATAGCCTAGAATAATATATTGTCATTCTCACAAGCAATATCAGTGAATATATTACGCATGAAAAAATGTTGTTTTTTGCATATATTCCTATTAAGCAAAATTCTGACTTTGGTAACATTTCATAGGGCTGAAATAATTCAGTGAAACAGAGAAATGGTTTATACTGGAGGGATCTTATGAACTCTATACAGCAGAACAATATAGCTGGTCTTCGTTTGGGAACAGCTTCCACCTGCTGCAATATTTATTCCTGTGAGAGGTACTTTTTCCTTTAATAGGATAATTCAATCATAAATTTTTGCACATCTTCGTTTTAGATTATAAACTGACTAAACCAGAAATTGTGTTTTCCTGAGCGTGCACAAGAAACTCTGTACCCTGTGTATCTTACAGTTATCACTTCATAATCATGCCTATTGTCAGATTTGAGCAAGGTGGACAAATTTTGACTTAAGATATTTTACTCTTCACAAGTGAAATCCCATCTCCAGGAAGTTCAATGGAAACTTTGTACTGATCTCATTTGGGACAAATTTTACTCTGCATCTTTACTTTCATTGAGGTGTTGCCAAGATGAAAGCAATTTGGACTGGGAGGGAAGGTGAGGACTGGGGACAAATTGCTTTTGACCTTTTTCTTTTAGAAAATTAAAACAAACCATTAGCTCATTTGTTCCAGTACCTCCCAACACCCATCAGAAAAAGTATTTTCTCTCAGTCACCATTAATTTTATAACAGGCCATTTTATTTTACTATGAGAGCCAGGGTTCCAAGTGGTGTGATTTATAGAACTTGTACACCTGGGCAGATACTGCCTTCTCTTTTCTTTCTCTAGCAACCCAAAATTNTTGTGATTTGCTACATTCTTCTTTCTTCTTTTTAAGAGACATATGTAAAGGTTCCTTGTTGTTTGTGTATCCCTGATACAGTTCTATTGCAAAGGCAAAACAAAAGAAGGCACCAGAGCTTTGAATAGAGGGTGCCTGATTGATAAGGTAGTTGCAGCGAAACCTGCTCTGGCTAATTGTCTTTCAAATGCCCTCATTAATCAAGCAGAGGAGTAACTCTGACAGGAGGGCTGTCACTGTTTTCATGATTTCCTACCACTCACCTCACAGTATGAGACCTGGCTGGGTACCCAAATCGTGGCCTTTAAAGCAGTTTTAATGCCTGCTCACTGCAGAGCACACCTGGCTTTGGTGGGATGGGGGCCTGCCCAACTCTGAGGCATGATCTATCCCAGGAGACCAATTTAGCAGTTATTTAATGATTCATAGCTTGATGTCTGGAAATGAGTGCTCCACACGATAACATACATAAACAAATTTAATTAGATTTTGCCTTTTTTGCATAAGTAGCCACCAGTGTATTAAGGCTGCAAACAAACCAGGTAGGCAGCCTGGAAAGTCATTGAAGCTGATTAACAGCTGATCTTTGAAAAAGACTGAGGATTTCTTTCATCTGCTGATAGTCACTGAGACCTCTCTGGTCAGATCCTGAAGTTGCTGGAGTAGCTTATTATGGAAGAGGGAAGCAGCTATCACAGCCATCTTCTACACAGATGTTAGAATTACATATCTATGGGAAAAACTGTCAGTCTCTTATCTGCTTCCATGCAAAATACAGAATATAACAATTTATTGGAATAGTTTTTTAAAAATGTGTTTCTTGTATTTCCTGTTTGCAGTCTTTCCCGTGTTCAATAAACAAGAACTCAAGTTGTTGTTCAGATCTAGATATTTTTTCTTCACGTTTACTGAACATGCATAAAAACACTGTAAAATTATTTCAAAAAATAAGGTGAAATATTTAATGCTTAAGAAAGTTTGCTTAAGAAATTGCAAGCTTAATGGACAGAAAGGCTTTTTGGAGTTTTTCACATTGTGAAACATTAGATAATGAATACTGGTGGTTGAAGTATAGTTTCTCTGATCTTATGTGTTTCAGATACTCTGTGAAGAATTCTATACTTGATAGCCTAGAATAATATTGTGTTTTCCTGAGCATGCACAAGAAACTATATCCTGTGTATCTTACAGTTACCACTTCATAATCATGCCCTATTGTCAGATTTGAGCAAGGTGGACAAATTTTGACTTAATATATTTTACTCTTCACAAGTGAAATCCCATCTCCAGGAAGTTCAATGGAAACTTTGTACTGATCTCATTTGGGACAAATTTTACTCTGCATCTTTACTTTCATTGAGGTGTTGCCAAGATGAAAGCAATTTGGACTGGGAGGGAAGGTGAGGACTGGGGACAAATTGCTTTTGACCTTTTTCTTTTAGAAAATTAAAACAAACCATTAGCTCATTTGTTCCAGTACCTCCCAACACCCATCAGAAAAAGTATTTTCTCTCAGTCACCATTAATTTTATAACAGGCCATTTTATTTTACTATGAGAGCCAGGGTTCCAAGTGGTGTGATTTATAGAACTTGTACACCTGGGCAGATACTGCCTTCTCTTTTCTTTCTCTAGCAACCCAAAATTAAGAGCTTTGCAGGGATATGTTAAAAACTAGGTGCCTACTCCTAAAGTCTGACTGATTTTCACCAAAGCAAGTAGCATGTAAGTAAATATTTTCAAATGTCCATGATTAATTTTACAGTTTCATGCAACACCTTTAAGTTGTGCTTTGTGCACACTCATAAGGATTTCTAATACTGTCACCATGCCCCCTATAAATCTACTTTCTCAAGACTTTATATCTTGGTTATAAAAACTTGTCCTGTGAAAGGTTTCAGTATAATGGCAAAATTATTATTGTTTTTACTGCATTTGCAAAACAATTCTTGCATCTCCAGATGCATGGTCTTTATTATTTTGCTGTGTGTAATACAATACAATACATTTGTGGGCTTTTTAAATTGAAACTTCTATGCCATTAGCTGCTCTTTTATAGAGAGTGTAAGGGTAATCAAACAAAACTCATCTATAAAAATAAAGCTGTGAACAAAATAGTTGATGCCTTTCCTAAGAAAACTATGTGATGGTGGTGCTCAGAGAACACAACACCTTTTCCAAGATAAAGAACAGAGATGAGGGATTTGGAACATGTAGGAAGGAGAGACCTTTAGACAAAGGAGTAATTTTGTTGAGTTTCCTTCTTAAAGTTATTTAGGAAGTCTTAATCACTATACACTTCATTTTTACTGTAGTTTACTGTGGGCTGTACAGTTATAACCTTGTAACTCTTCTCTGGCAGTCAGTCTGTGGGGTATTAGCTGGGGAAAAGGTGTCTGCATCTGCCTTTGTTCTTTTTGGCTCTTTCAGACTCGGCTTCCCAAAACTGGGATGGGTCTTTAAGATACAGTGAGGAATCAAACTCTGTATTTAAATGTTTTATCAAGAGCTACATGAGCTCACACCATTTTAAGTCTTCAGGTATGGGTTCTTCAGGTCTTGGTCTGATGTGAACAGAAGCCCTCTCGGGCTTGGTCGTCTGAAGTTTTGTATGTGTTGAATTTGGCTGTTAGGTCTGTTAAACAGCACAAAAAGCATTATTATACAGGATCTACTAAATAGGCAATACAGTGCCTAATTACTTTTGAGACTGACCAGAGCCTGATGCTCAGATTTAGTTCAGGTACCACCTTGACAATCAGAGGTCACTGTACCTGCTCCTTCGGGAGGTTTCTGACTGCTCTGAAGGGGCACTGCCCTCTATGTAGTGAGTGAGGGTTTTCACCATCCAGGTAAATGAAGGGTTTGGGTTTGTTCTATCCAGTCTTCAGCATGTAGTAGCAGTGATTCTTTGTGATAACTACACAGCCAGATAAAAATGTTTTGTGTGGAAAATAAATTGTTGGTGATAAACACTTGAAATTGATCTGTCTGTAGAGAAAGCAACATGCTGTTCCCATTTGAGATCAACCATGGGCTTTCAGCTAAGCTTGTGCTTGGATACATTCCTTTGTGGGACTGGTATGAACCATGGCAAAAAAAACCAACAAAACAAACCAAAAAAACCCCACAGTGTTCCCTAAAAGAACTGTTAAACGTAGCACCTGATTGCAAGTAGGTAAGCACAACAGTGTTTCAAATGTGTTCAAATTCAGGAAGTGAACAGGAGCTGGAAGATTACAGTTCCAATTTCAGTTGGATGTCCAGAGTGAGCATTGCTCAGTTTTGTGCATGCTGGGGTCCAGATTCTGCTGTTGCAGGAGAGGAGAATCTGCCACAGGGTAACTGGAAGAAGATCAGTAATCAGATACCTAATAACTTGACTCACTGCTTCAGGCACATTTTTGAGCAAATAGATTGCACTGTAGCAACACAGTATGGAGTGACATTGTAGGCGAGGCAGACTGAAATAAATTGGTAAGGTTGAATGAAAATGATTAATTTTTTTATTGTTTTAGCTGGTCATGTGCCAAAACTTATTTTCTTTTATTTAGAAATATTAATTGTGACATACTAAAATATAAAGGAGCTCTTGTTAGTAATAAAAAGAGTATTTAATATTAGTTCTCCTTTTGTTTGTCCCATTTTCTTTTTTCTTGTGCACAATTTTAACTACTAATCTATCAGTTATTAGCTACAATTTTTAATTTTTAAATCAAGACGAAGCATTCAAAACACATGTAAGCAAGGTTGTCCTATGATACTTAAAAGAACATTTTGTTTTTATGTATTACAGGAGCAATGTTGCTAATTCAGATTGGCTGAGAGAAAAATGGGACTACGTTGGTGGAAGAAGACACACGGTAAGAAATTGTCATTAAAGTAAAACCATTCAGGACTGTCATTTAAGTTAAACCCTGATGGATCATGGGTTAGTTGCTATCTGAAGGCTTGTTTAGCCTCAAGGTGTAGAGTGTATCTGTGGGTAAAGTGCTAACGGTGAGTATTATTCTAATAGATCATCTGTCCAAAAATAATAATTGAAAAGACTCTTCTGAATTTGTAACATTAGCTTATCCCATGGGAAAACATGTGGCTGGAACATGCCTGTCATGAAAGGGAGATGTGCAGAATCATTTCTGTCTATTTCAGTGGTGTCCTGTACTTTGTGTGTTGCTATGAAGTTAAAACTAAATACTGAAATTTCATGTCAGACTGTTGGCTAGAAAAATGTAGTTTCTGGTAGTAGATGCTTGTTGTATTTTGGTTTATACCCATAAAACTATTTGTAGTGGAAGTGCTTCTGTCATCGCATCAGAAAACTTCCACTTCTTGTGGAAGTCAGCTCTGAATAGGACAGAAAAACCAAAGCATGGTTACTTTAGCAGAGTCAAACCCATTTTTGTTTTTTTAACTCCTCCTCTTGTGCCAAGTTATTGGCTTGAAACTGACTGATTCAAACAAAGACAGTGTTTTTATAAGGGATGGGATTGAAAAAAAGAAAAGAATCTGGGAGTGTGGTGTAAAAATGTCAATTTCAAGGAACAGATACTTAATTCTGCTAATTTGTCAGAAATTCTGAGTTTGAGCTCTGAAAATTGTGGCTGAAATTCAGATGTCTTCATCAAGACATGGGAAATGCAGATACCAAAGTCTGGGGAAGTCACCCTAGATTCACTTTGCAGTCAATGGAGGAAAAATGAGCATCTTCAGAGAGTGATTCATCTCAGCCTAAAACAGGCAGGTCAGACAAATTGCCCCCGGGAGATGCTTTCTGTCCATTGACTGTAGAAGAGCCTACAGTGGCAAACTCAGAATTAAATATCTAAACTTTTGATGTCTAAAGCTAGGGGAGATGAATCTCACCATGTGTTAATAAGGACAGGCTCTGCCAGCCATGGTGGTGATGTGTAACAGCTCCCTCAGGGGCTCTCCAGAGGGGCTGCTTCTGGGAGTTGAGAATGACTGAGATTCTGGGGGACCCCAAGTAGAATGATTCCAGTGATGATTTTAGCTTTTAGTTTCCTTTTCAGAGCCTTTGGTAATAGCTGATGGTATTTTAACTGGAAAAAAGAAAATCCTGATTTTTTTTTTTTTTTTTCCCCTTCCTATGAAATCTAAAAAATGAAGGTTTATTTTACTCTGAGTGTTTAAAGTTGCTGTTGGAATTCTCCAAAGGCCAGATGGCTGTCTATTATGTGTTGCCCAAATTTCCTTGCCCCATTTGTTGTGTTGCAGACTTATGCAGTGGCTGCCCTGTTAGTCTGGTAAGCATAGCAGAACTCAGTGGGAGAAGCAGGAGTTTTTTAAGGCTAAGTATGCCAGTCTTGGAGAATGTCTGAAAGTAAACACCTAGGTACCTGTGGAATCAAAGTCCTTGCCACATTTCAGAAGACACATCTGTTTAAAACAAAATTTAGAAGTACATGAGAATGAATGGTGGTGCTGTTACACTTATATAATGTGTCCTATTAATGGAGTTAACCCAGGAAGGATAAATGTTACAAAAATATTTAGACAAAAGTTGCAGTTGTGTGTATCTAGAAATTAGAAAACCAAGAATGATCAGAAGACGTTTGCTTAAAAAGGAAGTGGCCTGAACATTCAGCTATACTGTGATAGAATATTTTCAACATTTTTAGGTCACAGGATACTTTTCATTCTGAACTACTGTAAATACAAACTAGTTTGCTCATAATGGGAGCAAAAGGCCTTTTTGCTTCCGCCAGAAATCTCCACATGTCTCAGGACAGAAAAAGTTCCTGCAGTATCTATGACTTCTTTTATATTTTCTGTTGTTCAGAGAACATGCAGAGCATATAATGATTAGAACTTTGTGCTTGAGGTCGTACTGGTTCAGTGAATTTATACCTGAGCTGGCACTTGCAGTAGCAAACTTATGAATTTTCTGACAGTTGTACACGGGGCAAAGTGGCTCAATGGTCCAAGATACTTGTAAACTTCCCACATATTTTTTTATTATTTTTTCATGCTTTGACAGATTTAAAAAACATTGTACCACAGGTTTGGTGTTTTTTTTTTTGTTGTTTTTTTTTTAAAGTCAAGCAGGAATATAGGAAGAAAGCTTAAACTTTTACAACTCTAGAAATTACAGATTTGCACTTTCTTGGATATCCACCAGCTAAGTCCCTTCTTATTTACACATTGCCCATTATTACTACCCTGCCCCTTTTATGGAGAAACGTGCACATGATTTTATCTCCTTGTAATTTACCAAAACAAGAGGAAAATACCTAGAAGCCAGGCTTCGTGCTTTGAACTTGACCCAAGCACCGACTTCAGCCTTAGTGACAGTATCTCTAAAACAGCATCAGTAAACCTTTGTATACTTTAATTTTAACCAAACATGTTGTATAATATTCTGTGTCCATCTTTGAACAGTTCAGAAATGAGGCACTTTTCAGCATGTTCTGGGAGTTGCATGCCTGCTGCTGGTCACTCTTGTGCATACAACCACACTGACAAAGGAGGTCCTGCATTTCAGTGAGGAAGTCTTGCGTTAGTAAAAGAGCTCAATAGAATCTTCTCCATACAGTGGGCTGCTTCACCTACATTTACTTTTCAATTAGCCCTGTGTTAAGTCCTTAAAAATAATCTTTGAAGACTGTTCCCCACTCTTATAATCTCTCTTTGTTGAAAATGAGTGGCCACAAAGAGCACTAGAATAGAATTCAGCTTCTTCTGTGTAAGAGCTCTAAGAACTGATAAAAGCTTGACTCTAATACAGGTATATGATAATATGGCTTTTATAAGGCACCTTTTGACCAGTCAGGGAGTCAAACTATATTTCAGCAGTTTTCCCAATTTCTGTTATTGAATTTATTTCTTATCATTCAAGGCTTTCTTAATTAATGGGGGAAATCATCAGAAAGATGAACGAAACTGAATAAAACTGGGTATAATAATCTTGTGAAAGGGCAAACTTCTGTGTTACTCTGTGATCATTACTATTTGCAGTCTGGAGACAGGTTAGACTGTTGAAATAGGAACACTACTTTTAAGGTATGTGAAAACTGGGGAAGTGGGATGATTCTTTCAGGAGAAGACCTTTCAAGAGAAGGCATTTTACCTTAAGTGAAAATTGGGGATTGTCTTCCCTAGATTGTGATAGCTGGCAAATTATTTTTGACTCTGTTCACTTGGGGTTTAACTTACTTGGATAATGTGTATCTGTAAATGTATACTGGAGCCTTTCTAGCTTCTCTGCATTTCAACCCAATGGTCACCTTCATGGCCTTCTCCCAGGACTGCCATGACCAGAACAGATCTCTCTTCTGAGTTTCACTGAGTATCTTCCTGAATTCAATTCCAGAATAATCCCAGTGCTGTTATGCTTTGAAAATAATAGGCATTTGTATGGGTTTAGGAGGTGTTTCAGGGCCTGACATCCAGTGAAATTTCTCAGGCTGTTGCAAGGAGAGTCTGAGTAACTCTCTTAGAAGCTCAGTTAACGCAAGGGCATGGTAAGTTTTGCCTTCACAGGAATGATGATGTGATTCACCTGTTAAGAATACTGTGACATCATTAGGCAGACATTTCTTTGTTGTGGACCCTCAACAGATTAGAATATTTACCATTTTGAGAAAATACTCATCATTACTGGGTTCACCAGAAAGTTTGGGCTTTTTTTTTTTTTTTTTTTTTTTTTGTGTTATGCCAATTTTCTGTCAATGGAGTGGGTTTTTTTCTAATTCTTCTTTGTAGATTCAGTGACTACATATGATTATCTTCCCTTTAAAAATTCTTTCCTTGTTTAGATTAATTTCTCTCTGCCAGCTATAGCAAAGAGTACTGCTTTATGTTTCAAAGTGAGAGTATTCCTGGGTGTAGAAATTGAATCCTCAGACTTGACAAGGTTACCCTGGAAAAAACAGGGTATGGTATGGCTGCTGGCCTAATTACCTTGTTTTTGTAGAATTAAAATTCTGTCATTAGTCACAGACACTGACTACAGCAAACACAATGGAAATTTTCTGGAAGAAACAAGGCAAGAAGTGAAATGGAAGGATGTAGAGCTGCTCATGTTAGTTGAGTCAAATGATGACTGTCTTCTCTTTCTAGGTCTCATAATTTTCTCTCTTAGTACATTTACATTTGGTTTTTAGTTCTGGTGAAAGGTGCACTTTGGTTCTCACTTCCCTGCTTTGGCAGTCGTAGGGAAGTCCTGTTGTCAATGAAACACCAAGTGTCATGTTTTGTTCCTGGAGATACTCTTGTATGTATTTGTGTGTAGCTGAAGTTGAACGTGCTGTCCAGAGATAGAAGATGCTTGCTTTGACAGGGTCAGGTTGAAAAGGTGGTCACATTCCCTGAATGAAAAAGCCAGAGCATGCCACTGCATTACACAGCCTAGGACTCCCCTCTCACAGAAAAGGAGGGAGAGTGAACGCTAAGGAATTTGAAATAACTATTTCAGCTCTTCTGTAGCCTGGAGAATGTTGCTCTTGGGCAATATACTGTTAATGAACACTATTGGGCCAGATGTTCAACACATGGAAATCAGTGTATTTCCATTGACTCAGTGGAATTAGGCCAGCTTACACCATTTGAGAATTTGTCCCATCAGCTTTCTTTCTGTACCAGTAGTGATTTCAGATAAGGAGATGCAGTATTATCTGCCAGAGTTCCATTGTCCAGCAGGGGGGAAAAAGAAAATTAATATTAGTATTTAACTCGTCAATGTGAGAGTAAATGAAAACGTGACAAAGAATCAAAGTAGTTCAAATAATCAAGTTTAGGAATGATAAAGCTAACATGCTTGCTTTGTTTTGCAGTGAATGTTTTCTTTGTCAAAACAAAAATATGTACTTCCTGAGAGCTGGCTACTTCTCAAAGCTTCTGGTATCACTTAGGCTAGTGAAGTGGAATAAATTGAACATATTAACCTGAAAAAGCTGCCAAATTTTTGTTGTTGAGTTTTGTCTTTTTTTTTGTTTGGTGTTTTTTTTTTTTAAACTAAGACTCATGAAGGGGCTCTAAAAAGTGGAATCAGCTCTGTGAACTGGGTGCATTCCTTCTGCCTTTCTATTCTGCTCCCATTCAGCACTTATAATGGTAATGAAGTCTAATTACAAATGCATGTGACTGCCTGTTGTAATCTGTCAGTGTGTTTCTGAAAAACCTTGTGCCAGTTCAGTATTGGTCATTAGATAATAAGGATTGATAAAACGTAAGGGGCAAAATGTTAAAAATGCTACTATCGATTAGAACGCACCTTAATAATGAAACCATGGGCCTGAGGACGAAAGCCATGGATCATTTTGACAATTCAGCCTTAGATTGTGGATGAGACAGAGTGGGGACAATTAATCCCTCAGAGCCACAAATCACAAATAAAGTAGTTGCAGCTCATTACAACCTGACCTTGCTAAACGGCCTTGAAAATATAAGTGACCTTCTAGTATTTGAAAAGATTGCAAAGCTCTATTGAGAAATATATATATTTTTTTTAATGTTTGGGAAGCACACAATTTTAGCAGAACTGTCTTGATGAAAGCAGCTTTTAACTTCATCATCTTTCATGAACCAAACTGCTAGCACCTCATGGAACTGATGGCAATACTGTAGGGGAATGTTCAGGAAAGATCTTAAAAGTCAAAAGTCTTGCTCTGTGCAATTAATCAGTGGAAGATTGTGCTACAATAGCTTTGAAGAGACAATAGTTTCAATGAACTAGCTGGTAATTCCAGTTAAGGCTTTTATAAATGATTGGAGCACTGCATAATTACAGGAAAACATGCTCCTTTGTGCATTGTGGCCAAGTCCAACCCCAAAACTTGTGAAACAAGTTGAGTAAAGTTTTTAATGAACTCTCTTAATGTTTCCACCTGAAGTGGGAGTAAGGAGAGGACATGTATTTTGGATTTCTCTCCATTCCCAGGCAGTGCAGATGTTCTTGGTTCTGTGGTTTTTGCCCAGTCTAGACAAGAGAGAAGGTCTGCTGTAGTGCTGAGGGCTCAGTTCTCAAGAATGCTCTACCCCCTGGCTGTGATAAGAGATGCAACTAGTGGGACTTCGATGGTGGCTTTGTGGCTGCAGGGAGCAGAGAGAACAGCTCCAAGTTCCCCAGTTATTTGGTGTTTAGGTACAAGCATCAGGTATCTTAGGGTTAGGTGGAACCACTACAACAGATTTTAGATCTACTGACACATGCTGATTCTGAGAAATGGCACTTGATGGATTTTTGCAAATCTGTGAATTTCAAAATCACTCCTCTGTGATTCATCCCTCTGTAGAGGATGTTGCAAAAACTGGATCACGAGCACAAGTGAGCATTGTGCATGAAGTAACTGGTTCCAGTTCACTGGCTGTGTAGGGCGTCAGCTGAAAAAAGTCCCCGTGCTGCTTCTAGGGGAACTGTGAGTGGTCCCTTTCACAGCAGCTGGATTTGGGTGCAGCTTTCAGGTTGTTTCATCCCGGCATTACCCTGATTAGGCTTCAGCCATAGTAGAGTTCTCTCCTTCACACTGGGGTTTGATAACAGTGCTTTCTGCATTGGAAGTGACAGAGAAGGCTGTGTGCTATCACCCTGTAATACATTGCCTCTCTTATCAGCCTGGAAGACAGATGAACAAAATAGATTCTTCTGAAGCTCCATTTGATAGCTTCACAGTGACAGTCATAGAAAAACTCAGCCCATGTCCTAGATGTAGCAGAGTTAGTAGTTTTGGTCAGAAAGCATTATGACATTTTTAGCAGTCCATTTTTTGAGTTAACACTTCACCTCCTGGCATTCCTGCAACTAGAGACTTCTCCTCAAGAGCTTCAGCTGCAGCAAAGTTCTTGTAACACTGACACTCATGGTCATGCATTTGTAGGTGCACACAGCAGGGCATGAAACTGCTCAGTTACTGGAAGCAGGATTGGGAATCAACGGGAATAAAATGATTCCTTGTGAGATAAAACCATTCAGTCATTAATTAAGTACAGCAGAATGCTGCAGGTAATCCAGTATAGAAGTGTATGACCAGGACAAGTAGGGCTATCTGATGCTTCAAGCTTCTTTTTGAGTGGGCATCTAAACAGGGTTTTTGATATTGTCAAAGGTGATTTAAGAACCAAACCAAAAATTTCCTTTACCTTCCTTAGTAGCTCCATTTAGTGGCTAACAAGACAAAACACCATTTCCTGTAGGGTATATGTTACCTATTGCACAGGTGGCTTTCCCTCAGCCCTCCTCCCTCCTGCAGACACATGGCACTGCCGAACACCTCAGTAGTGTCAAAGACTGAGAAGTGTACAAAATGCAGAGTGGAAAAAAATCCCTGTTGATACTCTGCTGAACTGAGTTATCCCTGTATCAACTGTTCTGTCAATGGATGTATCAAACAAGTTCTTGTGTAGTTGTAGTTTCCTTTGCAAATTCCTAGGTCAGACAGAGGGCTGAATCAGCACGCAGCCTTCCACCTTCATGGGTGACACTCCTCCTGCTTGGATTCATTCTGGCCTCCTCTGCCCGCTTTCTGCTGCCTGAATCCTCTTTTTGCTGCATTTGATTTCTGGCATCTGGGGCTGAATTTGGCTCCTGGTGTACTGCATTCACTAGGAAATATGATTTTTAGGAGATACTAAGCATGCTTGAAAAATACTTTTGGGGCCAGATTCTTCAGACAGAAGAGCAGAGAGTTTCTAGCTTCAGGAAGGTGAGATGCCAACTTGTTCATCTTTGTATAAAGCCTGAAGTACTACTTCAATGCTAAATGTAGAATTAATTGAAGCAGCTAAGAATTTTAGTGTTTCCAGTACGTGGAAGGAGTAGAGAAGTGATTTTCAGGTGTATAGATATGGACATAAGTAAATATTGCTCTTTCAAGGAGCAGTCTAATTTCTCCAAGCAGATAAACTCTTGGATAGGAGAGAGGCAGAATGAATAACTACACTAGGAAAAGGCACATTCTTGTAGACAGATTGTAGGAGTGAAGGGGGGAGCCTTTTCCTGGGGCATGCATTTGACATACAGAATTTTTCCAGTACTTAGCTGCAGCTTTTTTAATCTTATTTGGCAAAGACCACGTCAGTGTGCTGAGCTGCTTATAAAAGCTGCACAAGGTCTGTTTCTGAACAGAAGCTCCACAATTTCACTTGGTTTAATTCCTTGTATGAATCAACATTGCTACTTTTGCTGTCCTGTCAGCAAAGCATGCTCCAGCAGTTGTGGAATGGAGTCTTGGTTTAGCACAGCTCTTTCACCATGTGGTGGCCCAAATGCTATTGTGAAATCACATCTGACTTTCTGCAGGTTTTCTTCTTTGCTCCACTCAGCACTGTTCCACCAAAGTGCAGCTCCTTTAACCCTCCCAGCAGTGTGCATCCCGACTTCTCATAGCCCAGGCAGTTGTGGCCTTGCTCAGAGACTCAATAGCTTGTACTGGCTGTGTGCATTTGTCTGCACTATGGCAGCTGCCATTTAGATACTTAGAAGTGAGGCCATGTGAGGTCTCTCTAGTGTGTCTCTTGAGCATCTAAGATACATGCCTAAATCCCAGGGATTATCTGGCTGCCTAATAAGCACTCGCATGTTCTGGGTCTTTGTATCTACAGAGGTAACCTGTTTTCTTGGTTCCTTCCATCTCTGGCAACTGAAATTCAATCCTATTTATGATGTGAGCTCCCATGTATCTGTGCCTAGTGTTCTTTAGTACTTAGAACTCCAATGTTTTTCACAGTGGAAACTGAAGGTGGTGCTTGGGCTTGTTTTAAGTTGGTGTATTGAGCATTGACTTGCATATTGAACTGATGTGATGAACCACATGGATCTTAGGCCTGGTCTACGTAATATAAGTCCTTGGTACCTGCCTTAGCTACTTCATTTTTTCCTTGCATTTCTAAATGCATACACAAGTCCCATTTTTCCTTCTGTTCATACATACAATAAAAGAAGCTAATGGCATAACAGTTAATGTTGTCAGAAGTGACCTATTTTAAAACCTTACTTAGAGTTTCTTATTTCAGCACAATCTGTACTGAAATTTTCTTCTCTGTATGCCTACATCAGCCCACTTCTGTCTGTTTGAAATTTTTAAAAGAAGTTTCTATTCTTTCCATTATAAAAGAAGGCAAAGTACATTTTGTGTGTTCTTGTGTATGTTTGATAAGCTCCACCTCACTGTTCTTTAGCCTCAATCTAGAATTTTTGTGGATCATTATCTTTCACTATTCCAGTGAAAATCCATTAGGGAAAAGACTGAAAAATCTGTTTTCTTTTTTTCTCAAGTCATTGAGATTTGGCTGAATTCCCTGTAGTTATTGTCTGTAGAGCCCACACCAAGCACAATATTGCAGGGGTTGAGCAAAATTGCTTTGGGGATTATTGCTTTTTGTAGATTTTTGGGCTACTGTGGCAGGAAGTGCTGGAAGGTCAAGTATGTACCTACCCAGTGCAGTGCTGGGGATGCTGAGGTGAGGAAGTCAGCTCCCTGCTCAGTGTGCAGTGCAGGTCAGAAGGCTGAAAGTCAGGAGGTGCTTTGGGGATTCTCTTTACTGTTGCTCAGACTGAGGAGGAGGAAAATCTACTTCACTGCAGAGCTCATGAACTGTCAAAGCACTTACCCAGGACTGGGGCCTAAAAGTGAACAAGAAAGAACTCATGGAATTAAGGATGTGAAGGGCTGCTGTTGGCATAAGAGATGACAGGAAAATAGAGGAGTGTGAACACAGGTTGGAGTAGAAGACAGAAAGAAAAGAGGTGGGATGGGAAACCTGAGCATAATGTGTGAGACCAGACAAACCAACAAGAGAATGAGGAGTAAATACTCCTAGGATGAATGTGAACAAGCATTTTAATTCCAAAATACACATGCTCTGAGTGGTAAGGCTCTCCTACTCCTGAATGTGGGAGGAGGAGATGCAGGGTGGCTGAGTTTGAGATAGCAGGGCCTGATGTTTTCCTGGCTCTCCACAGTGTAAGTCATGCTGCGTGTCCAAACCAGGCTGCCCACTGACTCCAGTTTGCAGCTGATGGGTGTAGAGTCTTCCATGATGAGGACATCTTTTTTGGGTTCTCTTCCTCAGGACACAGAAAGTGAAGATAGTACAAATAACTAATGCCATGAGAAAGGGAGTGCAAATAACTTGACTAAGATTTTCTAGGAATCAGTGGTAAAGACCAGCTCTAATCTGCAGAAGTTGTTCTAATCTGCTGTTGTTCATTCCCTGGCTTGGCCCCTTGCCTTATTCATCTCTCCTTGCCTGGTCTCTGCAATGAGTGAATGAAGACTGTGTATGCAGGGAGTTTCCTTCACTGCTCAGGACAAATTCAAAGTATTGGTTTGGCACAAATGATGTCAGGATCACCTGGGGAAGAGATTATTGTGCAGTCAAACAGTATCATTATGGACATACAGAGGGTGGGGGCAGAATTAAGACTGTAGAGAGGATCTTAATTATGGAATCTTAAAACTTCTGAGTGCTTTGCTTTGCAACCTTAATGTTCTTCTGTAGCTTGTGTGTAGGGGTGTTTAATAGATACTGTTTTTCCACTTCTGAAAAGATGCTAACTGGCTGCATACTTCAAATACTTTTATAAAAACTCTGAGTTTAGCTTTCTGAACAGGTTTTTGAAATCAATAGAGAGAGAGCTGCTAACAGGAGGTAAACTACAAACCACAAGCACTTTCAATAGGATAGCTCTTTTTATATAACATTTGATATCATTCTCACAGCATGATCTCTACTTTCATACTGTGATAGCTTTTACCTGGAGTTTAGATGATTCATTTTTGTAGTGGATGCTTAACTTTTATATGAGGAAAATGCAAGAGAAGCCAGCACAGCATTAAATGAACTATAGTTCCAGCATTAAATGAACTACAGTACAGTAATAATGTAGAATGCTCAGATCCTTGCCACTGCACAGGGCTGGATTCATGAATGCACTATCGATCCATAAATGAAGAGATAGAGAGGCCTGGAATTTTTCTCACAGCTTTTTGGCATATCTAATTCAATTTTTAGGAGTAGATTGGGCACTCAGAGCTTGTTCAGTAATTGTTAGAAATCCTTATAGACTTCTGCTTGAAAATCGACCAGGATTTCCTGTTGGTGTGGAGCTTGGAGAATCACCTGACTACATCAGTGCATTTTCCCCATTTTTTTCTTTCTCAAAATGAATTTAGAAACTCTAGCTTTACACTGACTTCTACAGTAACTAGAGGGGGGAGAGAGAACATTTTTTTTTTTAAGTTTCCTATTAATGGTGATTATTTTTTCAAAGAGATCCAGTTTGTTGTGTGGTTTATATTGAGTGCATGAAAATAAGTCTGTTTCATCTTTTCTGGAAAATGGTTAGTGTGGTTGAGGTTTTTTTGGCTACTCTGCCAAGCATCTGTTTTCACAATCTTGTAAATTCTTATAAACAAATTTAAATTAAGTTTTCTGTGTATGATTCCCAACCAGTTTTCATGCCTACTTATTTCTGAGTAATGCATAAGTGAAATTAATAAAAAGCATTGTTTTAATCCTGCAGAAATATAGCTTAAGATAGAAATATAATAGCTTCCCTTATTTCTTCTGTTTAGCCCATCATCAGCCTCTTCTCTTTCTTCAGGTTTCCATCAGTCAGTATTTCAGTTTTCCTCTCCAAGAAACATACATGTAAAAACATTGATGTGAAATGGCCTGACAGTCAAATGCTATTAGAACTCTGTCAAACTCAAGGGCAGTCATCAGAAATCATCTCTTCAGAGTTTCTGCATACAAAAACCAAACTGATTTATAACATAGGTCAGATGAGGTTGATCTGGACTAATTTTTTAAAATTCTAGTTGTGATTTTTGTCTCTAATTTTAGTTCTTATTTAGAAACAAATAAAGGAAACCTCTCTTACTACACTCCTTGCTTATTTAAAAATAAACAAAAAAATCTCGTAGCTCTTCTACTGTTTTTATAAACTGCGGATTGACCTGATTCTATCAAACACTATCTTGCAGGAACTGCATTGCACCTGGTCAATGAAGGTTTATAGCCATTTCTGCATTTGTCATAATTAAATATTGTTAAACCATTTTAAAACGAATGAGACAATTGTTTGAGCACTACAAGCTTTGCTGATAGGGGCTTTCATGGCTTTTCATGCATGTTTGAAAGCATCTACCCTTGATGGTAATCTCTTGTACTTTTCTACACTGAACACCATACTGTGTGGAAATTTCTTCTGCTCCCTGAGATTCTGAACTCACATGCTCAGAAAGCTTAATGGTTTATATTCCTTGAGATACACCCTATAAACTCAGGAATACCCATAGAAATCCATGTTCAAGGCTTCCTGCTTAGACCCCATCTGCTTATCACAACGTTTGCTTTACAACTTGAACCTTTGGGTGCAGATGCTCTTCTCCCAGCCTCACCCTGTCCCAGGACACTTCTGCTTCTTCTGGAACTCAGGAGATGGATTTTCCCCACAGTGTGTAGCACAGTGCATGCATGGCTGCACTGCATGACTTCCTCCCACCCTGCTGTTTAAGCATTACACACCTCAACTTATTGCCAGCAGGTGATGGGGGAGCAAGTTGAGCAGGCAAGGTGGGGCCTGTTCTGCTGGTGCAGGAGTCAGTCAGTGGGATGATCCCATTGTATCCTGGGACTAACAGTTACACTGAGCTGACCCACTACTTACTGCATGATTGTCCCTAGCCAGCGTGGTTAAGTTTTGGATGAGGATTTTATTTTAATATCTAGATTTGAGAAAGTAGCATGAACTTTAATAGCAACTAAGCACTATTGTGCTGATGCAGCCAAACTGCTTTTCACTTACATTCACCAGGAATATTTTGAAACTTCAGAAAAACCCAAACTACTGCTGCCCAGAGAGAGAGGGAATACAACAGAGGATATGACCTTTCTGAATGTTTTCTTATCAGGCAGCATAAGTACTGTATGTCCCACTAAGCTGCCTCAATAGAAACTTGTCAAGTTATCACATTACTCGACACGTTGCTGATAATGAATGCATAAAAGCTTTAGATATTGAGGACTCAGAGGAAATAAGTAAGATTTACTGAAAAACTGCTCAACATATATCCCAGAGCCAAGTTTGCTTTTTTTTTTTTTTTTTTTTTTTTTTTCTTTTCTTTTTTCTTTTTCCACGTGCATTTAGTGCTGCCTTTGGTTCCTTAGATAAATTGGACGATGCCAGAGTTTCAGCTTCTTGAGACGTAAAGTGCAGATGCAGGTATACAAATGAAGAAAGTAAATGGTCACATTGTAATCGTGTGACCTTATTCTCCAGTACTGCCTGGTATTTTGCTTTTCTGCTACCATATGCTTCTCTAGCTCTGATGGGTATCTGCAGTGTCTTAAATTGTCCTGTATTCTATGTAAGAGGGCTGTGTGTCAAGAAAGAGTTCATATTCTTTGTAATTTTGCCCTAATGTAGATCAGCTCTCATGACTTTGAGGAATTAAATGAAAAAGGAACAGAACAAAATGCAGTGGACAGAACCAGGATCAATTGCACCAGTCATAAGGGATGATCCCAGGGAGGGAGTTACCAACTGCCTCACCCTCAGCAAAGCACCTACATGGAACTGCATTAGAAAGCTGCCAGTTCCTTGGTGGCCAAACCAGATTTTTTGTGCCGTAAGGATTATTGAAACATTTGTTACACAGTAATTTGGAAATCATAATAAAACATTTCTAATTTTATTTCCCTCAGCAAAAAACTTAACGGATCTAGTGCACAGGCAGCCCAGACAGCGTGCCAGAGAGCCGTGAAATCTTCTTCATTGTCCTAATTGGGAGGGCAAGGGATGGAAGCTGTAGCTATATTTTTTTTCAAGTGTTCTTCCCAGCAATTGAATTTTCAAAGGCAGAGGGAAGAAATAAATTGCTGTCTTTTTGACTTTTCCACTGCCTTGAAGACTTGGTCTGTTTGTGCAGATACATTTTAGTGTTATTCAAATGACATGGTAAATGCCGACAGACCTGTAGTAAATGACTTAATTGTTCTCAGTACTCTCCCATAACAGCAGCCTGTGACAAATGGTGACAGATGAATAGAGGTTAGATTTTAGAAAATGCTAAGAGGGTGACTGGCAAAAAGTGCTTTGCAGAGGACATTCTTCAGCAATCTCTACAGGCCAGTGTCTGAAATAGTCAAAGAGAAATGTGCTAAAATGTAAAACATTTAAAGAAAAAAAATTTTTTTCTGAACTGTTTCTTTAGACTGGATGACTTCTCTTTTTTTACTGCATTGTGCTTTCCTTCATGAATTCTCTTTAGAACTGGAGAGGTAGAAATCTCATTCCAAAATTATGTGCAAATCTTTTGGTAGTTGTTATAGAGCTGATTGTTGGATATGCTTATGTCCAGATAGGTAGAGATGCATCTTGATATTCTGCAGTTAAACGTTAAATACAGATCTAAAATAAATAAATAGCCTCATAGTAAGGAAAGGAGAAGAAAAGAGAGAGAAATGAAGTGCAATGATTTGCTGAATTTCAGCCTTAAGTCATGGTTAAACCTGATCACATGCCACTGAAAATGTCAGCTGTTATTGTTGTGTGTATAAGTTATGTGGATTTTTTTGGAACTTGCATTCCCAGGCATCCAAAATGTTCTGATAATATAGCAGTGACAAAAGGCTATTAGGAAACTCATAAATTTGTAGAATGGATATGCAATTGGAAATTCAGAACTGCAGCACCTGAGCAGAGGCTGGTGCACTGTTTATTATTTGCTATCCCCCAACATTTGGGGTAAAGTTCTCCTATGAAACTTATCCCAAAACAAAAAACCCCTCCCAAACCTTCACCCATTTTGGGAAGATTGTTTAAATACTAGTGATATGCAAGTAATTTTTTTGCCACCTAAGAAAAAAAATCAATATATTGCATCATATATTCTGAGCAATACTTGCAAGAGAACTTGCTTTCTTGAGTTCTGAAGTCAGGATGAAAATTGTCTTGTCTTGTCCATCAATCACACTTTGAGTCATAGACCTTAAGGATCAAAAACTCTGAACAGCATAAATTTTAGCTAAAGAGAGCACGAATCTTTAATTTGAAGAGGATCACCATTGATACCTGTGTTTAAATCTGTAAAAAGCAGTCTTCAGCACAGAGGACAGAGTTAAAATCTGAGACTGGAAGCCTTACAATTCCTTATGACACACAGTGACTACTGTAGAAGAACTTTTTTTCATTTTAAACTCCGACCTTTTTAAAAAATTTTGGTAATGATTTCTGTCCATCTTTTTCAGTATGGTACTCCAAGTAAGTTAGACCTGAGCAGCTTGGATATATTATCTTTAATAAACTGCTTACGTTTCATGTCAAATATGATGAAATGTAGTGTTGAATATGTTTACTTTGTCTCATATTTTCAGTACAGGCTGTTAAACAATGGCTGCTCAGGTAACCATATGACACACCATTCAGTATGTGATAGAATACAGGGAAATGGAGAATGAGATGGAAGTCTGGACAGAAAAGATCAAATACCTGATTTTATTTTTCAGTAGCAGCACATGAGAGATTTCTTTAAGAAAGCATTGTGTCAGGGAGGAGGAGGAGGAGAGGAAGACAGAAGACCCTGGAAGAAAGTGGAATCAAGTTTCTGAAAAGTGCAGCCTTTACAAAAGAGGTCCTTTAGATACAAATAACATGAGGGTTTATAAAAGAGAGAAGTGGGTTTAGAATTAGGAACTCGGAATACCAGTGAGCATCCAACAATGAATCTTAGCAAAGAAAAATACCTATTGCTGTAGGAGCTCCAGTTCTGCCTTGAAAGTACAATGGAGAAAGGACAGAAGTGAAAAGATAAGTCTATTCTTCTTTCCATTCAAGGAAGGCCTGGCCTTCTCTTCTGACAACTGTCATCTCAGTTTGTGCAACGTACCCCTTCATGAGATCTGGAAGGATGCTTGATGGTAAACTGTCTTCAAGAAAGAGCAGTTCATTATAAAAAGCTTTAGAATTTGGGCATTCTTAACAGCCTTTCAGATAAAAGGGACAAACCAGTCTTTCTTAAATGATTTAAGTAAGAGTGTGATCGCTGAATAGATCTGCAGGATGGCAACAAGGACAGAGATTTATATAAGAGCTTTAAGAACAGAGGTTTATAATTAATTAGTCAGCAGTGAATTGGTGGAACATTGGGAAGGAGAAGTAAAGGAGAGACCCACAGGGCTGCTTGCAGGTTAGTCTGAAGTGAAAGCTCTTGGGGTGTGGGCCAGACTGACAGGAGTTCTGCTAAAAGGAAAGAAAAAGCATTAACCTGTGCTAATGCCTGGATTTAATTCCACAAGACACTGCAGGACCTAAAGCAAACCACTTGGGACCTAAGGTACATCAAGTAACATTTAACCAGTTGTATGTTCTTTTTATGACTTCTGTTTGTGAGGGAGATAAATGCGTGTCTTAGGCAATAAAACATCTCCCCTGATTACAGCAAATGGTGTTTCTTTTCCCTCGCAGGATGTAATAGGAATATCAATGTTTTATATCTCATATTAAAAAAGCCCAAGTTTGATAAAAAATGAAACACATTTAGCAGAGCTGTTATCACAGTAAGCTAAAGTATCATTACACAAAGTCTCAGGCACAGAACTATGGTGGATTACTTACTGAATCCAACCATATTTTGACATTCTACATCCAAAATACAGAGAAGCTTGGAAAGAAAGGCTTGTGACCAGGCTTGTGTGAAGACCACTAAATCCCAAAGCAAAGCAAGTTGTTGCCTTCCTATCAGACAGAACAGCTGTCTTCATAAATGCAGTAAATAAAATTTCTGCGACATAGATACATAAGGGAAATGGTGCTAGGAAGGAAAACAGCTTAGAGACTGAGAAAACAGAAGAGAACTAGCTCAGAAAAAGAATACTGGGAGGTGTGTCTTGTTTTTCTAAAAGTTGTAATCACTAACTTCTCCACAGTTGTGCAGGTTTTTGCGGAAGACTTTGTTCACAATAGTTTGAACAGTGTGTAAAGCAGAGGTTTTATTTCAAGATGTAATTATGTAAAATAGATATGCCAAAATATTTTCTTTGTCGAGTAATACAAGACAGGGTGACACAAGCTTGCTTCTCCCTTCTGCACAGCAAATTGTGGTCTTGCATTTAATTGTACAGTCATAGGGCTTCTGGGGGAAAACTCTTCCAAGCCTGTAAAGCTTCCAGTAACTCAGGTGTTTTCTGTTTCTGTGTTGTGACAAGACCAGATGGTCACAGTGCATGCTTCCTGTCTGTCCTTCAGACACTTGTGCTAGAGTAGCCAAAACCCTGACAGCTTGGGAGTTTGCCTTAGAGGAAGTCTCTCCCTCACGCACTTTGGAGCAGGGTCCTCACGTCTGGGATGGCCAACTCATCCCCTTGGCTCTTCTGGACAAGGCCATCCACAGGCAAAATCAGGAGAGCACATGCATGGGATGGGTGAGTGGAACCTACTTGTGAGAACCTAAGGAACCTCTATTTGTCCTCTCTTTGGTGAGTGTTTAATTGCATCTGTGCAGTACAATAATGCCAAAAGGAGGAACTGAGATATCACCAAGACTGTTCTTTTTGTTTCAGGAAAAGGACTTGCAGTTGAACATTTCATATTAGGTTTTAACATATGGCCATTATCAGAAAAAGAAAAAAAAAAATGCAACTGATGAAAAACTGACAGCGGGTCCCCTTACAGATAGCTCTCTGAGTTTTCTTTCTAACTCCCTAGAAATATTGTATCCCATTGCAGTAAATAATAAATTTTCTGTGTTCTAGGGGGCACATTGTCAAATTCTGCATGTTCTTTATCTTTCTCATTTTTCTACCAGACTAGTTGCTACTACTTCTCAAGACACTGGTTTCAAAATACCTGATTATCATACGCAGCTCTAAGCAGATGTTTCTAGCTTCTGAACAGAGGTATTTTCTGCTCTTTGAACTAGGATTTCACTGAAAATTAGGCAAATAGTTTTCACAGTTCTTGTGAAATGAGAAATTCTTGTGTTTAAGTGAGTTGTTTTCTGTTTTGGTAGAACATTTATAAGCAGCCAAGCCCTATCTGACATGGATAAGTTTTCAAAGATAGCATGTTAGTGCATTACTGAAGGAGAGCACGGCCCAGTTTGGTTTGGGACTGTCTGGGATGAAGCACACGCAAAGAACTGAGAGCTGGGCCGCTGGAAACCAGCTCAGGTTTGGCATTTCATGGTGCCAGTGTCCTTCAGTCCTGCCTTGCATTGGAGTCCAGCCAGGTGTAAAAGAAACCCCATTTCATTTTTATTTTATGTTTTATGTATGCACGGAATTTGGCATACTGTGGTTTTACAATTGTGCTAAGTTGATGTTAAATGTAACGTGAGCTCTCAGTGTTTGTGTATAATGCACTGAAGCTTCTCAAGGTGACAATTACCAGCATGCTTCTTGTGCAGCATTCAAATTGAAAATCCCGGATCCTGCAAGATAAGTTTGTGTACAATTTTGTTTTTCTAGTTGTTGCAAAACAGCATAATAGCTACATTTAGCTTATGTCTTGTCATGTTTTCTGCTATCCCAGATATCTTTCACTGGTAAAAGCTTGTTTTCTGAAAGTCAGTCTTCCGTTTATCTGAAAATGAGTAATTGTTTTCCGAAGATTAATCCCACAGATCTTCATATTCAGTAAAGTTACTTCTGACCTCTAGTTTCATGAGCTTTTGTCAGTAAAAAACCTGAAAACCTTACAGAACTTGAAAATTTTGCAGAAGCCACGAGAATAGATTTTAATAATGAAAGATGGTACAATTATGCAGAATTATGTAGCCTCTGTTTTTTAGGTGACAGATGTTTTAAATTCTGTTCAGCTTCTCTCCCCTTCAAATGCTAGAACTGAACTAAACATTATATTATTAAAATAAAAATCGTATTTTTTTAAATCACACTTTTCAGATGATCCTACTTTAGAAGAACTAGTCTCTGTAACTGTGACTGCAATAGTCTGAATTCTCAGAGAACACATCACCTGTGCCCAATTAGGGCTGGTCCCAACTGCCCTTTTATTAGTCCCCAATTCTGCTCATGCGCAGTTGGGACCAGCCCTAACTGGGCACAGGTGGGCTGAACAGGAGCTCATGCCTTCCTCCTCCTGACTGGCAACACCCGGTTGTGTTCACCTGGTTGCCTCTACACACCAGGACTGCTTAAAATCTGAACCTCTGCCTTCACATTGTGCATGTATGTAAAAATGCTAAAATAATGGCTGCGTGTGACATCATACTAATGCTGGAGCACTGAAGTGACATCACCGACCTGAAGCTTTGTGGTACTGCTGCAGTCACGGCAGAGGCACAACAGGTAACAGGCACGGGGCAGTCCCAGTGCACCACAGACATTTCACATCCATACTGCGCTGTTAGGATGATTATAGACATGCTAGAGCATCATTTCTTACCCTTTAAAATTTTAATTGCGTGACATAATATTCATGTCAGTGTTACGGATTAGAAGATTTCACTCAAATTTCCTTGTTTTTGTTCCTCTGTAAAACAGAGTAAAAAAACCAGGTAGGAATGTATTTTTATATGAAGCAGTTGTATTGCATGTCAGTTCTGGTTTGTTTTGTTGTGGGTTTTTTTGTTTGTTGGTTTTTTTGGTGTTTTTTTTTACTTCAAGAAGTTTAGAGAATATTATGGTGATTTTTTTTCCCCCTGTGTATCAATTTAGCTTTTTTTTTTAAAGAAAAAAACTCACAGCAAAGTATGTTATCAGCATTTACATATGTAATTACGTGTAATGAAGGCCTAAGGTATATTTACATTTTGCAATTTTATTTAGAAATTAGAATTAGCAGTGGTGTATGTAAATCTTTTTCATATTTATTAACATTAATTTTTGAAAGCTTTAAAAATGCTTATAATTGAAAAAATCCTATCAGAATGCACTTCTTTGTTTTAATGGTGGTGTAAGTTTCATTGGTACAAGTTCTAGAATATCTCTATAACTAATATTTGAACTATACTCATGCAATATGATTTAAGATGGCACCAGCCATTTGTTTTCAAGTGCTTGCAAAGATGAAATACCTCTACAGCCAACGTGTACAATGTCCTCTGCCTCCAAGTGTGTCATCTGACTTACAGGATCCTGCAGCAAATGTGCTTCTACCCTCTGTTTTGGGATTTCTTTTTTCTTTGAAATTATTTGAATTTTTGGCTGAATTGCAGTAAATTTTTATTCAGAAGTCATTATAAGGCTTTATTTTTGTGTTTTTCAATATAAAACTTTTAGTGTGCAGAAACTTACTTGGAGCAAGACATAGGATTGAGAGCTAGAAGTGCACTGAAATATAGTACTAAGGAGTTGGTAAGAAGAGATGAAAAATATGTTTTTCCTGTGGTTTAATTTATATTGCAAGTTTGACACCAGTAAACTGAAGCTGTAATTGTACAGAACCATGAATGACCCATCAGAGTTCCAGCAGGTGCTGCCCCAACTCCTGGGGCCACCTATGCTGTGTATTGGCTCTACCTTACCCCCTCTGGGAACAGAGAGCATCCCCTCTTGCCAAAGAGTTGTTTTTCTTTTTTCTTTTGACTACACAAAATGAAACTCGATTTCCACATGCAGTTGCAAAAAGCAGTCATACCTTTTGTATGAGATTTTGAAACCTTCCTGAAAATGTAAACCAGAACTGTGTATCTGTTAGAGCTCCACAGGACAGGATAAAAAATTCCTAGCGAAAGGTCACCCTTCTTGATTAAATTACACAGATGTTGGAAGGCGAATTGTAGAAGCCACTTGTGTTGTGTGGAACCCAATTATTGGTGTCGCTCTTTAAATCCTGTAGGATTTTCCACGGAGTTTGTTGTTTGGTGCAAAGGGCCCAGTTGTTCTTCACCCTGAGCACCAGGGCTGCTCTCACCCCACGCTCTGGTCCCCGTTAATGACTGAGTTTTCACGTTTCTTGCATCTGTCCCAAGGGAGGAGCTCGTGGGAACGCCAGGGGAGGTCATTCTCAGCCACAGGCTCCTGCCTCGCCATCTCGCGCCTGCCAGAAATCTGTCTGAGCCTGAATCTGGCAAAGTTTAGGAAACGGTGTTAAATGCCCCTCTTTGTTCAAGGCTTCCACTAACGGCAGGCACAGGAATTTCACTTGGCAATCCGTATCCTGGCTACCCTTTTCAGGGCACTTCTATAGCTGTTTCAATAGCTAGGAGGGGCACGGAGCAGTGTTTCTGGTGATTACAGGTGCATTATGCAGAATGCATCCAGGTACTGTGACAATCCTCCTTGATCATTGAAATATATCTGTGTATATATATGATACTAGTTGACTGCTTTCTAATGCTAATTAAAAAGGAGAGACTTCAATTTATATAATTTTTTAAAAGCATTAAGCCTGAAAAACATGCAGAGGAGTAAGATCTGTGTGTAGGAGCAGTTTATAGACTCTATCATGATGTGTTTTGTTTTATTACCCTGGGGGTGTAACACATCCAAAGTAAGGGGCAAGGGGCAGGCGTTTTTGGAAAAAAAAAAAAAGTACATTCTTTAGCCTTAGGAACAAATTTGAGAAATGGGCATTTCGTGCCAATTCTCCTTTGTTTTTCTTTGTAGAATACACTCTGGATTGCAATGCTGACTTCTGTAGCCAAAATGTGTAAAAGCTTTTGCACAGGACAGATTTTCCTATGGGTAAAAGCCTGGTACTGTTTTGACACTGAACAATAGCAGTGAGGGTGACAGAGCCTGCCTTGTGCATTAGTTAATCCAGTTGCCAGGACTGCTGGTTTAGCCCTTTTCAGAAGTGAGCTGGTGTCTATCTCAGCAGGCAGAAGAGCATTGTCTGTAGGAAACTCACGACAGTGCAGAAATGCATTGGGGTTTAGGCATCAAAACAAGGCCTCATGGAGGAGAGCTGGCATGTGTCTTTTCCAAATTCTGATTAATTTCATCAACTATATTATTATTTGCTTGTGTTTCACAACTGGTGGGCACTGTTACATGTTCACCTGGACAAAGCTTTCAAGTAAAAAGCTGCTGCTGATTTTAATGCAAGAGTTCCTTTTTGCATATTGCTGTTGTTTGCTTGCTCTGCTGTGACTTAGGTGTATTTAAAGGTCCTTAAGCATGAGCAGCGTTTCTTGCTGTTGCTCTGCACGTGTGTCAGGACAAGGCCCTCTGACTAAACAACACGAGAATGGAAAGAGCACCTTAGTTCCTTCCTATCAACCCCCAGCACGTCTATCCATAGCAACGGGGTAATTCCTTACAGCTCTTTGGGCAGAACCAGATCCTGAAGAGAGAGGTGGAGAAAGAGAGGAAGGAGGAGGAGTGATAAGTAGATCTGGTGTATTTAAAGTCACACAATTAAAACATTTCATCACTACATATTTAATCCTTAGATCTGAGATGGACCCTGGGGAAAGAGTTGTGCATCTAGATCTAATAGTGCAAATGCATCCTTGCTTTAATTGTCAAAAAACAATTTCATAATTTCTGTTTTAGGGAGTCTGCAGTTATACATGCACCTAGAAACCTTTTATTTGACTGAACTTTCTATGTGTGACAATGCAATTGTCCTAATGTGTATGTTCTTATCCTGTTAAATTTCTTATCTTGTCTTTAGGATCTCAGTCTAAAGGATTTTTCTCTTACCATACTTAGGGCTTAATTTTGCTTTGAAGTATCAAGCTCTGTGCTCTTTTTGTTTCATACCCTGTCATTTGGAGTCAGACAACAATAATTCTGGAATTGGAATGTGCTTTCTGTTATCTTGGCTGATTTTGATGGATTGTCATGCGTCGGTTTGACTTTGCAGGGGTTGAATATAGCATTAAAATGTTTTGAGCAGTTAGCTGAACAAACATGCCATGGAAACTAGAGAGAAAGGTCACTGGTACAATGTTTGGTGAACAAAGCTTTGCAGGTTGTTGGTTTTGTTTTTTTTATTTTTTTTTAACTTGAGAAAAGCTTTGAAATAGTGTATTGTAGGGCAGTTTGCAGATGACTGAATTATGTACTGTACACATGGTTAACGATTTATGGGGCCATGAGTTATTTAATCATGTAATGCATATACTTGGTATGACAAGCAAGCAGATGAAAACTCTGAATGGAAAAAATTGTTCAACCTCTGAATGGCATGCATTATTTGCTGTTATCAGAAAGTAATATGACCTCTTCCAGCCAAAAGTTGTCATTTCCAGTGCCTGTTGTCTCATCTGAAAACATTGATTAAGCAATTAAGCAAAAATGTGTAATAAATAGTGTCTTTATTTGGGGTGTGTTAAACAAGTGCAAGACAAAACGGAGTGATCTCAGGTCTCTGGCATTAGGCTCTTGTGTTGTCATTGTAAATTTTGTTGCTTTGCAGAAAGGGCACAGCCTGGAACAACGCTTGGTTTTAATACCTGCTGGAAATGAAATGTGTTCTTGCTGTAGAAGAGATTTTAATCCTAATGAGTAGGAGGTGGTAGATAGCTGTCATGATGTGTTGCAGCGTAGGATTTTAAAGGTAGGGATAACCAAGGAAAAACATTGTACTGTTCACACCAGAGAGCATTTTCATGGTGCTGGCACAGCACCTGACACACTGGGGCTCTAATTCTGGATTGGGATTTGTTGATTACATAAAAATAAAAGAACAAAGAGAATGATGAGGTAGGAAAATAAAGGATACAGATTAGAGGGGAAGACAGGCAAGGTGTATGTGGGGGAAGCAAAATGCCTCAGAAAATAGATGTGATGAGGAAGTTTGAATTTATGGCGGAAGAAAAGCCTTCAAAACTGTGGGACAGAAAGTGGGGAGCTGTGGGCTGATGACGCTCAGAAGCCAGGGATGTAACTCAGCACTCAGCCTTCTGCAAACCATACCAATACGAGTGACAGGTTTTAGGTGCAAGCAGTGCAGCCAGAGCATCGCTGAGCACTTGTGCTCATCTAGAGGGCTAGGAAGCTGCACTGAAGTGCCTGGCTGTCACACAGCAGTGAGGATGTGCATCTCCTTGAGGAACAGTGACAGTGCCCTGCTGGGTGATGGAGCAATGCAGACAAGCGTGGAGCCTTCTCCATGCTGCAGCATCCCCCCAGCTCAGCAGAGCTGCCTGGGCCCCTCTCTGCTCCCCACACCTCTCTGTGAGCAGCTCTGGCTCATGATGATCCTTTCAGGTCAGATTTTTCTCTGAAAGCAGGAGCACCCTTTGGGAAGAGAGGGAGGTGCCCCAACCTGACAGAATGGAATTGCTTCTGGAGCTGCTAGAGTCACTTCAGAGTCTTCATAGAAGGTGGCTGGTTGGGTGGTTGGTTTTTTTAACTCTTGAGAGCGCATTCAGCTTTGAAATTTTCTCTGTATATGAAGATGAACAAGTCTTTATTCATATTTCTGGCATCTGACTTCAAGAAAGAACCCTAAGATCTTCTAGTTTCAAACTGTACTTTTGTGAATACTGGAAACTCAAATATTCCACAGCAATTTTAGTGTCCTCCAAACCCCTCAAAATACTGCAGCTAGGTCTATACAACTGGCTTCAGAAAGACATGTAAAAATGCAAATGTTTGTCTTCTTGAATAGAAGTGAAAAATACCAAGCATTTCTAAAGGAGAAACAGAACAGTATGTTCTACTTTCCTTATGTATTTTATAAAAAATGCATATATAAAAAAATGAATATAAATTATTTTAGGAGCAATTGTTTCATAAAAGAAACATGAGTTTGCTTTGGCAAAGATGCCTATGATTTATGGTTCATTCTGTAAACTCAGCCAAACAATTTCCTTCTCCTTTATGATTGGAGAGCAGAGCTGTCGGGGGGCAGGGAGCTACAGGATGGCATCTGCTCTTAGAGCAACAGGATTATGTTTATTCATGATTAGTTTATGCAGAAAATGCATTAAAGAGTTTATTTGAATTTTTGATAAATTTGCCTTGTAGAAAAGAAATATTTTTCTTAATGGGACCTTGTAGGAAAAATCCCAGTAATGGCGAATGCAAAATGCGAAATAATCTGAATTTCAAGAGCCTTTTTTTCACAACCACTAAAGCTCAAAGTAGAGGCCACTGTCTTTGCACTTTTTAATACAATTTTTGGCTTTTCTTCTCCCCTTTGATTCCATATGCATATTCCATGGTAGTACAGTACTGGTTTAACATGTAGCTTCTTCGTGTATCTTTACTGAAAGCATGAGATAAGTTTATCAGTCCAGTGCTCAGTAGCCTGCCTTCCCTGCTTGCTTTTTAGTATTGAATGAGGTTTTATAAAATGCCACCAATTATGCCAGTTTTCCATATTTTTGACTCTATGTAAATTTTTGCAGAGAGGTATGGAGAACAAATGAAAGCTTGACACTTGTATCTCCTGAGATGTTTGGGTTTTTTTTGTTTTGTCTTTTTTTAAGCAGCTTGATTCTCCTTACAGTGTCACCAAAAGCTTAACAGATGATGTTTTTAGGATCAGAGACAGAAGATTGAAATGTTGCTAATGTCTGCAGCACTTAGGTCATAGAATTCTGTAAAGAAATGTGCCATGATTGATCTGATTAATCTTTTAGATGGGTGACGAGAGAGAAAGAAACTTCTTCCCCATATTAAATTTTTATATTTATATAACTGCTTTTTAGACAGTGAGACCTTGTGATATTCTGATGTGGGCGACTTGTACTTGGCAAATACAGCTGAATCGAGTTCTCTTCCCTTCTGATGCAGAGTTTGGTAATTGGCCTGGCAGTAACAGAAATGTCTTTTTTTACAATTATCTCCCATGAGCAGAGTCCTCTGGGATTCTTTGGGAAATGTAAAGCAATATGGCAGGCAGACATGCTGTTACTGCGTGGAAGCTGTCTGCTTGCTGCAAGGAGGTCCTCAGCCATTACTCAAATTGAGGGTTTGTTGCCAAAAAGCTTCAGGTTACATCTCATCATTCTGAAGATTAACTGTAACTGTGGATGAATGTGGACACTGCAGCTGAGCTGGGGCAAGTTTCCTTTCACTGGCAGTCACCCTCCCATCATGATCTGCAGCAGACATGTTCATCAGCTTTCATTCTCTAAGGAAGCAACAAGCCTTGGTGCTTGTGCTGAAGGCTTCCAGTCCCACTTTAGCTTCTCCCTCCTGTACCGAGGCAGGAGGGCACGCATCATCTCCTGCTAGTGCCACAGCTGTGGTACAATTGTTACAGAAATTCTGGCCTCTTTTTGCAACTCGGATGAGTGACTACATGATCAGGTCTGTGGGGTGGAAGTGGGTCTTCCCAGCCCTGACTTTTAGCTTCAAAAGGTTCAGTACTTCATGAGTGGAGATAAAGATGCTTTTCTGTTCACATGTATTTTAAGTTCTTACTCTTTCTGGACAGATATCTGAAAGCAATGTTAAAGTGTGTATGTAGATATACATGCATACAATCCATTATTTCTTTAATAAGACCATGGAGCGTTAGCAAGGATGTCAAAATGCCAACATAGTGCCCTGCAACCAAGGAGCAGAACTGGACAGACATTATGTAGTTAATACAGTTTTATTCTGGAAATATACTTAAAATAAATACTTTCTGTCATTGTCTAAACTAGTGAAAGAGCAGTAATTGAATGTTACCAAAATTTAGAAAATTCAAAATATTTCATCATGTCTATTTGGGTTTTTCTCATCAGGAACCTGCTAAGTGAGCACCCAACATACATAAATAGTAGGCTTCCATATGGCTTTAGTTCCAACTTTGTGTTATTCTTTCAGTGCCTGGAATGCCACATGGAACTTAATATAATTAATTGCAATGTGTTACTTAAGTTGGAATAAATAATTTCCTAAATACACACTCTGTCATGCTGGCCACTGATAAGGAATTTTGTTTGAAACTCTGCTCTCGGCTTCTGAAAATCAGCTTTAGCTAAATTGTCACAGTCATTACACGTTGTAAAGCCTCTATATTTCACACTTCATTTTCTATCCAAATGGATGACAGCCTACTTCAAAGGGAAAGAAGTACACCTGTGGTCAGAGTGTTCACCTGAACTGCATGCTCTTCCTGGATCCCACGTCTAGCAGTTGCACACTTATTGAATTCCTGCAGGTTTGCAATTTAATTGCTCCAAAATCAAAGGATGTCCAGTTGAACTGTACACCTTTACAGCATGGTCAGAGATGGTGGATAATTTTTGATGCTCCACCTTTCCTGACATTTCGCTGTTGCACAAAAATGGAAAAGATGTTTCAATGAGATTACCAAGCTAGAAATGTTATCCCCAAGTGTTCGAAAATTGTGAACGTGAAACTCACGTGGAACAGAGACAGTTTTAGGGCCCTCCTTGTGTGTCTGACAGAGGCTGCAGTACCAGAGGTGAACATAAGATGCTATTTTGTACCCTGTCATTGCTGGTAGTATCAACCCAAGCACCCTGTGATTAGTCCCAGTGTCTGGTAGGACTTTGTTGTGGAATACAACTTGGTAAACACACAATTTCAAACTCCAGTGGCAGGTTCTACATGACACTCAGCTGTGCCTTTTCTGTGTACAGTCCAGGACTTGTGGTGATGTTCCTTGTTATGCACAGCTCTGAGGAAGGAACATGTCTCTGGCTATTTCCAGAGTACTTCTGGGTACCTTTCTTTTCTTTTTCCTTTTTTTTTCCTTTTTTCTGTCTTTTTTTCCTTTTTTCCTTTCAAAGATTCCATTTAAATTTTTGAAAAATGAATTTTTTTAAATATCACTCATTTACAGATAAAAGATGTTGATCTGAAGAATACATATTTTCTGTTCAGATTTATAGTCCCTTCTCCCTTTACTCCTTGTTCAGGCTATTCAATCAAAACCTGAGTTACACAGTAGCACATGCTGGACTTTTTTGTAAAGCGTTGTTTGTACCCTTCATCCTTTTCCAGTTGTAGCTGTGACACTTGGTATAGCTTCCATAAATCTAACAAACCATGGGGTGTGGGAAGTGCATTACATAAAGTTACCCTCTCATCTGCCTCTCCCTTTCTGTTAGCTGCCCACTTCCCAGGTATCTGATCCTGGCTTGGCACGGTATCATTCTTCTGTAGCAGGTGTCAGTGGGGAGTTTTTTATATTTCAGCATCCCTTGACCTTTCTTCTGGGTGCACGTACGGTGTGTTAATGATGAACAATGTCCACACATCAGCACTAATTCAAACTTGAGCTCTTCCAGAGTTTGAAATATGCATGGATAAAGTCTGTGCAGATGGTTCTGAATGTTAATATATAGAAGTCACAGTAAAACAAAGTTAACTTTTAAAATTCTGTAATAAATCACAAAAAGCTGAATATGATTCTCTGGATATCTTAATTAGATGAATTTCTTTCACTTAATCAGATATTCAAAGTCAAAAGGACAAAAGACATTGTCTGTCTTAGACACTAAGACCTGAATAAAGTCTCAGTGGTCAGAAGAGTTGATCAAATTACTAGCTGTTACTGCTGTTTTTATTTGATTTTATTGGATATTTTTTTTTTTTTTAAATCAGTCACTATAAAGGTTATTGCCAACAGCTTTATTTCTGGGTTTCTTGCTGCCATCCAAGGATTTGGCATCACGTACATCCCCACACAAATATCCAAGGAGTGGTTGGTTTGCAAGGTGAACTTCAAAGATGGAAAATAGCAGAATCAATATTATCCACATAACACGGAGAGGTTCACCATGCCTGCTGTGTGGCACTCGGAGCCCAGGCCTGTGGATGCCCAAGCTTTCAGATTTGAGCAGCCAGACTCCCAGGGACCCCCAGTTGGCACATGCAGATGGCACTTTCAAGAAACTTCATGTATGGCTAACTCAGGATTTTTTTTATGAGGAAATGAATAAATGTCTGTCTGTTTCGGGGTTATCTCTATGCTGATTTCCTGTTTCTCCTCCAAATATACAAAATACTCTACTTGGTTTTAAAAAAGTGGTTATGCTGTCACACAGCTCTGACATTTTTGCTGAAGGTTATGTGTTTGGTTTGTTGTGGTGGTTTTTTGAAGATTTTTGGGTTGGTTTGTTTGGCTTGTTTTGTTTTAATGAAGCCAGAAGTAAAGCTGGAGCATGGAAACACAAGCTGCAGATATAAACTAAGTTTTTATAGAGCAGGAGAGGGAGAGAGAGACAGAGAGCAAGGATTTACAATGGTAAAGTATTAGGCAGGATTGACTCTAGGTGTCACTGTGAGCTGTGACTACAATTCTCCATCTCCATTTCCAGTTCTATTCTGTGACCCCCACTTCCCAGCCTTCTTCTCTTTTCCCCCACATCTCCTTCTCTCTCTCACTCTCTCTCTCACACGTGTGCGTGCAGAGTATGACAAGTAGTAGCTGCAAGCAAAGAAATTACTGTGACCATTAGAGAACACGGCATTGATACAAGTTAACAGTTAATAAAAATACTGGTTATCTGAACAGTTATGCTTTGTGGGATCTCACTTATATGAAACTATGGAAAGCAAATTATCAAAAAAAAAAAAAGCTAAGCTTGCTTTTGTCCATTTCTTTATGGCTACAGGTAAGAGCAAAAGGTAAACACCAGCAGACAAGATGCTCTTCCAGTCTTGTCTATCTGGATTGTGCAGAGGCAGAAGTAAATCATCTGAGGGATTACAGGCTTGGTTACAGGAATGAGGGTTTTGTGACAAATTTTGAAACTGTGCCCACCTGTACAGCTACCTGTAAAAACAACCTCCATCAATATTTTCTCTTCTCTCATACTAAGTTGATGTCTCAATTTATAATTTAGAATACATTCCTCTAAGATCCACTTAGAGAATACTAACTAATGACATGCAGCAGCATCATTAAACACTTTAGTGCCTCAGGGTAAGAGACTACAGTGCGTCCTGAGAAGTAGCACTTCAAGGCTGTATGAACGTATTCTGTCACCTTGCAATCTTTTATAGCCCAGCCCTGGGAATGTGCAGGAAGATAACGTGCAGCAGAACAGAACAGAGTCACACTCTCCTTAATGTGATGAATTATCAAGATGCTGTACGTTTCCTGATTAAGTCCCAAACAGATGAACTTTTGTAAATGAGCAAATTTAAATGCCTTCTTATCACACAGGCAGAACACTGTGTTCATGGTGTTAGTAAGAGTTGGATGGTGATGTTAAGTGACTTTGTGCAGTGATCAGTACTTCAACCCTAATGAGTAAAAGTAGTAAGAGCCTTAGGTTTAAATCAACAGAAAAATAGATCATCTAATATTTTAGTTCAGCCCCCTGCCAACCCTAAATTGTTCCTTGCTGCAGACATTCTAATTTTTTCCTGTATCACTTTGAATTTCGTAAGCAACCGCTCACATGATTTCATGTTTTTTTGAGTTTGCTTTTTTTAACTGGAATTTAGTAGGATTCTCCTGAAGAACAAGGGCAATTTCTAAAGCTGCTTTATAGAACTCAATTTCTTTTTTGACTCAGGCTCCTCTGACAGTGGTAAATCTCAAATTTTTCTATCACCTTGTGGGAAAAAGGAAGGCAATCTGCAAAGTACAAATTCTGCTGGCATATCTTACTTGTTGCTGTGTGCAACTTCTAAACAGCTTCTCCTTGGTTTTCATCCTTGCCTGATGGCTGCATCATGTACTGTGTCTTCAATATGGTGATGACTCTGAGATGCACCCTGTCACTAATCTAGTCACTTGTGGCTGCTGTGATTATCCACTGTCTCTATCAAATTACTCTTGGACAATGTCATCATTGCAGTCTCACCTCTGAATGGAACAACCCTTTTTTAAAAATCGGGATTAAGCAGTGAGATCTGATGACACTTCACACAAATACAGTTGCTTGAAAACATAACTGTCCTTTCAATCACAGTAAGTGACAGTGTGCACAGTGTGCACTCTGACGATGCCATTGCTGCCTTTGATGCCTGCACTGACATGCTTTTAAGATAAATAGTTCACAAAAAAATTCTTTACAGTAGCAAGCTACTCTGTACAATTCTTTTCCCCCCTCTTTTTTCTTTTTAAAGAAAACTATAACAAGCATTAAACTGGAGAAGAGCTAAGTAGCTGTTTCTTAAGATGAGGATTTTTTTTAATGGGGATGGGCTTAAATTCTTGTATATTTAGAGCAAAGGAGTAGGTGTGAGGAAATAAATCTAAGCTCCTTGCTCCCACCTCTATGCCCAGTTTCTCTCTCACGGATATTAGAGGCTTGAGTGGGAGTTTGGGATTTTTTAGTATGTGGGAGCTATGGGCAGAAGAAACCTGCAGAGCTGAGAACACCATGAGACTGAATCTCTGATTTCTTGTGTTGTCCTGTGGGTTATGAAATGAGGCAGATGAGCATCAAGAACTGGGCGACAGGGAGGAAACAGCAGCACTCAACTGTGCTGGGGCCTTGGAGAGGTTTTCCTTTGACTATGGAGCTTCCCCTTGGCTGAAGCATGGCAGGGGCTGGATGCCATGGGCTCCAGCTGGGGTGCCCAGTGGCAGGAGGCAGGTGAGGAGCAGGTGTAGAGCACTGAGAGGCACTGGGGCTTGGTCAGATTATGATGCAGACTGGTCAAGGGGTGAGAGGCACTGGAACTCAGCCCTAGGACTTGTCTGGGGAGCACCAGCACACAAGGTCTGGTATGGGGATCTAGAGGAGAGAAAATAAGGTAACTTCTAGATTCAAAGTCATGGTCCCAAGTTACAGCAGTTTCTCACACAGTGCCCATGTCATGTAGTAAGAAGGCCTGAGGTCACTCCAGTTCCACCAGTAGTCTGACTGGTATTGCACTGGAGCGGAGCTGGCTCTGAGCTGGGGCAGGTGCCAAAGGCTTGGACAGTGTTTGCTCTGCCTGGACTGAATGCTCACTGCCAGGCTGGGAGACAGAAGAAAGATCCCTTCCAAGAGCTTCAAGTCCTAAAGTTCTAGGGAAGAGCTGTCATGTATTGTAGGAGAGATGTAAAGGTGCAGAGGATACTTTTCTGCTGAGCTGCTGAAGTGCTGTATGGCTTCTGTAGCTCGTATTTGCTCATCTTGCAGTAGTTTAGGGATGAGCAATGTTTCCAGCAGAGGAAATGGAGAAAGAATCTTACTGGAAAATCTTCTTAATCATAGAAAAAAATTTGCAGGTTTTTTGTTTTGTTTTTTTTTCCCCCCGTTACATTTTCTGGTGCTGATGCATGTAATGCAGCATTTAAATTCTCTTCATTTCAGATGATTCACTGAAGGTCAGGTCTCTTGAAGTAATACTTTCTTCCTTATCTGCACCTAATCAATCATGTCATGTATAAAAAGTCCAAGCAATTGTATTGGTGCTTTAGTACAGTGTAACAATATTAGGTCAATCCAAATAAACTAATCACAGATTAAAAATTATTTTTAAAGTGATACTGCAAAAAAATTAGACACAAGCTACCAAATCACAGAGATAAAATAATGCTCATAGGTCATTACAATGGAGATAGTTGCAGGGTTTTTTCTTCTTCTAGGATATTTAACTGTCTGGCTTCTAATATTTCTTTAAATGTTTGCTTTTGCCTGGCAGGAATGTGATAAAATTATGCAAAGCTATGATTCACATAGAACAAATACAGATTGCAAACTATATAATGTTATCCCAGCCTGCTGTTTATAAAGCAATGAATATGCCTGCTAACTGTGTGCTGATGACTTTTTGCAGTCAGGTTTATGTTTGCATGAATGACCTTTACTTTTTCTAATTATTATTTTACACAAGCAAATAATTTACCTTTATAATCATAAGCAATCATCAAAAAAGACCCTTGGCAGGTGCTGGCATATTTTACTGTTCACATCATTCAGTAAATGGACTTCTTCTCGTTTAGGTATGGTTTCTAGGTCTTATATGTGGCTGTGCACAGAAATAAAGTCAATTAAACTTAAGGCAAATTATCTCTTGTTTATACATGAGTTTCATAAAATCACAGGCTGTCCTAGCTGCTGATATAGGCCTTTTGTGTAAATGGCCTAATGGTTCTCACACAGCCTCTACAAAAGAGTGACTGAGAGAAATTGGACTCTTCTCACCAGGGCAAACAGTTGTCAGCCGACTGCACTCTTAGCTCTTGGAGAAAATGGGACAGGTTCTCAGTGCACCCAGAAGGGTGCTGTAACCCAAGTGGTCAGTTTGCTCAGCCACAGCCAGTTAAGCAGAAGCATGTGAAGACTTTCTTAGTTTCTTAACTGTTTGAGTTTTTGAGTGTCTTAAGTGTGACACTCTTGTTTTAAAGCTCTCACAGTAGAAAGGCAGTGACTGAATTGCTGACAACAGAGCATGCAATCTTACTCAAGAACTGTAGTGTTAGTCTGGAGGCAACATGGGGTAGTCCAGAGACAGCTGAGCTGCACTTTGGTGATTCATCTCTTTCTGATCCAGCTGCTTAATTCACAAACAGGTGTCCAAGACTGCTGTTTGTGAATGAAAGCCACTACAGCTGCAGACTGAGCAAGTCTAGTGACTTTTCATGTGATGCTATAATGGCAAGAATGTGCATGTTACTGTCACAACTTGGGAGTCCCTGATCTTTGGAACTGAGAAGAGACTCATGAGAGTTGGGAAAAAGAAACCTGACAGAGGGTGCCCTTCATTTGGCAGTGTTTCCCCTCTCTGAGCAGTTGCACAGATACTGACTGCTAGCTGAGGGACTGATTCTGCTATCTGTGTTACAGAATTTTTTACATTTCTGTTTCCATCTCAGGAACACAGTATTTTTTCCACCGAAATCATAGAAATGCAAAAGGACCCATTCTTCCTGCAGAATCTGCTTCTGCTCTGCTTTTATATGTAAGGATGAATGTAACAGCCATGTGACATGTTGACAAGAGTAATTATACCCAGGGGGTTAGTAATTTATGTTGGGTAGCAGGTGGTATCATTTCCTGGTTAGTCCTTACCCTAACTTGTTATCTATGGCCATCAGTAGCTACAGTGACACCTACACAGGAGACTGTGGAGCTTGCAGCAGGAGCCAGAGCTGCTCCATCTGACTGTAGGTCAAAGGAATTCCTATTGTCCTTCAGACTGTAACATAACCTTTGGCAGCACAGTGAGCAGGGCAAGCCATGACTCATCACACTGACTTTCCCCTCTTGTTCATGATGTTTTTGAAGGTTATGCTCCATAGAGAATGTGTTGCCACTTACATTCAACCATCATCATTATGCCACTGACTCAGTGACATACAGTGTGCCACCTAAACAGCTGCTGTCCCCAAGGAAGTATGTTTTACTACAGTATTTCTTTGGTTTGGCAAGCAACTTCATTGCTTGTATATGAGATGAGCACCCCATTGTTTTTGGAGCTATAGACACACATAATTAGGAACAGTCTTCCTCTGACAAGCTTTTGCCCTTAAAAGAAGAGAAAAAAGAGGAAAATGTTGCTTTCATTTTGCAAAGGGAAGATGAATGAGATGAAGAGAGGAGGCTAAATTGGCAAGGAAGGCCACATGAGGAATCTGTGACAAAGCGAAGAGCCAAATACGGTAGCTTTAATAACACACTCACTGTATTTTACATCTTTTGTTTTTTTAAATTCCTTCTTAGTGGAAGAAATAACGGAATCTGATTTGTTCAGCTTGGCAAAATAAAACCCATAAAGATTTTAGTGACTAAAATCATGGAAGCACAAAAAACCCCCAAATAATAGCAGTGAGTGTGAGCAAATGTAGACCCAAATTTGACGACTACTTAGCCACTAGAGTAGCACTTTCTTGAATGTTTTACCCCAAGATTGTTTTGCATGAGAAGGTGGTCAGGGCAAGCAGACAATTTGGAATGTTACTGAGTGGTTATAGGAGTTTGCTGCTGCTGGAACCTAAACTCAGCATCCCAAGAGAGAACATTCATTTCTGCATTCTAGTGCAATAAGCAGTTTTAGCTTAATCTAAGGAATCCGTAATATTCCAGGACTTTGTATTTTCCTAGAGTCTCTTTTTGTGGACTGAAAAACGATCTTGAATTTTAATGTTAATTTAAGAGTTTTCAAGCTGATTTCTCCCTTCTGAGGTTCTCCAATTTGCACACAGTAGCTGAATGAGCCATTTGGCTTTGTCTCATATTCTGCTCTAGTTTTCACATAAGGAGTTCTAAATTCTGTACCAGGCAGCCTGAGTACTTACTGATAGTACAGTTCCCCACAGGGACTTCTTGTACCCCATCTAGCTGAATTCAGCTGCAATCCATTTTTCAGTTTACATTTTTTAAAATTTGATAACACCCGAGGGAATTAGTTACCTAATTCTTATTGAATTACAATGTAGAGTTGGATGAATAATTTCCAAAGACTTGCTGAAAATCAGATTGTTATTCTACTGCTATTATTCGTGGTTTTGAGCTAAAAATCTACTAGAAGGAAGTTCCTGGACTCATGTTAATTACAAGAATATTTACTTACATAGTAATTTAGGTTGTAAAGTAAATTAAAACTGTATATTAAGAGGTTGGACACACTGGTTTACATAACAGCTACAGATCATATAAAAGCTGTAACTTCCATAGTACTGAACTTTAAATGTGGGAAGGGAAAGCTGTGACAAAGGAGGTGCTTTCAGTTTCAGTGCCTGATTCTGTAAATTGGTCAAGTAAAGGTGAACAGCATTTCCCATAGCACAGACTAATTTTCTGTCTGGCTTGCCCCCCATTAATGATTTCGTCAACATTATGGATGAGCACAGGAAGTGTGTATGTCAAGGGAATTATTCCTGTAGTAGGAAGGGAACAGATGCCTAAGCATATCCCTATTCTATTTCTGTGGATTTGCCAGTTCCAGGGTCAAAGCAGTGTTGCTAACTAAGGGGAATGGAACTGAAAAGGAAAGACAAAAGGAAGAGAGAAAATAAATAAGAAAGGGTTCAAAATGTAAGTCTTGTAAGATCTTTCTCATAGGTAACATTGTAAAAGAGTAAAACTGAGCTGGAGGGTTACATGCTACTTTTCTGTTCAATCAGTCCACTAGAAGAGATTTGATTTGCTTCCAAGCTCTGTAGAGACATCTGAGGAAGTGTTTTCCATGATGTGCAAGACATTCTGAAGGAATTAACATACTTTTGGGGAGCTATATTATGCAGCATTCTTCTCATTAGAAAGGAGACTCACAGAATTTGATGGTGTCTCAGTCTTTGATTTTTCTGGAGATTCTGGTATTTCACATCCCTTGGTGTTAAAATGGTCCTGGTGTCTTCAAGAGAGAATAAGACCATGGACAAATTACCATCATGTGCTAAGAAGCTTTGAGATAAAACCATGTTCCCTGAATGAGAGTTGCTAACAGAAACTGCAGCAGGATTGCTGCAACTCATGGCTTCTTTTTTTTTTTTTTTTTTTTTTTTTTTTTTTGAGTGATCACATCTTTACTTCATTTAGTTTACAAGTATTTAAAGAGGCCTATAGTAAACTGTTTACCATTTAAATCAGATTTTGTGACAGCACCTGATAGCATTTTTAAGGTGAAGCACGGTGACAATTTTGTTCTGGATTTGCAGAGGTTGCTCAATTATGCAACATCAGTGCAATTCTTCCAGCTGAGTCTGAGGTGTTTGCAGATGTAGGCTACTCATGGTCCCCCATCACCACGACAGAGCCTGGGGCACTGTGAAAGAGGACTCTCATTTCCAATAGAAATACTGCATTTGAGATGTGTTACCTCTGGTGATGCTCAGAAGGTTAGCTTACACACCTAACTTTCAGAGGGCTGGAGTTAGGCAAGAAGAATCCTGCACTGCCAGCTGACAGCAAAGACCCAGGGGTTGAGGACTTGGCAGCAATCACCACATGGGTCTATTTGCTGCATAAATCCTTACTGTATCTGTCCTTTTTTTGAAGAAAGCATATTATCCAGCCTCTACTTGGCTCATTAATAAATCCAAGTCCTCTATATCCTTGAATTTTTTTTTTGGTATCAGTCCTCCATTCTGCACAAAATGTTTTCCTCAGAGTAGAAGCTAATGATCATTGGGCCTAGGCTGACCAAGGATCAAAGCAGCAATTTTTTCCTTGACTGCAGAGAAAGGTGAATTTGGGGCCTGTTTGAGAACCTGGTTTTACATGCAGCTCAGGTTTAGATAGAAGAACCTTGTGTAGTGCAAGTCCTCTGTGAAATTAGGTGACTCTATGTTGAAACAGGCAATTTTTTGATTAAAAGAAAAAAAATCTGATAAAAGCATGTGTTTGTTTTTGGAGAACAGCACGACAACGTGTATCGTTTTTATCTGTCAACAGCCATCACCTTGTCAGAGTTTGGCTGCTGTTGATTTATTACAACCTATGTGAATGTATAATTGGTAGGCTGGTCCTCAGATCTGCAGAGGAGAGGCACAAATTTGGAAGCCAGATGTCCCGTGGTAGTGTGCTGAAAGAGAGATAATCCACTGAAGAGCTGAGGAGCCCTTCAACTCCTCATTACTCTTACATTCTCTCTTAGCCTTAAGATTTATCAGTGTTTGTAATGAAAGCATCTAAAATGAAAACAACTTATTAGTGTCGCTGAAGACATCCTCTTCCACTCCTCACAAATAAATCGTTTATCATTATCTGCACTGCAGGAGTCCCAGCTTTTTTGTCAGGAATAGAAGGGAATTCACTGAGGCACGCTTACTTAGCAGTACTGTCCCAATGCCCAAGATGACCTTCACAAAGACAAAAGACTTTGGAGTTGGAAACCTCCTGGCAAAATAACGCATTGTCTTTTTGGAGTTTAGGGATTATTCTTGGAACTGTTTCATCAGCGCTTTCTCCTATCTCTGTGCCAGGGCTCAAGGTGTGCAAACTCCTTGCAGAAGTATGGTACTCCCTTAGTATCACGTGGTCAAGACTTGACAACAAAGACTGCTGTGTTGGAAAGGCAGATCCTGCCACATGGGTCATAGTCCTACCTAGCAGAGGCAGGACTCATTCCTGGTGTTGGAGTACTGGCTGGTAGAAGGAAGATTAGTGAAAATATTCTGTAGAGGACTTCTGTCAGAGAACACTTGTGTGGGACTGGAAAGCAGGGACCAGAAGGCAGAGCTGTAAAGCCCATGTGTAAATTATCATTTGTCTTTTCCCTCTAATTCAGTCCTGATCTGTAGAGAGGAGAAAGCTATATGTCATTAAAGGAGTCGTAGTTCATTTATAGAGCAAGTGATGTACATCCTCTATTTGCCTCTGACAACTACGTGTACATCTTTCTGATGTGGATTAGACCATCATACAGGGTACAGAACAATTCATTATTCTGTCTGAGAGCACCATGTTCCTCTTTAAAAAATTGTTACTCCTGGTGTCGGCAATTACTTTAAAATAAATTTACCAAAGACAGAACTGTGCCTCTTGGGTCAGTAAATGACTTCCCTGTTTTTTCTTGTAGAGACAAGGTGTTTATTAAAGACCTCCTTAGTTTACTGTTTTGAGTTTTTCACTTTGAATAATTGTCCAATTAAATATAATTTGGAAGTCCATGCTAACCTACTGCTTGCATTGTACAAGTAAGAATATCTCTGAAAGATGTGCATTAATAAATCCCACTGAGCCCTATCTCTTTTAAAAAATGGGCTCTTTTGTTTAATTTTTAGAATTTTTTAACAGGGCTGTAACCCTCACATTTGGAGATGCCGCTGTTTTCACACAAATAATTTATACATTCTTCCAAATTATTTAAGAGAACAGTTTTAGCCTTTATTTCAAGCTAGCTTGATTTAAAAATTATTATTACTTTTAACTTATTGTTTGGGCTTGGAACATATTTTACAGTAAGATTTTACACATTCTAATTTTTTTTTTAATCTAAAGATTTCCATTTCTAGATTGCAAGGGGGAAATAATATGAAGCTAAGTGGAATCAGAATGGTAGGCTCCTTATGAGTAGGAAAAAGTTGAAATTACTTTTACCTATCAGATACTTAACGTAGGCCTTCGCTTCCCCTCCCCAATCCCCCTTTACTAGAGGATCAGGATTGAAAACAATCCATCTTTCCAAAAGCTCAGACAGTTTGTATGTTGAAGAACAAGTATAAAGTCAGCAAGAGGAAAAAATAAAAGTAATTAAATGTAGCAGTTAGATGAATTTCTAGAAATCCAATAGAATTGGCCAGTAAGAGACATATAAGGGGATAAGAAAAACTATGTTGCCTGATATAACCTGTTCCACAGACAGTCAGACGTGGCCCCGCTGTCTGAGCAGGAGCCTGGCACCAGGACCTCTCTGACTCAAACACTAGGAGCAGGAATGTTTCTCAGTCTCTGAGGATCCAAAAGTCCAACTCATTTTCCCCCGCGGATATAAGACTTTGGCTGGATAATATAATTCTTTTGCAAACGATCTTTACAGATAAAAATATTGTGGTGGTACCATGGTCTGAGAAGGATTTGGGATAGCAGGGCAGAGGAAAGCAACAGAAAACTTGAAATACGGCAAGTTCTTTGCCTGAAAAGTCCCATTATGCGCCTTCTGCCCGTTCTGGGTTGATGTGGTGCCGGTTCTGGTTGCAGGGAAGGGGCCCCCGCTCAAGGATGGCGCCGGTGAGCAGCTGAATCGCTCTCCCTGCTCCGAGGTGCCAGGCCCCGCCTTAGGCCATCAGTGAACAGAAAGGTTTTCGCCTTTGCGATTAACATATTCAAGAACGGGAGATACACGGTAGTTAGGAGCAGGATAGAGGACAGGAGAGGTGACAGAAAGCAACAGGTAGAGACAGAAAATACGAGTGTGTACCAATCTATACACAACCCCATCTCGATGGCGGCAGGCACAGGTGCCCGAGGGACCCTGCGGCAGGGCCAGCCCAGGAGAGGGCTCCAGGGCTCTTTCCAGCACCCGATGGATGTGGATTGTGACAAGCAAATGACGAGAGGATGGCAAAGGAGCGCGGGAGAACCGCGCCAGCACGGATGGAGTGAGAGAGAGAGAGAGGAGAGGCTGCGGGGCTGCCCGAGCTCTTGGGGCAGGGGCGG